>OX453034.1:10983134-11298134 GCA_949699805.1 Tromatobia lineatoria
ATTGTTGTCACCTCAGGGAAATATCTGCATAGTGACGCCGACCATATATTTTCCTGAGCTCAGCGAGGGGAGGAGCACGGAAGAGAAAGGCGAGAATAGTACTACTGTGGAATTTTTAATTTGCACATTCAGGTGAAATAGCGACTGCAGAGGAGTTTCTGTTCGATCAGGGAATTGTTGGTTACATCGAAGTTTAATATATGTCGTTCCGTCTTAAGAGTATCCGGCAGCTAACCGTGGCTGTAAAATACTTGTGGACCAAATACCTGCTGGTATGGAAGCTTTTTACGATTAAAAATTGAGTTTTAGATTGTAACGAATAGACTAATATAACGGTGATTTTTTTTGTTGTTTTTTACTTGAAGAGTTTTTTTTTCATTTATTGAAATGATTGCACATTGACTTGCAGCGTTATTACTCCCCACTTGAAACGATATACCCGAATGCTGTTATTGTCAACGACATTGCAATAAGAATGAGAACCAACTCTAATTGAGCGGTAACATAATTTTAAGGCAAAGCGATATGAGACATTGACCTTTGTCAGCGTACTGAGCACATTCAACACTGTAATTCAACTGTCAAATTATCCAACAGAACCGTCTAAGTAATTGACCCAACTTGTCGAAGTTATGATCAAAGATCGTAGATTCAATTAGAAGTGAAATGGCCACTTCCTGAGTGACGACCGAATGGTGTAGTACGATGATTCGCTTGGCAGAGCCATGGTTAAAGTTACTTGTGAGGGTAAATCGAAACGAGCTGCGGCAGAATTACAGGGCGTACACCAATGTCGCGGAAATGTAGCCATCTGGGAAACGAAGCGTGGGTGAAACGTGTACAAGCTCTTGCAGAAGTGCCCGTTGGACGAGAGTGTTTAGAAGTGTTGAATAGAGACAGTGACAGTGGTGGGACTAACACATTGCGATAGCTGACAATAGATGCTACATTGTTTCGACTCGGGAAAAGCTAGTGTCGCGTCCCAGCGTTCACGTTGACACTACAATGACGAATAACGACTTTGGAATAGCTGGGTAAAGCGGCACCAGGAGTGCGGACACTGTGCTATTCAGTCTGCAAATGAGGCGTAGATTAGGAGAGGAATGAGGAAAGAGCTGTGAAAATAGTATGTAGTGACTAAGGCAAATTCTAAGGCTTTTTTTTCATATTTATATCGTGGCATATATTAATTATTAAATTCTCCTGTGAAAAATGATAATATGTAAAGGTAGCAAAATTACGCGTTACAGGCATTTATATCGTCCTCCTTGCTCTTCGACTCGAGGGCGATCGCGCAGAATCAAAAAAGAAATTCAAGGATGTTTATCAATTATTTTTTGGTTATTATTATTTTTTTGTACGACCACGAAAGAGAGACCGATTGACGAAGGAGGAGAAGACATTGTATTTTGACACGCTTCACGGGTCCTGACATGCGGTCTGATCTTCACCTACGATCTGCCACCATTTCCACGTCTAATGGGGAAGGCATTCCCCATAAGGCATAAAGACTTTTTAAAAACATTTACATGGTCGGTATCGTAGTCAACTGCCGAAGCTTGATACGCATCGATAATCGTAACGATAATTTTCGAATTCGCTTAACGAGGCGCTAGGTCTCGGCTTTGCTTGCCAGCGCTTTAGCACCTACCCCGAATTAGGGCTTTTCGGAAATCGTTAGGTGGGGAGCAGAGTTCGCGAGCGAGGTCGATCCCAAGGCTTTTTCGCGGATATCGTCGAGTAGAGAGGACATTCCGCAAATAAATTATTGTGTCGAGGAAGTAAATCGTCGAATCTCCGTTGAGGAAAATTGTCCAAGGTACACCTCGTCGACCGTCTCTCGTTCCGGTGAGTTCCAAACCTTTATTTATTATTATTTTTTCTAGTCTCTCTACATTTTGTTGTTTCATTTATTATAATTGCGAGTAAAAATAATTATATTATAAAATGTGGTCGTACCGGTCGCTTTTGACTTCCCGCGTGGAGAATTATTCGTTAAAGATGTTTGTAGCGTTAGTGTTGTTGTTTGATAACGAATTTTTTTTTTCTACGCGTGAGTGTGCTTCGGTGGCGGTTTCGAGTCATTTTTATAAGACTTAAAGTCTCCGTTTGAGTTATCTAAAATATTCTCAGACTTGTGCGCGAATCGCCATCACGGGTTCGTCTCGGAAATGCCATAGTTTTAGTGTGTGTGTGTGGTCCTTACGGGTGCCCTTGCTTTGTCCTGTTAATGACGTACTGGGGGAATTCGACGAGAGAGATATAAATCCAGGCCATGTTACGTGTTATATTTGTTGTTGAATTATTTCATTGGCCGCGTGGTTTTAACGCGTTAATTATCGTTTTGAGGAAACGTGTCCTTCACGACCCTTGTTTATTGTTTAAAGATTCTCAATTGTCAATTCTAGTGTATGCATATGTGTGAGTGAATTATTATTATTTTGCCTCAAAATAATTATTAAAGAAAATTGTTGAATAATTAAGTGGCCACTAAAATAAGAAATCTTACGTGGACAATTTTATTAGTTATTCGTTGCTTTGAAATCAATGATATATAAATTATATTTTGTGAGTCCTGTGATTAATTGTTTTGTTGGATTTATCTATTTATGAGTTTATTGGCACGAATTTCTTACCCCCATTCCAACTCTACGTATTAAAGCTGCGGCCATCAAGCATGGCCGCAATCATAATTTGGAAAATAGTGTCTGTCTACCGGCGCGAAAGCGCCTAGTGCCCAGTTCTGTTCAACAAATATAAAGGGAAAGAAACACAGAACAATTTCAGGCTGTAGCTGGGTTTTCCTGCGTTGGGTAAAATTCATGTTACAGTATAAAGGTATATTTTTGTGAATAACATATTTAGAAGAAAATGCCTGCCTGCGAATGAGGCGTGGATTACGAGGGGTATAAGTTGAGTAGTAGGAACGGCGTGTAGTAACCAAGGAAAATCCTGTAGTTTGCGGTTTTCCAAAAATTCGTGTAGACTGCTTGTATACACGTTTATTTCGTGTCGTATATCCAATAAGAAATTCATATATATATATATACACATAAGAATTTTAGCAATTTCAGGTTGTGGCTGGTTTTTTCTTCGTTGGGCAAAATTCATGTTATATATATATATATATATATATATATAAAATTCATGTTATATATGTATACCCAGCTACAACCTGAAATTTTCCTCCTGCTTCTCTTTCTAATTTTTTGTTCGTAAAGAACAGGACGCCATGCGCTTTCGCGCCGGAAGAGAAGCAATGTTAAACAACGGCAATTGTCAGCCCAGGATTGGCGTCAGTTGCAATACGTAGAGTGGGAGTGGGGGGAGGGGTAAGACCTTAAGGAAATCGTGTCAACAAATAAATAAATTCCACAAATAAGTAATTATGGGACTCACAAAAATATAATTTATTCAAGACTAATGAATTCAGAAAAAAAACAACAAATAATTAACAAAAATTCGTTCACGTAAAATTCTGTGTTTAGTGGTCACACTTTGGCTACTAACCGATTTTAACAATTTCCGAAAATTGCCCGACAAACACAATCGGTCACTCGCACGCACACTCTATTAACTAAACAATTTACCGAAACCGTGTGGGGGGCGTAACAAATACCAAAACGCGAAAACGACTCGGCCACAGAAATTATTTAAATAACCGATTTTAACACGCAAAATGGCCTTGGTTATAATTCCTCACGTCGAGAATCCAAGTACGACATTAACGAGACTAATCGAAGGCACACTCATGGAGCACACACACTAAAAACTATCGCATGGTGCGATAGTTTTTAGATCTAGGAACCGCGGTCAGAGAAAACCGGGAAAACAGAAATAAGTCGTGGGAAAAAAAAATTGGTCAGGGAATCATGGAAAAGTCAGGGAATTTCAAAATTGGTCAGGGAAAAAGTTAATTGGTCCCGAATCTCTCAATAAGTATAATACGTAGCTGGGCAGTATTTGAAATACATCATGTACATACTAAAATACTTCTCAGGTATTTTAAGTACTTTATTATTATTAAGTACACTTTTGAGTCACCTGAAAAAATTCAACATATTATTTTTTCAGTGAGATTATTCATCTGAATTCAAACTGTTTTTCACGGTCATAAAATTCATATACTGGACTACCTCTTTGAATTTTTTCGGAGTGATGTAAGGAATTCAAACATTGGACACTGAATTTGAAATTTTCGACTTGTAGCTTTCAGGCCAGACAACACAATGTATTGTGACTCTCGACGTCTCAACGATTTGCAAGTGAACAATATTAACATAATATAACATGAATTATTATAATAATCTTTTATGTTATGCAAAGGTTTATGTTACTAAAGATTGTTTATCATGTAATAATTTATCAAAAACTGTTTTGTATCTGTTTTGTATATCTTTTCATTGGCATAATTAATTTTTAAAAATACAAATCGCCAGAACTTTGGTGAATGCAAGTCAGGGAATAGTCAGGAAATGTTTCTTTCGGTGAAAAAACGGTCACCATGCATATGGCTTTTTGAAGGACGTTGGCCCAAGGGCGATTCGCATACACGTCTGAGTTTACAAGAAAAAAAAAACAAATGAATACGGAGACTAAATTTTTAGAATATGGCTCGAAACCTCACGTGAAGAACTCTCACACGTATGGAATAATGAACGTTGTAAAATATACCACGTGGGACCTACCAAAAATCCACAAAGGCCCACAAAATATCCTCAAAATCTTCAACGATTTATAATCTCCACGCGGGAAGACGAGCGCGGACGGCACGACGACACTTCATTATACAATTTTCACTTGCGAATAGATGGTTAAAAAAAATACAATTTGAGAGACGAGAAAGATAATTAAAGTGTAAAAAATTTCACCGGGACGAGAGAAGGGCCTTCTGGATTACTCCTCGGACAATTTTCCTATTAACGGAGGTTCCACTGGTTTTTCTTCTTGGTAGGTGGAAATATTGCCTGTAGTTAGGCAAACTATTTCGTTCGAGGCGCCGGTGAAAGTGAGGAGCACTTAAAAATACTATCTCTCTTTTTCATCGTCGATCAGTCTCTGTCATATCGTCGTACATAAAAACAATAAAAATAAATAAAAATTAATAAATGGTCGTTACAATCCTATTTTGACTCTGCGAGTTCGCCCTTGAGTCGAAGAGCGAGGAGGAAGATGTCAATTGCAGTAACGCACAATTTTGCAGGGTTACAATATATATGTATACCTTTCTGAATAATATATCCCCCTATAAAAAATCCATAGCTACAATATCTCGCATTTTCGATATATTTATTGTTGCCGCTTTATTCCTCTTCTGATTGGCTGGTGAGTGAGCCTGAAGCTACGGTCATTCGATAACTAATTTCAGTATTTTTAATTTTGTGAGAGTAAAATGTCAATCTATTGGCGGACCGAATTTGACGGTTAGATGATCGCCTTACGTCCGATGTCGGTTCAGGAACCTGCATGGTCATAGTTCCTTTAATCAGTATGCTTTGGCTCCATTTACCGCGACCGACATATTGTTTTTATTGTTATTGGAATGAACGAATGTTTCTCAAAATCAGCATAAAATCAATAAGATGATTATTTCATGTTAATTAAGAAAATGGTTATGTTTTAAACATTCTATACGAAGGCTATGGACATAAGGAGACAAAATCAAGTTGTAATGATACATTACATATTCAGAGCTATGATCCGCCAAAATATGTATATAGCGCATCACCAGGACCCCCCTCGAATTCGGGAGGCTTTGGCGTTACCGAAGTTTCGCGAAAATCGATCGTGATCCTCGGAGCACCGCAAAATTATAGCTCTCTTCCTCGAGCCGTCGACGGCGATATATTGTGTCCTAACGTTTATCTTGTATCGTTACGTATTACTTTATCTTCGTGTCTCAATATTAAGATTATCGTTGATTGATTCGCGGACGCGCAAATCATTTAATTTACCGGCATCTTCTCGAAATTTTGGGACATTCCTATATAAGCTGACGTGAGAGGAGCCATTGGAAAACAATATAAATATTGAGATAAGTAAACTGAGAGCCTGTATTTATATGTATATCTATATCTATTGTATGTTGAGTAAGAAAGACTCCGTTTATAACATGATTTCATTGGAAATTTCGACGTTTGTATGTGTCATCGCGATATATGTATTTATTGTATACCTACGACAATTTGTTAGTGTAAAAGCAATCATCATTCTGGAAACAGAAAATTCTTGCGTATAATATATGGATATATTCATGGTCAAATGAAAAGTATTATTCTTTTCCTGATAATATACATATAACGTTATTAATACCTGTCTAGACCATCTTATCATTTTGGTTCAAGAATTTCTTCACTTGTGACTTTAATATATATTGTTGGACTGATCGGTTGCCATAATAATATTTAATCTTATCCTAAAAATATGATAAAATCTTATGGTGAATATATAATAAAATCTTAGACTGAAAATATAGAATGAAAGCGAAAATATGAAATAAAATTCTTATGATAATAAAATCTTACAAAGTGTATCGCGAGGATTTTCTGGGGTTTCGCCTGACCGGAAAGTGGTCATGGTCTATCGCGAAGACATTTTCGGAGTGTAGATTGACCGGAAAGTATCCTGCGCGATTTAAGTGTATTGCAAGGACTTCTTCGGGGTTTCGCTTTACTAGAGAGTGTCTATCGTGGTTCAGGTATACCACGACCACTTTATAGGGGTGTAAGTTCACCGGACAGTATTCCTCGAGATCTAAGTGTATCACAAGAAGTTCCTCCGGATTCCACTTTACCGGAGAATGTCTCTCGTGGTTGGGGTATATCAAGAAGATGTTTTCGAGGTTTAGGTTCACCGGAGAGGTTCATTAGCGATCCAAAAATATTGCGAGGTCTTCCTCGAAATGAAGTTTAACCGGAGAGTGTCTGTCGTGGTCCAAGTATATCACTAAGACTTTTTTGAGGTATGAGTTGACTGGAGAAGCGTATAGCGAGAACTTCCTCACGATTTCGTATAACCGGACAGGGTCTGTCTTGGTTTAGGTGTACCTCGAAGATATTTCCGAGGCATAAGTTGACCGGAGAGATTTTGTCGCGATCCAAATATATATCGAGGTTTTCCTCAAGGTAAAATTTGACCGGAGATTGTCTATCATGGTCCAGGTGCAGACTTTTTCGAGGTGGAATCGAGTGGAGAGTATACGTTATGATCTAAGCGAATAGCGAGGACTTCCTCACGGTTTCGCTTAATCGGAGCATGTCTGTCGTGGTCCAGATGTACCACGAAGACTTCGTCGAGAAGTCTTGGAGATAACTGGAGACAGTTTATTCTGATTCAGATGTGAAATAACACTTTCTTGAAATGTAGGTCGACTGGGAAGTGCCGGTCGCGGTCAAGTAGTACCGCGAAGACTTCCTCAGGGTGAAGCTTGACCGGTAGTGTTTTTTCCGACGTTTAAAACTATGCTGAACATTATCTCGCGATTCAGCTGGCTCGGGAAATCACTCTCACGACTTGAATGCGCCACAAACACTTTCTCGAACTGAAGATTGGCTGGAGATTGCGTAAGTGTATCACGAAAACTTCTTTAAATCCTAGTTTAAACGAAGAGTATCTCTCGCATTCCAAGTGTATTGCACACACTTACTCGAGGTTTAATTTTATTGTTTAATGTCTCTCGCGGTACCAGGAAAATTTTCGTAAGGTGTAGCTTGACCGAAGAATATCTCTCGCATTCTAAGTTTATCTTTGAGACTTTCTCGAAGTTTAACTTGATCATCGAATGTCTCTCGCGGTACCATGAAGATTTTCGCAAAATCTAGCTTGAACGGCACAGGTCTCGCTCGATCAAGAGCTTCCGATAGCATTGTTTGAAAGTCAACATTGCTCCGAGGACTGTTTCGAAAGCTGATATTGTCCTGAAAACAGCTTTGAGTACCAACTTAACCAAAGTATGTCTCTCGACCTCCAGATGTAACATGAAAACTTTATTGAGGTTTAGCTTAACAGATAACGTTTTTCTACGTTTACAATTAGTCTGTAAACTACCTTGACGTCTACTTTGGCTGGAAACCATTGCTTGTGATAAACGATTACTATACAACTCCTTCAACGGGTACTTTTGAAGTCATCATGTTTACTGATTTTTTATATGTAACTGTTTGAATCAAGATTTTATTACTTTGATGGGTGATCATTTAAGTTCAGCATTGGTTACTCGGCTTAGTGACTGCTCAAATTGCAAATTGTGTATCGGGGTGTGTTCCGTCGTATACGGCACGCGAGAAATTGTTTGAATATTCTTTTTTTAACAACCTCACATCTGTCAACCATCAGGAGACATTTTTCTATTTTGTATTGACCGTAAAATACTCTCGTCTTGAGGAATAACGAACCGTCTATAAACTCGATTTCTTAGATCGTTGCAAGCAATAGAAATAAAACATCTGCAGAGCAGGCAGAGTTACACTGCAATAAACTCAGTAAAAAATAATCCGCGAAATTGAGAAAGAGTCACGGCAGAGTAATAAGCACTGTTAGCGCGTCATTTACGTGCCCGCAAGCTCTTGGACACAGCGCGTCACTTTCAAGGGTCAGCGCGAAACCTTTTTTACCTGATGAAAAGGGCCAAACCTGGCTAGCACTCACCTCCCACTGGGAGTTCCCAAAAATACAGTCGACGCCTCGTGGAGAAAATCCCTTCTCAAACTGTCAATAACCAATCAATTTGCATGCCCTAGACGCTTCAAGAATATAAGACACACCTACCATTTTTGCATGTTCTGAAAACTCAGTTCTAACATCAGTCTACAATCTACCACCGCAACGAGACGTCGCATCTTGGCTACCAGTACCAAATGCAGACTTCAGTAGACTCACAACATAAGTTCATAAGTGCAAGACAAACCAATTCAACGCTACATTCTCAATGTCCATTGACGTGTAAATATCTGTTGTGTTTATTAAATAAATATTTCGTGTTAAAATTACACCTTCACTCCTTTATTGAAATAAAAAACAATTAAGATCGTTGGTGATTAAGTTCCCTGCCGGCATTTCTGACCAGCGAGACTTCGTCACCGCCAGCGTGAGATGAGACCTTACAACCCTGATCGGTGAAACATTACCGCCAGTTCCTAGCGTCAGAACAGGGTGGATAACTGTTATAGCGAGAATGCAGTGAGGCAACCGTTAGTTTTGATATTTGATTTCGTGGGTTCCTAATTCACGAACTTAGTTTTTAATTTGAACTGAGAAGATAAATGACATATTGGAAGAAGAGCAGAACGGACAGATTACAGAGGACAGAAAATACAGTAAAGAAAAAAAAAACAGACGACAGAGGGGTCAGAGGACGGAAAGGACGGAGTGTATTAATCATAAATATTATCAAACATATGACCTCATCATTGGGAAGTACATCAATTAGACTAGAAAATATAATTTTTTAGAGTTAAATATTGCGTCAAATGTTTTGTTGTTACCGTCAACCTTTTTTCACATAGTGCAGCTTTTTCGATTAAAAGATGCATCGATCTTAGCTTATGAGGTATTGGAATAGTACGGTGCATCGATGTACATTGTCACTTGAAGATTCTTCATTTTTGCGTTTATTTCGAATCGATATAGATAATTAATGAAATCTTCTTTAAGAAATCTGGTTTTTAAATATATTCGCTTATTAATGCTTACATTCTATTGTTATAGAGAAGGGTGCGGTGAGTAGAGAGAACAGACACGAGAGAGGAGAGAGAGGAAGCGATATGACAATGTAGTTGTTAGCTTTTTAATTGAATTTACAAAATGTAATCGATCTGTTATATCAGATCGCACGCGAAGCGCGCGGTTGCAGCTAGTTTAGGAAAAAAAGTAACGACTGACGTGCTGAATAACAACTTTGGAATAGCTGGATAAAGTGGCATCAGGAGTGCGGACACTATGCTATCCAGTGTGCGAAAGAAGCGTAGATTAGGAGAGGAATAAGTAGAGAGCAGCACAAACAGCATGTAATAACCAAGGCAAATTCTGCAGTTTTCGTTTCTTTTTCAAAAGTGCGTGTTGGTTACTTTTTTCCATGTGTATATCGTGGGGTATGTCCATTACAAAATTCTTATGTGAAAAATGAATATATGTATCAATGTTCATTTTTGTAGATAATATATTTAGAAGAAAATAAAATGAATAACTGATTCGGCAAATAGCGACTTTGGAATAACCGGGTAAAGTGGTACCACCAGTGTGGACAACGAGGCTATTCCGTCTGCGAATGAGTCGTAGATTAGGAAAAGAATGAATAGAGAGTAGTGGAAACGGCATGTAGTGACTAAGACAAATTCTGTAGTTTGCGTTTCTTCTTATAAATACGTGTGGGCTCCTTTTTTCATATTTACATTGTGACATACATCCATTATAAAATTCCCAGGTAAAAATGATTATTTGTACAAATGTATATTTTTGTCAATAATCTATTTAGAAGGAAACAAATGAATTATTGACGCGTCAAATAACGACTTTGGAATAGCCGAGGAAAGTTTCACCAGCAGAGCGGTCTCTATATGCTATTTAGTCTGCGAATGAGGCGTGGATTAGAAGAGCAATGAGTAGATAGCAGTTGAAACGGCATATAGTGGCCAAGGAAAATTCTGTTATCTGCATATGTTGAATAAAAATACATGGTGGCTGCTTTTCTTCATATTTCTTCTGTGTGGTATATCGATTATGAAATTATCAGGTTAAAATTGTTATATGTTTAAGTATATTATTGCGAATCATATATTAGTAGGAATGGAATTAGATAATTAACACGACTACAAAATTTGTTTGATGCAGTCGCTTCCCTGAGTCCTTCACCCGATGCGGTTGATTAAGTTATGAGGATTTAAAGAATTGATGGCCAGATGGAAGTTTTATTGGTGTATCAGTTGCGGTGACTGTCTGCAGTACAAGTTTACCTAATTCAATAGTTGATGGGCGTATTCAAGTTTCCAGTTCGAAATTTGACCCGGGACAAGGGTCCGAATGAATACCAAATTACTTGGTCGTACCAATTGAGTTCGTGCTCGAACATCACTAAAATAGGCTAGAATACGCGGACGATTGACTCCACTGTATTTCAACGATAGATGAATTTGTTTAATTCCATCTGAGCATACCACTGAACCGTTCGAAAATAACAATTTGTTCGCCCTAATCCTATGGAAATTTTTTTTTCGTAACACGTGTATCCAAAGTGGTAACTTTTGTAGTAGTTTTATGGAGCGATAGCTTCTTATACTGCAGTGATATTGGGAAGATAGATTCGCACAGGCACAGTCGTCATCTCACTCACTTTCGTCCCTAGAGCAAAATTTCGTTCACATGTGTTCCTCTCCCGTGGGACGGAAGCGATCATATTGACGTGGTAGACAGTTCTCGTAATGAGCCTATATTTCGCGACAGGACGATACGGTCTCGGCAAGACCGATGGACCGAAGAACAGACCGGGAACTGGACGAGACGCCCATAAAGGACCTCAAGCCGTGTATCGAAAGGAAGTTTGGGGATGTAAGTTTTTACGTTACCCAGCTCCTGACGGGACACGGATACTTCTGACGGTACCTCCACAACATGAACAGAGTACGGACGCCGGACTGCAAATACTGTGGACATGGACGAGACGACGCGGAACACACTTTTTTTGGGTGTGACCGCTGAACAGAACTGCGAATAAGATTTGAGACGATATTTGGTGACATCACTCCGGACAACATTGTTCGGGTTATGCTCTACTCAGCAGAGTGGTCGCAACTTGTCGCCACTTACACGGAGACGATGCTGCGACGGAAAAACGCAGACGGATGTTTGACATGACGGAAAATAACTAACAGAACGACAACACGGACAGAAACTTCTAGCTAGAAGTAATACTAACGTTGTTCCTGGCTGGGGGGGGGGGGGGGGGGGGACGCGGACCTAAACGCGAACGTAAGTGGTTCTCTCCCGTCTGATCGAGGTTCTCCTAACGGTTATATCTCGATTGGGTGAAGGAGGGGGGGGGGGGGGGTTAACAGGTATGCATCTCGCGGAAACTGGTGTGGGGATAGAGCTCATAACTCTAGATCTGCCCGATGAGGCGAGATGAGAGTCCGGCACACGAGCGTGGACCCTTCTCCTGGGGTGGATGGATAACCTCAACTCCGGGCAAAGGGAAGACGCTTCGAGTCTCTAAAAGATTTTCCCATTTTTGGCCACGATTTTTGGCCCTTCTTCTTTTGCGAGAGGAGATGAGTGAAAAAAAAATGAGCCTATATTTAGAATAATTCTCAGCGGACGTCTGCAATGCGTGTTTCTAATCGTGCATCAAAGTCGATCGTTGTCAACGTCAAACGACAAAAAAGTTAAGAATGAGTCCTATCAGAACTTCCGTTTCTACCGACACGAGGAGTGCACTGCCGGAGATAGAAGAATTCCCGAAGAACGTAATTAACGAATAGCTACCAGAAAAATAAAGAGAAAGGTACAACCACTGACGCAAAATTTCTGAAACTAGAAATGACTGGAAGCATCAACAACGTATCAGAGCATGCGATGTTAGCTTATTTTCAAGACCTTGCTCAGAATATGCAAGCTATGGTCCATTTTCTCGATGCTGAAGGACGTTAAGTTTGAATCGCAACATCAATATTCGCAAGATTAACTATGTTATATGTTGAGTTCACAATTTTCTTTTGCTGTTCAACAAACAGATTTTTTTTAAACCCCCACGGGGCTACGCTCCTGGACCCCATCTGTGTGATTGCAAACTTCAAACTCATCACAATCACCAACGGGCTCCAAGGCATCTAAAAATCATGTAAGTTGAGTAATGCAGCATTTCCACACATGCAATATTTTATCTTAATGAAAAATATTACTAGGCAATCACAAGAAGTGAAATATTTTATAAATGGACTTTTTTTTTGTCGTGACGTTCATCTGTGCCAATATTTCTCTTCATTTTGACACCTCTTCGATAGGTTAGGTTGTGTTGCTGGACTGCATTGGATTTCAGAGATCGAACTCTCTCCACTAAAGGATTCTGTCAAGTTGGACTATACAAATTCCCATTGCAAATTGCCTTGCAGAGGTTACAACATACTTGGTAAAAAAGTTGGTACGCAAGAAAAAAAATTGTGTGAGGGCAAGTTCCTCTGCGAAAGACCTTGCGATGGGAATTTGTTTATCAGGATCACGCAAAGTCTTCATTAGGATGTACCCAGAATTTTTTTTTTTCTCTCGGCTGTTGATTGAAAAGTTGACATGCGGAAATGCATTTCTCCGGAAGGGAGGCTCTGTAGTTAATTTTTCAGAGGTCACTCCCGTGAGATTTGTATTTTAATTTCTTTTAAAACGTAAAAAATGTATTAAATTTACAGAGTAGTATTCATTTCTGAAGAATTTATTTAATAAACCTTACCATCGGTCATAATAGGTTGCTACTAATAATTTTAAGATTTACGAGCGGTACAGTCCGCCTAAACGTGAGATTCAAAGCGAATTTTGAACACTTCTCCATGCGTTACAAATTTCAGAAAAATCACGCATATGGAAGGTGCTGAAAAAATTAATTTGGTATAATAATAATTCCAAGATGTTATTAACAAATTGATTAAAAAAATATTGTTCAATAATTTATCCGTCAACCTAACTTTTTTTCAAATAAAAATGAATCTCGCATGAGCGCCCCCTAAAAAATTAGCTACAGAGCTCTTCATCCACCAAAACGTATTTCTGCATATACTTTAACTTTTCCATCAACAGCCGAAAATTTTTTTTTTTTAACACCCCAGTCTTCATATGAAGAAAATTGGACCCTGCGCAACCCGCTTGCCTTTAGTGACTGAACTAAAACTTCACGTGAAGATAGTCCTCTCGCGAGGGTAATTGTTAGATGGGCACCTAAATTTCAAACATGTTAAATATACTGCAATAAGGGCGCAGCCCTTCTATCCCGCACATTTCTTGTCACCACAGCGCAGATCTACCACATGCGTTTCTCCACAGTGCCGATACTACACGCCAGTATTCCTCTACATTTCTAATCTTCACGCGCTTTTTCCTCCACATGTCGTTCCTACACATTTCAATCCAACACATTCCTTACTACACAATGCGATACCCCGCAGAGGCATTACAAGACGTTTCAGTCCAACACAACCGATCCAACAAAAACTTTTTCACCATACCTGCGCGGAAAGTTCGAATTCCCGTCCTGGTGGTTTTACGTAATTCGAACTTTCCGCTGCAAATATGGTGAAAAATAGTATACGCCACTCGAGAGTGAAAGTAGACTATCCCCAACCGCGTGTTTACCACCCTCGCCTTCGGCTCGGGTCATATTCTTACACGTGGTTGGACATAGTCTACTTTCGCTGCCTGGTGACGTAATATACTATTCCAACACCTTTCGTTCCTACACATTAACTCTTTCGATATCAATCGAAGAGAATATTGCGCGTCGGTAAGGTAGAACTCCGAGCAGGCAGTGGTTCTCACGTGAATTCGTATTGACGTCCGCCATACGGACGTATTTCCGTCGCGATTTCCCATACATGTTCCCATATATGGGAAATCGCGACGGTCGTACTTTCAATGGATAATTTACGTATTTATCGGTTAGATGTGTATATACACAAAAGCTCGGGATATTCCCCGGAATTTCTAGATTCTGTAGACCCCTCGAAAACCACCTCTTACCATGCATTTCGCTTTTATATCTGATGTTAAAGACTGTGTGAATTCATCTCATACAAATAACCCTTCACTATCATGGCGGCAAGATAGTCTTGGCAACGTTGTCTGCAGTCAGCTATTCTGTAGCTCCACATGAATCCGCTCTTTTGCGAAATACGCAAATGTGCCATGTAATCATAATTATTTTCTTTGGAAGTTTTTTATTTATTATTTTGATTTGATTAGTCGCAATTAATTTTTTCCGACCCCTAGATTTTTTTTCTAAATTTGCCTTCTCTGAAGCGAAAAATTGAAATGCCAACTTCTAAGACAATATGTATATAATTAGAAATAAGGAATACGGAAAGAGAAATAAAAAATGCACAAATATTAAATTCTAGTATACGCGTTTATTCAAATAATTTATTCTATGATTTTACAATTTCATAAAAAATGTTATTTATATATTCTTTCCAAGTTTGAGCTGCTCAAGACGTTCGGTGAAATCCTTGGTATATTCAGAGCAGATAAAATTGTGTCTCACCTATACCACCGTCTAGAACTGCTGCGAAGTATTAAACAACAAAATAAAAAGACAAAAACGTTAAAATAGAACAAAGGTGAAGAATTTACAAATCCATTTGATTAAAAAATCAACATACCGGTCGTTGCTTTGAGGTTAATACTGGATCACCGCCCATTTTGGATGCGCTTATTCGTATTCACTGTATGATTTTTCTTGCTCTGTCCACATATCATGTCGTATATACTTGTGAGACCAGCTTTGCCCTCTGATTGCACGGTTCCAAGCGATAACGGTCTGTCACAATCTGTACACCACGGATCGCGGGCAAGAGTGTCTAGTTCTACGATGCAGCGTCCGTTAAATGGAAATAAACAAGCAGGTACAGTCGAGACAGCAGCTTTTTTTCTTTTTTTTTTCGCCAGCTGCAGGTTCCGTCGCCAAAGATATTTTGAGCTCGAAATAAAACGTCCTTTACCAAGTGAACAGCGCGAACATTATGGCGCTCCATTAGTTAGGTGTCACGAAACATGTAAACAAACCCGTGCGGTCTCGTTCGACAGCAGACTAGCTGTTACGGCGTTGCCAAATTTATCAAAACGTTATTAAAATAGCGACTCGGACCAATACACAAATACACAACCGCACAACTTTCGCGACGGTCTTCGTATCAATAAATAATGAAATACGATTACTTCATGCGTGTACAATCACAAGTTGTATTTTTATTATTATCGGGATGTTGCAATATCTATATTTTAAATGTTTCCAAGATGAACTCTCATTTGACTAGCTACCGCGGGAGGACTACCTTAAGTGCAAAATGAAAGAATATTTGTACAGTTGGCTACAATAAGGAAATATATACTCAAGAAAATATTTTTCTTTTACACTTGGGCCTGCCATACTATTTGCTAAATAAGGTTTAAGTAAGTGACAAATCGACACTGATGCATGTTTCTGAACGATGTTTTTGAAGTCCTAATTATGCCGTTCGAAGGACGATTCGCGATGATTTATAATATAACAGGATCATTGGTAGAAGTGCTTACTCTAGTACATACAATAAGCAATCATGCAGCTTGCATTATGCAAGTAAACTATTTGAATTTTTGCCCACTTGAATAGTTGTACCGATCAATCAATTAGGTAAGGTGGCCATCTTAAATGGTCATCGCAACTGACAAGGCTTCTACCAACAAAACTTGTCTAGTGCAACCAACATTGTTTAGTGGTCATAAACAAAACGAGTTATGAGAAAATGAGGAAAATCGGTCGGTTGTGTCAACCGATACTTTCATATGTCAAAACTCTTTTTTTGTTCTTCCGCATCCTTCGAACATATGTTATTTCGATCTGAGCCCATCTATCATTTAGAAATGAAGTCAATTCAGATAATGTGACTCTTTAATAAATGGAGATTGTACCTGTGCATCCTCTTCCCTGATGTACGGAAGCATATCCGGCCTTCCGGAAAACCGGTGCCGAGAAACGGTAACGCAGTAGGTTTAACGCCACCGTGTCGTTAATCTTCGCTGAAGATACACAGGCGTTACTCTGGAATAGCTTGCACACCCCGTAGCTTTCGACTTTATGGTAACCGTGAACACTCTTGTCCCCCTATTTACGGTACACTATATCATAAGATTTACGTCGCCCTAACTATAAAACCAGAAGAGTAACTCACTAATGTGCAAAGCTACATCAAACTCGAAGAGTTACGTTAAGAGCCCAAGACCGTTGTTTGGTTTGAATTTCAAGGTCGAGGCCTCGCTGAAGATCGACACTTATTACGAGTACAGTAGGTACTGCACTATAAGTACACAATATTTCGCTGCACCAATCACTCGGACTCACTGTTGGGTGTTTATCGCACAAATTCACCACTAAAACATCACCATTAAGTAATAATTTCTCCATGGTGCGCCGCAGTAAACGGTTTGCTGGATTATAGTAGCACGACGTCATGGGTCAGACCCTCGCAAAGGTTTGTATTATACTGTATATAATATTAAGTTTAATCTACAGTGGATGCTCCGTAGGCGTAGGATTCGAGAGAAGTACCGCGCATATTCTGCGATAACGATTTCACGATCGGATGACTTTCTCTCTTTCTCTATCTCTTTCTCTCTCCCTCCGCCGTCATCGTTATGGGTATTCTCTAATATACTGGTGTAAAGCTGTGCTCAACACGAGTGGCTGGTGTATATTTAGGAAAACTCGATGACCCGTAATTCATTCGGGAAAAGAGGAAGGACACAGTGAAAGCAAGTCTGCCTGTGTGAGACGGGTCTGTGAGTCAAGAAGTGTAAGAGAATGGAAAAAACGACCATTAATGGCACAGAGCGGGCTTAAACTATGTACACAAGGGCATTATCGACTCGCGATATATACGCCGGATGATCGCAACCTGCTTGTGAGTTGTATTATAACTACGAGCTAAGCGCTGTGCTTGCTTGCGGCATCTCTTGCAGACCTTCGGGCTCTTCGTGCTCTTTTTTCTACCCCATGTACCCCGCGCCATGCGGGCACTGGTACCCTCGCCTTATCCCGGACCGCTCAGTCTCAAGAATAGATGAAGTGTGAGGGTTGGCGAGGTGTGATGTAGTAGAGTCGACACAGGAAAAACGGGAGTGTAAGAAAGATGAAAAATAAAACGACAAAGAAAAGTCGAGCTCGTGGTCTAGGGGCTTTTTTTCTGGCTTCATCCACTCTCCCTTCATTCCCTTTTTGCTCGCCGCCGAGTACTGAGAGCCTCGGGCTCACTTCCGCGCAATTAGAACTGCGTGGAATATGAAGGAGTGACGTCGTCAAGGACAAGGTTGCGTAGGAGCGAAGATTCTAAAATAGGTCGAATAAAAACATTAAAAAATGCGCATAGAAGAAAGGATTTCATCATTTTTTTAACGTAGAATGCTATGAACTATTCGCCTTGATACGCTTCAAAATAATATTTTTTATAAGAGTCAGAAATAGCTGAAAAATTCTCTTTTCTCAGTGCAATAAAACATTTTTCTTTAGCATGTAATAAACAAAGCTTCCTCTATGAGGAAGCAAAATGGGCAGGTTCCGTGGCTTTTGCACTTTGCGTCGCGGGCTGATGCACAATTTAGACTTAGAATAATCGGACCCTAGCAAAACCGGTCACTGCACAAACCACCATAGAATCACGGTCGTTTCCACTATGGTGGTTTTCTGCCAAAAGTTCACGTAGAATTTTGACAAAACCACCACGTAAGTCACCACTCCGAGATTCCTTTGAATCGAGGAATGGAGGTTTACGTGGTGGTTTCGACAGAATTTTTACATAACCACCTAGTAAACCACCACTCCTCGATTTAAACGAATTTCGGAGTAGTGGTTTTCGTGGTGGTTTTGTCAAAATTGTAAGTGAACTTTTTGGAGAAAACCACTGGTGATTTCGATGGTGGTTTGTTCCGTGGCTGGATCTGCTAGTGGAGGTAATACTAAGCAGGACCTTAAATAATTAGGGCGTAGAATCGAAAGACTCAAAATATCCACGGCCCAAGTGAATTGTGAATGGTATCTGTAAATAGCTGTGTGAGTATTGACGTCAGCCGATACTTAACATTAATAAGAAAAGCTTCGTTCTTAATTATAAACACATATATTGTGTCCTAAAAAACACGATCATAATACAATATCAACACTGGTAGGGTAAAAGTCAGACCAATGGCAATGATATTTACTGATGTATACCTTTGATTGAATTTGAATTGAAATTATTATAATTAAGGAATTAAGCAAATATACATATTGTACACAACTTTTACAGATTGAAAAAACTTTTTTGAGTTATTTTCCGGAAAAGGCCAGTTTTGGTAAGCGATACCTAGCATAATTTTCTAAACGGAGAACTCACAGCTGGATGCTCTGTTACTTAGCAAACGATTCTCTATATCAGTATTGAACATATATTTTCAAATAACGTTTTTCTTTCATATAATATCAGCTCATATCTTTCCATGCGATAGCTGCACCCAATTAAATCAGATATCCAGCCATAGATATTATTGATTTCGTCCTGAATCCCTACCCTTAATCTGAGCTAAAGCTGAAAACGTCGGAACTTTCTCCCGGTGGTCATCGGTTCTCTTCCCTCATTGGACAATGAACTCTGGGTAAAATTACGCTGAGGTGGAACGATCTGAGCACGCTGGTGCCTCAACGGAGGTTATTATTTAGCCAGCACGTCACGTGCACTGCTTCCTGGAAACGAGATAGCACCAGGAGGTAGAGCTAGCTCGGCCATCCAACGTTCTCTCTCACATTCTCGTACATCTTGCGTTTTATGTACGCACGTGTGCAATAAGCACATAGGTATATTTCCGAGCTTGGGGATGCTCAGCACGCTCACTGAGCATGGCGTACCTAAAACTTCAGTATATACTGTTTTCTACGGGCATTACAATATACAGTGTTTGCGCCAATACAATGTAATATTGGAGAAAATGCTCGCAACAGCATCGCAACTTAACTCAACCGATTACCGGGTACCGTAGCATTTTTTGTTGGAGAGAAATCACATAGTCGTATATTAGAAACTAGGTTCCGTCCGTTAACACGCAGACTGCAACCCTGTGGCGTGGACAACAAAGTTATATATTTATACCACGCACTGAATGTGCCCGCACGTGATCGCAAATGAGCGGCAAAAGCTCACGACTGATAAAGCCGCTTTCGTCTCGCCGGAGCTTTTATTAAATCGGTATTAAGCCGAGTTTTTTAAATCCCGGAACACATCAACCAACGATAATAGACTTTATATTTTTTTAAATAACAACGGTTATATAAAAGCTCGTTAGCAGTTAAAGTAAATCCAATTACAACATGGAACCTTCAAATTTGAGTATAAGTAAGTATTATATGCCTCTAATGAAAATATTTTAAACTGTTACGTGGCAGTAAAAGGTACCAATACGCTTCATTGGTGATAACTCCAAAACTATTTAGGCGATTCGATGAAATAAAAATAGGATTACATTTTTTCTATCTCTTTGTCCGGCATTTCGAATTGTCAGAAGATGGTTCGATTTTCATTCAGCTTCAGCCAAAAAAAAAAAATAATGACCCATGCATTTCGTTAGTGTAAGTTGCACTGAAAATACAGTCGTGATTGGAGGATTCTTCGTTTTTATTGGAATTTAAGAAGAAAAGAAAAACTTCACTACGGTGCTAAAGCAAATAGTAATATAAGTTGAGAAGCGAGAATAAGAAATGAAGATGAAATGGACGACGTTACGAGCAAACGAGTGCGGTTTGTGCGGTTTATGCGGAAAACGCTCGGAGCTGGAAGTTATACTCTCGTAGGATTCCACACAGCGTTACTACTTACTACTGTGAGCATTGGCTGTAGCGCATGGCTCACGGAAAAAACGGGAAGTGTGCAGAGGTAGCAGAGGCAACGAAGCCCGAGTGCTCTGTCTGACTCTAGACCTCGTTTTTACTGTTTTTGTGGAACAAGTAGAGAAATACGTGAAACGCGAGAACCTCGCCGTTGGCTACTTTATTCTACTTTACGACGATCTTAGAGGTCCTTTGTACTTTAAACACGTCCCTGAGCGAGAGAAAAATAATTTCCTCAGCTGCAAGGATGAGATCGAAAACCATACAACACAAAATTCGTGTCAACATATGTTATAAGTGGGAGGCACTGGACAACAGCTACTCGACCGATAGTGTGAAAAAGCAAAAAGCCAAAGAGAACATAATTTTAAATACAAGAAATATGACAAAGTATTTTCGACAATACAGAAGGTTGAAAAAAAACTCCCAAGTTCGATTCACCATAGTGAAACGTTATGCAAAACTCTGTGGTGACTGCTTCTCGATTTTGCCTCGAGTGCAAAACGGAGAAATGCGTGAAACGCAGAGACCACACTAATGGCTATTTTATTCTGCTTTACTACGGTGTTCCAGTTCCTTTGTACTTTAAACACGTCGCTGAGTGAGATATAATTAATTTTCTTAGCTCTAAGAGGTCCAAAACCACGCAACAAAAAGTTCGTGTTACGAAATGTTATACGCCTGAGGTACTCACCAACGACTCATAACACTCGACCGCTAGTGTAAAAATGCAAAAAGCCAAAGGGAAAGTAATTTTCGACATGGGAAATGTGACAAAGTATTTTCGGCAGGAGAGAAGCTTGAAACAAAACTCCCAAATTCAATTTAACAACGTGAAACGATATACGAAGCTCTCTGGTGTCTGCTTCTCGATTTTCCCTCGAGTGCAAAACCCTCGGGGGAAAATCTAATTCTACCTACCATGAATACGTGTAACGTGAATGCATTAGTTCGTACATGTAGGTGAATATTGTCTGTGGTACGCCATGCTAGCGTCGCATTCTCGTGAAGCTCGTGTATGCAATTTTCGAGAGGCTGGAGGCTTGAAACCTCTGCCTGTACACGTGTTGGGGGGATGCAAAAGTGAGAACAGGAAGATCGAACCAGAGACCCTATAACCATCGGCAACTACACTTTCTCGTGCCAGCGATTTCAAAACGTGCAAGTTCACGTTGCAGAAAAGCGTTGCATTATTTTTGTCAGATTGGAAATTCATGTTGCAGTAGTTAGACTCATCTGTCCAACTTCTTTTTGTACATTCAAGTCTTTTTGTTGTTGTATTATTCCTATATTACAGATTACATTTTGTTTAATACATTTCCGTCTTATAACTCCACACATTTTTTCGTTTTTTTGTCCTATGCATACAGACTAAATAACATTTTCCGAATAGTATCTGAAACGTAGATTGCAACGGCAACAAGAATTTTTCTTTCCTAAAACTATTATTCTCAGAAGAGACCGACGCTTAGATCCCGAAGTCTTAATGACCATAAAAACGCCTCCAAAAAAAAGCTCACCATTCTTTGCCGCTGTTGTTTTTCACAGTCGTTGTTCGATTGTTAAGGTAGTTATGTCGGGAGGTAGTAGTGGGAATAATAACTCGTATGTGCAGCAGTGCGGGAAGTGTAGGGCAAGCACCGTCGGGCTAGTAAGCGAACTCGTGTGGTATGTACACATTTTGCTTTTAACGTTCGTCTCTTCGTCAAATGTCCCGTGACCCATATTTTTTTTAGCTCAGTAAAATCATTATTTACTGACGAATACAACGCACTATTAATAACTTTCGTATCTTTAACTTAAGTATGATAATTCTTGAGTTAAATTTGTATTTAACTACTTTTCAAGTGCGCGTTATACCAACCACGTCAATATGTAGAACTCAATTTTTCTTCTGGTGGTTTGTAACTTGCGCTGATTTTTCAGGAACGTAAATTTTCAATATTTAAATAAAACACACTGCAGAATCAAGTTTTTTATTTTGGAATTTTTCCGCGGCAGAACTACCTTAATTGTAAAAACGACCATACTGACATGACTGACGCTCGTTTTTTTTGTTGGTTGTCTATATCTACACACATAACGTCGGCGTTGAGGTTAACTAATTCGTGTAAAAACTCATTGTCCAAGGCTAATTTCTACTGCCCTGAGCGTAGCGTAACCATGTACTATGTATAAACGTGTACCCCATTAGTGGTACCTCTTATTATGCATGAGCTAGGCTGTCAGCGGGCGAGAGGCTGTTCTTTAATTGGGCCTCGGGTGGCAACACCAAATTTAATTTGCAACCCTCATGCGCAACGCACTATACGGTGGGACCACTTTATCTTCCTTACAGTTTCTCCATTTCTGACTTTTCCGTCTACCTCCGTTTGTTCCCAAGTCAGTTTCTCACCCTTTACTCTGCAGCTCGTGTCTCTACTTTTTTTGCCTCCTTCTGTATTTTTCTTCCCTATCTTTTGCTTTTTACTCTGACAGCTACGGAAAGCACTTCAACATCGTGACAGATTTGAAGAGTATAGTCTGCGGAAAATGCTCAGCATCTCAGATGGAGACATGTGCTATGTGGTTTTTCATCAATATATATATTTTGGATTCGCCTAACCCAACCCTTTTGTCCGGACAAATAATAGTATATATACGTGAGCTTTAGATATCCTTCATCGATCGCCCGTACATTCAGAATGCTCTCTATCTCGCTATCTTCATCCGTATATCTATCTCAGAACGAAAAACCATTGAACCGAATCTGCGTTACTGCATTTACGTCATGACTACTGCCTCACACGGACCGGAAAACTTCCGGCGAACGTTGGAAGGGCGTTTCCTGTTTTCGAGAAAGCTGATACCTTTCACCCTGCCATTTTACACCTCCCATTTATCATTTCACTGGTGCACGTGCGGAAGGTGGTAAACTCGCCATAATCTAGACGAGAGTTATTGTTATTTCGACGATATAAGTAATTATTATCAACGCCAAACAGAACCTGAGATCTTAAATTGAGGCAAAAATACTTTCTGTCTCATACTATCTCTCTCGGACCCACAGGTAATGCGGTACAAGTTTTACCTCATCTTAATACCATAGCCTGCTTAAAGAATGTGGAAATTATGACAAGATGCCGGACGATGTACGACGCTGAAAGCGTTTCAGACGTCCTTCTTGCTCAACCCTTCTTCCAAGGCTTTATACTCCGGTGATCTTCGTAATTTAATTAGAAGTAAGTTCAGTGTTCCGCGAGCTTTTCCGCTTAGAGCATAAAGCACAGGTGTCATGGAAGAATATGAAATATTAAAATATAAGTTTATTCAAAACAGTTTTCACTTCGTACAAAAAATGTTGATTAAGAAAATCGTTGAAGATACAAATATCCCTTCTAGGGGTGTGCGGGTTCTCCAAAATGTCGGGTTCTCGATGCTCGGGTGGGGTTCGAGTAACCCGAAAATGTCGAGAAAACCCGAAAACTTCGAGAATACCCGAACCTTTCGAGAAAACCTGAAAACTTCGACAATACCCGAACCATTCGAGAAAACCCGAAGATATCGAGAAAACCCGAAAATCTCGAGTGAGCCCGAAAATCTCGAGTAAACCCGGATATCTCGAGAAAACCCGAGACAGTTTTTTTTGCGGACACGGTATATTCAATTTTAATTAATATACGGAAACGTTGTAAAATTACAGTTATTATATCGAAAACTCATCATGTATGAGTATTTTTATTATACCATATTTAATTTTACGATAATTTTCTTTGTATATTAATTGTTATTTGCATATTGAATCCAATATATGCGTACTCGCATGAAAATCCAATACTTTATATTCGTTTTCAAACAAATTTCACAGTGTAAGTTAGAAAGAAGACATTCTAGCGGTTTGAATTTTGAGAGATCTCGAGATTTTCGCGTTTACTCGAAGTTTTCGGGTTTATTCGAGATTTTCGGGTTTTCTCGAGATTGTCGGTTTTTCTCGAGATATTCGGGATTTTTCAAAAGGTTCGGGTTCTCTCGAAAGGTTCGGGTAATCTCAAAATTCTTGGGTTTTCTCGAAATTTACGGGTTTTCTCGACATTTTCGTGTTACTCGAACCCGACTGGAACCCAATCGAGAAAACTGTAACCCGACCCGAACCCGAGTTTTCGAAAACTCGTACACCCCTAATCCCTTTGATGACAGAATTCATTGAAGGAATTACGTGAATAAAATAATTAATTTTAAATAATATAGTCACGCTTTATTGAGACTCATCATTATATGTACAAAGAAAATGTAGTGGTGGACTTTATTCACAAGTTTTTACTACTTACAACTGCATATGCTATACATCCTGGAAACCATTTACCCTTTGAATTTTCTGTCGTCTGTGCTGAAATAAATCACTCCAGGAAATATTTTCGCCTGCCAGCCCGTCACCTTAGTAATTATTAGTAAGTATAAAGTTATAACTATTCATTTTTAGTTCGTACTACCAGTTTTATTATAGTTGTCACAACTATGTAATAGTTACTTTAATTACCAAATAATTACCATAATTATTTCCATACTAACCGCAACTATGAATGTAGTTGGATAGGTTCTCTGAAACAGCTCAGCAGTTTGAGCATTTTGAGACAAAAATATTAAGCTTTTAAAAATTTTCATCGTTCAACTCTAATTCTAATGACTTACATCCGAACGATTTCACGGTAACATTGAAGGACTCACGACAATGATGAAAATATAAAATCGCGTATGGAGGACAACAAGCGATCTCGGGAGTCTTGCCTCAAACGATAAGCCAAGTTTTTACGCCGATCGTTACCGTTATACGTCGTGTACCGGCATATTCTACGAGCGAAGCTCGCAGAAGTAGCAGTAATTTGTTTCCGGTGAAGAACACGGCTGAACAACGGGGTTGATGCTCGTGCACGACCTCGCGACCAGCGACGAAGAAGGAGAGAAAACGAGAAATGCACGAGTTGAACAATAAAAGGGGGTATTATACCTCACTCTTGGTTATAGCACAGTAAACAGCTCGCTTCCGTCATTCCTTCAGATGTTCCTTACCCATGGTACCAAAGTTCCTTGCTTGATAACAAGCACTGTCTTGCTTATTACATTGACTCTAGTATCCATGAACATGAAGACAGAAAAATCAACAGAACTGTTTAATAATTGTTATAAAGGTTAGATATTAGAACGAAGAACTTTATTCAGTCTACAATTCAAGAACTTCAAGCATATTTACAGAGTGTATTAAATATAGTGTAATGAATTTAGACTTGTAGTTTACTAGTGATGAAATTAGCAAATCCTCTATCGATAATTTCAGCAAAGAGATCCGGATACAAACGACCTGATCCGACACTGCATCCAGTTGCAGGGATAGCCATTCATCTAAGAAAAATGTATTTAAAATACGTTCATGAATAAATGAATGTGAATTATTACGATAATTAAACATCGAGACGAATAATTTATCACAAGCTATTAATTCAACTAAATTAAGCACAATTGTGGAAAAATCGTGGAAATGTCAAGTTTTGTAAAATAATTAATCATAGTTGTCTTGTACAAAACGTATGTTACATACATTTTCATTGAATGACGGCTCATCTCCATCCAGTTGCTTATACAAATTGATTATTAAAATTATTAATGAATTACCGGAAAATTCAAGTAGCTTGTGGTCAGTACGATATTGGTCCGTAATTCCAAATTGATAAGCATAATGTAATTACAATCCCAACAGATCTCTTCATTGAAATCGAGAACAGAGCTTTACGTTTATCGAACAATTCTGCAGTTCTACGGGCTTGTTTCCGACAGATAATTTGCGATGGAAAAGTTTCGGATAGGACGAATACATCTATCTCTCTCGCACTCAGCCATTTTTCACATCGTCTCAAAAGGCGGTGACTTGGGGTTATCAACGGCTCTTACCGACGTAATACGTTTTTGGCTTTTTATACTTCTGTTCACTGTATCACAACTTTTGGAGAATACTCTTGCGTCGAGTCATCTAAGATACATCCGTTATATATGCTATTAATATTTCTTCCTTTGCATGGAATAAGAACGAAGAAAGCCCGACAGATGGAAATCGATAGTACGAAAAATGGGAATATTGAAAAGTAGGTACGGAACTGGGTTACGATAATTATGTTCCGAGAAAATCTATTACTGCATCACCCACAGGGACTGTGGGCTTTGCAAAGTTCGTATATCAGAAAAATTGTCAGTTGACCCACAAATTTTTTTTCTTCTATTTCACGTAGTTCTTTTATACGCGCGACAATTCGACCCGCTTGCAAAATTTCGCATATGTCATAGTACGATTCAGTTTGAAATACTTTATCTCTTTCATCCTCGGTCAACTCATTATCTCCATCTTAAAAAGAGAGCATTAGCAATGTGGCTCACACATCTCTTTTTTTAGTTCTTTGGATCTATGTGAAGCTTCCAAACGATAATTCGAATATTCGCTGACAATTTTAGTTGATTTTTTGTAAACCATCGAAAATAGCTACACCGTTATCCTCTAATTATTTTCGGCAATTAATTTTAGCATCTCAACTTATACCATTTTAAGATCTTAATATGCATGAGTGTGGGCTTCATTATTATAAATATTCCTTTTTCCATCGATAGAATAAATAACAAAATGAATTTGCTATTCATTCCATCGACGTCACCAGATTAAACATAATTGCTACTGGAGCATAATGATGAACAACATGAATAAAATTTTAAAAATTTCATAAATTATTTGGGATTCACTTTTTTTGCTGTAATTGTTAAGATCGCGGTCTGAAATTCAAATTTGAGTTACGAGCCGCGCTTGCAAGAAAACGCGCGCGATTTTCGGGCTTTCCCATCACATTTGTCTTTGGGTTTGGTGGTAACATTATCGGCACTGCGATAGTTTGACAAGTCAGATTTTAATTTCAGTTACCCACACAACAAATGTTTCTAATTTTATGGTGCATATGACGCCGCCGCAGGATTTGAAATTCATATGAAATTCTATAAGAATAATAAAAACTATGATACAACGAGGATATGGGTGTTTATATTTTAACATTATAAGTGTTGATAACCTCAAATCTGTTCAGACCATGCAGTTTTTCAAATTCAATGTTTGGTGTGAATAATTATGGTACATTTCTTATCGAAAACTGCTTAAGATCATTGCTAGGAGTTCTTTTTCAGTAGCCTTGTAATCCATATTCCACAAAAAACAAATTTTTCATAATCGCTGTCTTCATAAATCTCATACGAGTGTCTGGAATGTCAACAAAGTTTTCGCTGCACTGAATCACTTGTTGTAGACTACTCAGTGGCTGGTAACAACATCTGTATGTATCAAACCAAAGTAGAATAACTCCTATATAAGTTTGTGAGTCAAAAATAAATTAAGATTTTTATTTCGTTTATTTAATATCTTAGGTATTAGAAGAAGTGGGATTGCTTATTGATTTTCAATACCAAAACCTAGGCTTGAATACAGAAGGCACACAGTAAATTTCATTGCGATCCACAGATGTTTTCGAAAGTTATTGTAATTCCGGATGCTACATACAGACAGACAGACAGGAATGAATGTCAAAGTTTAGGAATCGATTTTTTTTGGATTGCAATACGGTCTCATCACATACTTCGAAAGTTAGAATTTCACCGCCTATTAAGGATTCCTCACGATAAGGCGAGATTTTTAGTGTCAACATGTCATAAGGTTTTCAAGAATACACAGCGATTTCTGCAAATTTTTCAGAATTTGCAATTTTTTGGGATATTCTGTGCTCCCTTATTATTATGTGATAAATCCCTTCACTGGGAGACTGGCCCAGCAGAAACCAATAAACCATTTCGATCAGGTCGCTTAGCCCGTGACGGGATTAACGAAGCCCCGATTTTTCAGTCTACTTACGAGGTAGGCCACATTGGCTCACGTTATTTCCCTGATGGTAAAAATTTCGTTATCCATTTTTATTCAGTTTTACCGGATTGAAATTGAAATTGAAATAACATTTGACAAATCGGCCCTCGATCAATATTACCCATCCGTACATTTTCTCGGAGTCTTGGTGATCACGTGATAATCCGACACAATGAATAAAATAGTTAAATTTCTACAAAATGTAATAACGGTTGAAACGAAGTTCTATATTTACGACCTGCACGATTACTATATTAAAGAACTTTACGGCAACGAAGAATCATGGAAGGCACTGAGGGACGCTCGGCACGCCCAATCGGCTAAACCAATTACTTCCCATTAGGTCCAATCTGTGTCCAACTCTGCATACATTATATCGGTGCGAGGGTCGCTGCCACTGCGAAAGAGTTGTGCGGCAGAGCTGGAAGAAGTCGTATGCTGATGTATGAAAATTCAATTATACGGGTTATCCACATAATCCTATATAAGAGTGGTGGTTTACTGGCTCTTTCATTTAGTATTTTCTGCGTTTCTATCAGGACTCAAAATGTTTTTAAATAGTGTAATAAAAAAAATCCAAGTGCGGATTTGAATCCATTCTAGTGAAGGGAATTCGAAAGAGTCATTGCTACCCTGATAGCGACACGCACGATAAACTGCTCTGTACATCAGCAAACGTTTCCACCCACATTCTCTCTACCTCACCGATTTGGATTCTGGTAATTCATGAGCCGCCCACTCTGTGTTCGTTTCGCGATTATTCCGCCTGGCACAAATCTCGTCGGTAACTGTGCATTGAATCCGGAAAATCGCCTGGCAGTAAAATAGAGTTTTTTTGTTGTTGCTAGAAACTGATGGAGAGAAAAAGCTATTTGTTTACAGGCGTGATCGTCTCGTGCTGAAAATTGTGCGGATAAGAATATTTCCTCTGGTAGAAAATATCGTGTGTATTCTAGGGAAACGCGAACGTGACACGGTCACGCGGCGATGGATCGTCGCTCATCAGCTGCTATACGGGTACAAAAGTAGTAGTCAGCTTATATATTTATGTCAGACTTGTATGTATCCCACACCTCTTGGAAACGGTTTTCTATCCCTCTTTCCCAGGAACGTCAAAGACGCTCTGACAGTACGGCCGTCAAGATAAAGGGGACGAAGAATCTTTTGCGTACCTATACTTACGTCCAGGAGTTGGAGATCCTCGACGTATAAGAGCTTGCAGTAAACAAGGGTCGCGTTATCTTCTCTCTTTGCTTCGGTGAAGCTACATTTTTCACGCCAATAAAATGAGAAACAGAGAATAAGTACAAAGAGATTATGAAAAAGTGCGAAAATATAGAAGTTGTATATCGCAAACAAGTTGCGTCTTGGCTTTTTAGCGTGACGATAAAAAATGCTGTGTTAGGAACAGAGGGTGCGAAAGCGTGTGCACCGAGAACCAAGGCAAATGCTAGAACGCCCAAGCGTGGAAAAGCAAAGGTGTCGCCTTCGTGCGTTTGGATAAACCGAGCGAGGCGTCTGTAACTCGACGGTAAATTTAGAGTGATAAATCGATTACGATATACACAAGCGGAAAAACTGGCCACACACGTGTGGCGCAAGGGCGTCGAAGCAATTTATCGATGTTCCATTTTATTTAGAGCTTTTGTCGCCCTAGGTAGTCCTCTAAGCTTCCCTCCGCTGGCGCTTCGCCGTCTTTTTTATTTTTTTCTTGTTCAGTTTCTATGTCTCCCCCCTTGCTACTAGTATTTTGATCGTACCTATGGGATTCCCGACTCGGATCCTTGCACCCCCTACGGGACGGCAATTCAATTCGCATCGTTGATTTCAGTTTGCACGGGGATTTGTCAGCTGCAATATATTTTCTCATGCGAATCGCTTATAAAGGTGACGACTGCAACAAACGCGAGTAAAACAGCTATAAATGCAGAAATTTTATAGTAGAAACCAATATCGGAATTTGATTCCTTTCACGAAATTGGGTCTTGACGTTCAACTGGAAAAGATAAATGAAGCCGATGACTTTTGACATTCACTGACGTCAGAATACAATATCCAATATTTTGTAATTACTGGAAGGATTTGACTTACAATAACCCTGCAGCGATGTTATTTTTAGGGGCTTATTCGAAATGGGCAAATTCTTATGATAACAGTATAAAAACGGACAAACTCCCAATTAGTACGCGATTTTTCATTACGCATGGTACGCATGATTTTTTCAGGCCTTCGAGTCTTATTCAACAATTATTAATTGCTTCACTTTTAATCTCTGACAACTACGAGATTATTAACGAAATCTAATGAAAAACTAATCGGGAATGAAATTTAATCAGAAAAAAAGTACTCACACACAACCTCAGCTGTTGGCAGTGTAATTTTATATATGTGCAGGCGTAACAAGAAGTTCCATCCACCGAAAATGGTGGCGATGCTTGACTATATGCTCATTAGGGTGTGTTGAATTTTTTTTTTTTTTTTTTCGTTTTGCATCGTTTTAAACTATAGTTTGTACCTTTAAACAACTCTTCTCAAAATTTTAGCGCGATAAAAAATTTTTTACAGGTTACTCAAACGATGGATAGATTTCCCATTTGATTAACACGTACATTAATGCGGCTCTGAGTAAATTCATGTCCCTAAATTACAGATACGATACATTGACGTTCGCGTATCTTTTTTCGTTTTCTTCAGATCATTCGGAAGAGAAGAAGTACTTACAACTTTCTCGTTTAGTTCGATAGTTTTCTAGTTATGAATTTTCGAAGCTCAGAATATCGCCCTCTTCGCCCTGTAAAGTCAGTTTCAATTGAAATTTCAAGTTTGAGGTCAATTCTGGAGCCATTGTCTGTCGTGAAGTTTAATTATAAGTGAAATTTCATTCAACTGTAGAACGGATGTTCCAAATTTGTTTGCAAATACGAAAAACATGATGAATTAGATCGAATATTTAAGAGAAAAATAAAAACATTCATCAGCTTTGTTCAAAAGTTTGATAAACCTGTCAAAGTTGACCGAAAATTGGGAAAAATTCAACAAATCATCAAAAAATTGAAAAAGAACAAAAAAAATTATGGAGCGTCTGAAAAAATTTTCAGACTGGGTCACAAATTTTACAAATAAAGTAAAAAATTGAGGGAAATCGAGAAAAAAAGTAAAAAATGAAGAAAAATCGCCCGACACTGATGGTTGTGCGGTCAGGGTGCGGCTCTGGCGATCCTCCGAGTTAAGCAGTATTTCGTGCTGCCGATACTTGGATGGGTAACCGCTTAGCCATGCACTGGTTGGCTCATCAACCAGTGAGCGGGAAGTCATTTTTTTCCGAGACCTTGGTGTATACACTTAATTAATAAGTTACTTTTGTGTATACACCGAGAAGTCCGAAGAATTATGGCTGTTCGTACCAGTATACGGTTTTTCCGCAGTTACCCCGTGCCCATGGCAAATGCAGTATTAATTTCGTAATAATTTGGACTACCGATCTGCATTCGCTATACAACTTCGTCCTGATATTTTCGATAAAATTCGTCTCGAAATTTGTATTTGATCAAAGTTTACTTCAAGTTCATTTGATTTCCCGTTATACAAGTGGTTCGCAAAATAGGGCCTTGGAATGTATCAAGAAGATGCGCGAAATATCTAGACTGAGAACTGCGAAAAATATAGAAAATATTATAGCGAACGGTTTTGGGTTTAAATTGCGATGAAATTTTACATTTCCCCCCGATTTTTCGCTGTATTTTCATATGTTGCTAAATCTTCGAACCGATCTGACATTTTGTTCGGAATGCTCTGAATATATCGAAAAAAGATACGAACGTCAATATATCGTATCGGTAATTTAGGGACATGAATGTATTGGAAGCCGCATTTATGTACGTGTTAATTAAATGGAAAATCTATACATCGTTAGAGCCACCTCTAAAAAATTTTTTATCGCGCTAAAATTTTGCGAGGAGTTGTCCAAAGGTACTGCTATCGATTAAAACGATGCAAAATGGAAAAAAAATTGACACACCCCGTGCAGAAATTTACTCAGGGCTATATACTGGGCCCGTATAACTTTCCCTGACTAACTACGGGGCCTATCTTGGAAGTCTAACTGCAGCCCGTACTGGCTGGTCACACTTTAAACCCTTGGGCCTGTATAGGGCGATATGTATAGGGCCAGTACAGGGATCCATAACTATTTCCCAACTGCCTAGAGAGGCCCCGTACAGGGCCTGGTTATATTCCGGTTGTAATTTCTTACTTTATTTAGGGTATAAAGGTGCTTATTTTGAATGATAACAACAATTTCTATGTACCATATGTTTATTTTAACATAAGAATCACAGAATAACTCTTATTGATAAAGTATTAATACTTATTTTTTAATATTCAGTATTCAACGCTTATTTCATAAACTACCATGGAAAATCTCTTTGGTCAATAGATGACTCTCCAATAAACATCTCCGTACATCTTACGGAGGTTTGCACAGTATGTCTTTGTACTTATACATGGATTTGTGGGAAACTTAAACAATAAACGAACGAAAATTAAAATTATTTTAAGCAAGATTTTTGGAAGATTCTCGCGTGGATGTTATCAACTTTCCGTATCTTTCTTTTACACTGCCGGATTTTTTCTTTATGTTTTTTTTTTTTCGCACCCTCACATTTCTTTGAGGCGGATTTTTTTCTTTTATTGCTGAGTGGCGCCACCGTGTCTTCTTCGGAACCAGAGTCCTCTCTATTTGAAGAGCTCAGAGCTGAAAACAGAAATTTGTATATTCCTATAAGTCATTAAAACTGGGTCATAAGATACATAAGCGGGAAAATAAGAGACAAAAATGGGAACGTTGGTCGATAGATAAATATAGAAACTATAATAATAATAAAAAATTTGGATTGCTCACAATATGAATCGTTATCGGCAGCCTTTGAAATTCTACGGACGTCCATTATTTCTTCAAGATCTTGTTTCTTGGATCCCTGGGTCTTGTATAGCTGCGTCATCATTTTCGACTTGTCTTTTGCGTGATGTTCATTGTCTGTTGTATACGCGTACCCCTGGTTCCCGAGGTTCCTCATTTTCTTTGTTGCCTCCGTATAAGTTTCTAAAATAAAGCGATTTATTATTGCTGTAAATCATAAGAATTAAGAAGACTGAGTCATTTTAAAAAAGTCGTAAGAAACAAAAGTTCTGCAGACGATACCCTTCTTTAAAAAAAATCTTATATTTAAACCTTACTAAGTACAAACTAAACATGATAATTCTGCAATTTTGTGAACATACAGTGCACCCAAATGGTGTGAGGTAAAAAGCAAAATTTTAAGCATGTGAAATTCTTAGTTCTTTTTCGGTAAACAAATTTTAGTATTCGAAATCTTATTTAATATGTCAGAGAGTGCATCCTAGCATGAGTAACAATCCTCGATGCAAGGTGCATTGGATTAACCGTAATAAATTATTTAGTTAGTTTTTGATAATAAAGGATTTATTAGCACATTAAAAATCTTAGCTTTGAGATCAAATACTAAAATTAGTTCACTGTCTTGGTTTAAAAGCCACAACAAATTTAAAATTTCACTTTTTACCTAACAATATTGTGGTCCACTAAATACGTTTACAAAATTACAGAACTATACTGCTTAGTATGTAGTTAATGCGGTTTGAATGTAAAATTTCCTTTAACAAAATACGGGTACCATGTACAGTAATTTTTTCCTTATGCCTCTTTTTAGGTGAAAGGTGAACGATCACCTTAAACTACCACATTAAAAACATTAAGGAAACAAACTTACCTCCATGTCCGATCAACGAACATTGATAAGCTGGCCAATCTTCAGGAGCGTTCACGTTATCCTTGATGAGTGTTTTTAGTAGTGGAGTCGTATCATCATCGTACGGCATAAATTGTGATACACATGACCCAATACTATAGTCGTATGAAATCCATGAACTGGGAACGCATTCAATTACTCTGTTGCCATCAGGTGTCGTCTCATTGGTGAATTCAATGAGCTGATAATTATATATTATCTTATGACGAGACACTGTGCAAAATAAAAAATAAAGCGTAAGTCAACACTCTACACTGGACAGAGATTTGATGTTCACACGGGACGATATCATATATTTTATTAGCATAATTTAAACAATTTGAGCTACTTTTGCCATTCTGTCAGTGAGAAAATGATTCATTTGTTTAAATTTTCATACAAATTTGTCACAACGATATTTTTTAAAAGCCTTTTGTTCTTTATTAATTACATAACATAATTTTAATAAATTGATTAATATAATGAACTACTTTATATAAGCAGCTTATGGTGAAAACACAAAGAGAATGCATTGTTTTTCCTAATGGAAATGAGGCAACGATAAAAGAAGTATCTTTTATCAGGGTTTTTTTTCAAGCAACAATTATCCGATGTTATAAATCAGGTTACTTACTTTTGCAATGAATCGGTGAGCGCGCAAGCACAATTCACAGAGGTTATGATTTTGTTGCACGTAACGATGTTCCTCCTAAAAACGTAGATACTTACTAAACTAGTGTTTCTCGCTAGTAATAAAAAGGATATCCTTTGTGAATCAAAATACTTACAATTCGTTGGCAATAAAAAACGTAAAACACAGTGTATATATAATATAAACAACAAAATCACAGTGCCGGCCGGCGAGAGGAAACGTGCGCGAACCTGCGAGATCCCGCGTAAACATACGACGCGCGCGGGAACAAAAGACGCACGCGATGCTACGTTTTTGTGGTTCTCTCTCGCTCGACTGCGACCGCCAATAGCGTTTTCTCTGTCGCTCCACCGCGATCGCCAATAGCGCTTTCTCACTCGCACTTACTCACTGGCTTGCGTCCTGAAGAAAGTTATTAAAAAAAACATGACATTTAAGTCAGGCGAACCTGATAAAGAGTTCTTGTTCACGATGCTACACGATTAATAGTAAAGAATCGATCTTCTACAGCCGGTTTTTATTCGACATATCCTCAGAAGAATTTCCATGAAAGTACCTATACGGGCCCTATAATGCTTTCCCTTGTGTAATAAGTAAACTCTGTCCACCGTTACTATGGTATATGTACAGGGCCCAATGAGGCTAAATATTGGCGCCCCCAGTATGGCTGCCATGAGAGTGCCTGCAAATTGGTTTTTGACGCTTTTTTGGGCCAAGTAAGGACCAAGATTGGATTCCCTATCATGGCTTCCATGAGAGCGCCCGTAACTTATGTTGTGGAGGCTTTTGTTGGGCCAAGTAGGGTCCAAGACGGGGTCCCCATCTCTGGCTTCCACGAATAAACCTGTAATGGGCCCATACTTAATCGCGGACGCCCGTATGGATTTCTGCACGGGACCCTAATGCTCATGTTTCATGTTTAACTCATACCGTTAAGTATCTGAGTGCTACATATAGCCGATATCGTACTGTATTATCTTCTGTTTGCGAGTGTGATTTTACTCAATTTAAAAATAAACATCACGCCTATTATCCGCAATTAATTGTCAAACCTGTACATGTTCTGCAAGCAGAGACAAAAAAATCGCTTTCACCGGAACTGGTGGCACTGATTGATTTTACCTTCAGAGCATGTTTAGTTTCGAGGTTGTATAAATCAGCCCTGCACATAGCGAATATCGCACTGTATTGTCTTCCATTTCCGAGTATAATGTTGTATCGAATATGAAGATAAACACCGTTCCTATTGTCCACATTGATTGTGAAAGCCGCATGCACTCTGCAAGCAGCGACAATTACAGGAAGTCGAGACAGACCAAGTCCAAGCGAAATTCGATGACAAGCTGATTTAATCAGAATTCTCTGAGGACATCTGGAAACCTGTGATTGAACCATCCCTTAACGGTTTTGATGTATACAGTGTGCAAGCAATACGGACAATATGTATGAGTACTTAGCGTTGATGAAAATGAGGCATTCCGCTATTATTCCCGAGAGTAAATAGTAACAGAGCTCCTCTGTCAAGTAATGAGGTGTGATTTCGAGAATCGCAGGAATTCCAGCAGTGAGACCAAAGGATGCGTAACTATAATCTCCGCTGTGGAACAGTATTCCCCACTCTGCAACGCTATAACTCCCACCGGTGTTGACGTTTGTGTGGTCCATGCGCAAATACGTATGTAGACGTCACGCCACTCATTTCGAGCTTTCCCCTCAGTGAAAGCGAGTTTCAAACGTTCCAAGAGTTCTGTGATTCTCGAGAGTGTATCGGAATGTGAGACGTGGAATTTCAAGAGTTTGCTCAACTGCAACTGCAGTCAGTGCAGTATCAATCCATTTACAATATATATACATATATCGGACATTTATTCGACTCCTCAGTGGTCACAACGCAGACTGAATTGATTGCACATTGAAAAGAATGCTACCGTTAAAAGGACGAAAAGCAACGACTGGAAAAGGAATGGAATTCCCGGAAGGTTTAGATGGATATTCAGATGACGACGTTACCATGCAAATATACGAGAGGAAATCCAGTGATCGTCTTACAAACTCCTACGAAATATATTCGCGAAAATTGATTAATCCATTACTTATACCTTATCTTCGTTCACTCAAAGATAAGGATGTCGGAGGAAGATAAAGGGAAGGGAAAAGCGAGCAGGTAATTAATGACCGACTAGCCTTTCGGCTGATATGAGGGTGCTTTTCTCGCCAGCGGAAGAGCAAAGACTGAACAAGCTGCTGTAATGGGAACGGAGCGAGAAAAGGACACCAGGAAACTAGACAGCTGTGTGGCAACGATCGCAGTTTCGAAACTCTGCTGAGCAGAGGAATCGTTCGCCAAGAGAAGGAAGATAAAGCGAGATAGTGGCGGGATATATAGTCGAAGGGGTGGCGAGAATAAAACATATATGGTGGTAGTAATAAATGCTGAAGAAGCTGGAACATCAGAGTTGCAGAATTCGATGTAGCTTATGGACTGCTGAGGAAAACATTTTTTGGTCATATTGGGCAGCACGAACGAAACCCTAACCTCAAAAATAGCGAAGAAAAAAATAATGTCGGTCCCGGTATGCATCAGATCTCGGTACGTGTGATTGGATTTTTCGATCGCCCGACCTGACGACTCTCCCGCTTGTAAGTTATAGTCAGACCCGCAACATTTCTTCCCAGCCCTCACGAATTTTCCTACTACATCGAAATACCGTATGCGGGCTAAACGCTTACGCTTTCGCTTTCCGAACCCTCGATCTACGAAAACGTCTCATAAATCTTTCGATTCCAATGTGAATGTGCGCTCCGGTCGAGTGAGCGTTCGACCGAGCGCACATTTATCGTATTCCTTGGCATCTCCGTCGGCGTCGTCGCCGTCGTCTTCATCGTCGTTAAACTCACTTGCGATCTGAACTCTCCCGGTTTAAGTCGATCTTCACCGACCTACCTGTTGACACGACTTAACTGTTCGGAATAACGTAGGCTTAGAATGACGTCTCGTAATTTTGCCTTCGCGCGAAAAAGGGTAAAATCAATTTTCAGCTGTGATGGAAAAGACAACGACAAAAACGTCATTTAGAAAAGGCCCTGACCATGAAAAACTAGTACTGCTGACTTGTCAATACTATTATTCATTCTTTGCCGTAAACAGCGATTGCGAAAAAGGGAATTTTTTCCGAGTTTCAGGCTACGCCGACGCCGCGTACCCGTGATGGTACGAGCCGTATGGAATAACCATTTGCCACACATGACGCTAAAACTCAAAAAGACCAACATCCCTCTGTGCTCACCATGAAAGCTCCTGGGCGAACTATCACGTTTCAGTTGAAAAAATACAAGGATAAAACAACAGAAAGCTCGGAGTTTTCTCGACATGTCCGGAAACTCGTGATTTCCCTCTCTTTTCTTATTTCTTTCTAGTAGATTTTCTCTTCAGTTCTTTGTGCAATCCCTGCTAGAGTAAAAGACACGGTTTCGTTTCTCTGGACTTTCATCTTGTCGGGGTCTCGGAAATCTCAACCGCAACTTGCCCGTAAAAGACGAGTGGCAAGAACGGAAACGGAAGTGCGCACTCAAATAGTTTCGTAAATCTTTAATGAACTGTAGATGAAAAACACATGATAGTGGAGGCGAAGAATTTGCTGGTTGCAGAAAGTCAATAGCTTTACCGTCTTCTGGTTCGCATCTCGTGTGAGAAGAAATGTTGTCTCCCCAGGAAATTGCAGTTGAGAGGCTTAAAGTTAATAGAGTTGGGCTTGGTTCTCTCCCTTACATTTTGTACAATACTTGTTAGACTATTTCTCCATGTTACAATCTTGATGCTTATCTCACTGACGTGGTAATACCCCAAAAAGTAATTACGCCTCGTGTTGTACGTTGACGAAGCAGCTTATTGTTAGTAAATATTATGAGTACAATTCAACTTGCTGTAATGGCAGATAAAAAAGAGAGTAATCCATTTTGCTCTCACCCCAATTGAAAGAACGAGATACAACTACCGACATCCTAAATTTCGTTGATTTTTTTTAATTATTGGTTTGTGCTTCCATTAGATTTAAAATGAATAATTCATTCAATAAATCATCACCGCTATGTGTTGTTTCTCTCGTTACATGATAAAAAATGGGTAGTCTAACGATCCTAATAAGCCGTTCAGATTTAATATTTGCTTACATCCCTGACAGCTCCCTTGACCGTACTTTTATAGAGGTCTTTAAAAGCCAGTCTCACAAGTCCCGATTATTCTAACCCACAGAAAAAAGTACAGTCAAATAATTTTTTTAATAGTTGCAAAAACGAAGATTTGCTGTATTTAGCTGTACATCATTATAGGCACAAACATTACTTCTGACACGGCTGTAATTGCTCTTGCAAGATGTTACAATCGATAAACGAATTCGCGCATGAAAACTTAAATTTTTTACGTTTGCTGTAAAAGTTGACTAGCGAATACAGGTCAAGTCCATCCTAATATTGCGATTTCAGTAAGTTGTTTTTTCTGAACATTAAGATGCACTACTTACGTATTTGATTGATATGTTAAGAGTACCGTGCCATATTATGTACGGATGTCGTGAGCAGCCTTTTGAAACAAACTCGTGGGGTCAGTTTCAACACACTTTTTCCGTTTGGCCTTCGATATTCTGGATTTCTTACAGCGCCACCTCTATTGTCCAATAAAATTTAGGGAATCCATAATTCCCCTTTGCGTTCTTTGTAAGCTATTATACAATGTAAAGTGCTTTCCGGAAAATATAGAATTTTATTCATCATCGCGGAATCGTTCCATAACATTCACTTTAATTAGTTACGACGGCCTTGGGTTATATTTATATAATTTAGTAGAAATCGATAGATCTAATTATATGCCCTTCTGATGAAACGGTATTTATGCATTCGTTTATATTTAAAAACATAGAATAACGTAGATAATCCGTAACATATAAATGTGTGAATGTCAATGAAGTATTTTTATGTAATAAGTGATGCAGGATTGTAACGTTATATACAGTTATCTGCTCTACGACTGCATGATAAGTGCGCATAAAAAATGTGTGTTACCTACTCCTGACCCCGACATGTTTCTATCGAGCCCATCGCCCGTTCCAATCGACCCTAATGTGAGCAAAACCTTCCGAGATGATTTTCTAGACTTATGAGGAGTTTCTTAAAATATTTCGTTGATAAAAAAATGTAATAAACAACTGGATACGCAAGGGCTAGCCACTTTGAATTTCAGTAAAAAAATCAAATCTGACGAATTTTGTTACTTTCGGCTACGGTCTTCCGTACTCATAATTCTGTCTATTAAAGTTCCTTAATGAGGTTCTCCAGACGGCAATAAAGTATAGATACATTAAGACGGTTTGAATGCAAACCGTGAGGAATTCTGCTTGTCACATAAGAAAAAACTCGCACTATTCTGTATCTACTAATTGAATACAAAATTGAATGACGCTTACATTTATAAGACATCCCAGCCACAGTAAGTGTAGCGGTGTCCATGTCATTAGTATACTAGGATATCATTACCGGTTCATCTAATTTATCAAACTCAATAATCGATCGATACCAACATCATCGAGATCGGCACGTATCGCAATACATGTCCATGTATTATAGAAGCTCTCTCCGTGTCATGATCTTGGTACTTCAGGTTGCGTTATTTCGTCGATTGACAGTGATGGACGCGAATGTTTAGGACCTTCGTCTAACTTGGTCCATGACACGATATCGCTCTTGGTCCTCTCTCGCTCACTCATCCAATCGTTCTGTATATCGTGTAGACGCTTCCTTGACAGACATGTTATGGAGGGTTAATTCGTCCGAGGGTGGCAGACCGTGCCGACGGTGGACGCTGCGTCCATGCGACCATGAGGAAGGTTTCCGTCGGTAGCGCCGCGACAGGAACAATCGTAAAGGTCAGTAGGAGCGAGGGACACAATGAGAGAAGGACAAGGTGAGGAAAATGCTCATTGGTATTCGGTTTGGCATCGAACACCACTTCCGGGCTCTCGCCCTCTGCTCGTACGAATATATCCGAGGTAGTGGCAGGATTCAAGTGGCGCGTTAATGTCAAGTGTTGAAGCGGGGAGTGTGAGCACAGCTCTTAGGGACAACCTCTTCAGCTGGTTCCAATAGGATCGGTAGACCCAGTAGTACATCGCCCAGCATGCTCAATGTGTCCGGGCTGTCCAGGAAACGGACTGGCCATATCTGCCTCACCGAGCTCTCACGGCTGCTGGAGATGCTCATGATTAATTCGTCTCCAGTTGTGGCTCGTTGATTGGCTATATCCCGAAACGTGAGGGATTGACCGTTTGATTGACTGTGAGTGGAAAGATTTATTCGATTTTCTGCCTGATTGTACTATCGTATTGCTGTTCAGGTTAGTGTGATAACATCAGCAACAAGAAGTCTACTTTACTTTTCTTTCTCCTGGGCTTTTCTAATTCTCTTCTTCATGTCTTGTTTGCTCGTTATAGGTGCACAAGTATATAGGTACTTGACAATTTCACATCTCATCCAAATGATTGGATAGCTTGTCTGGTTCACAACCTTCGCATCCTATTACGAAGAAGAGGAAAACCAGACGCAGGCTTTGAAGTTCCATTGAACTTGTAGTAGAGTTTTGTCGGCTTTTCCTCCACTACCGAAATATCCTACAATCAGTCGCGGTATATCAAACTTGCTGCTGGTAATCATCGCACACAATCGACCAAGGAAACACTTTCTTAGAGTTCTAGGTTTTGCACTCTGTGTGTCGATACACCGACTGCTATGACCACTGTCGTTCACGGACGAGCGAACGGACGAGCTGGGAGAAAATGGAGACGGAAGAGAGAATAGAGCTTGTGCTCCTATCGTGAAGAGCGGACCGACAAACTAACAGACTGCGACATCCTGAAATCGATACGTCAATCGTCCCAACAGACGCGAGAAAAGCGATAGCCAAGAGGCGAAGGGTCGACGCCCAGAGGGAACAAGAGACAAAGAGTCGTGAAGCATAGCGGTGGGAAGCGTTTCACAGATTCTCTCTTTCTTCTTCATCTAATTTTCCCTTTGTGATGCTTCAGTCCTCTCAAGGGAACTTATCAACGTTCTTTTCATATAATATTAAATGAATGGCAGAGGGACACAGCAATTGCTGATCATTTAAAGGTAATCGTATCCTGTGCAGAAATTGACTCAGGCTTACAAATTGGGCCCGTATAATTTTTCTTGACTAACTACAGGGCCCAACTTGGAAATCAAACTACAGCCTGTATTAGCCTGTCACGGTTTAACTCTTGGGCCTGTATAGGACGAAATGTGTGGGGCCAGTACAGGAATCTATGCCCATTTCCCGAATCGGTAGAGAGGCCCCGTACAGGTTCCGTATATATTCTGGGTGTATATTTTAATTTATTTCTATTATATACAAAAAACGGATTAACATGCGGATTATAGAAAATCTCTTTCTTAAATTAATGCCTTTTCTTGTTCATCTTACGGACACACACAGCATGTCTTTGTACTTATTCGTAAAAAACTTAGATAATAAAAGGTACAAAATTAACATTGCTGTCAATGAAAGAAATATTTGTAAATTATTTTGTAGCACTTAGAGGACCCAATGAGGTGCCCCCAGCATGGCTGCCGCTTAGTTGGGTCAAGTAGGGACCGAGATTGGAATCTCTATCATGGCTTCCACAAGAGCCCCCTGAAATTGACTTGTCGACGCTCTATTGGGCCAAGTAGGAACCAAGGTTGGATTCCCTATTTCGGCTTCTACGAGATCCCTCAGAAAGACTCTCGCCAACGCTTTGTTGAGCCAAGTAGGGACCAATATTGGATTCACCATTATGACTCCCACGAAAGCGCCGGAGATTCTTGTTGGGCCAAGTGGGGCCCAAGACGGGATTCATATATCTAGCTTCACCGAATAAGCTTACGATGGGCCCGTACTTAGTCGCGGAAGTCCATATTAATTTCTGCACGGGATGTTTATATTGTTCTCCCGAATAATCTAGGTCATTAAGGAAACTGAAGTGTATTTTTATCTATTTACTAAATATAATAAGACAGCATCGCAGATGTTCATATGATGGAAAATTTGTGAAGGTAATTGGTAAAGGGATTAATTTGTTCAAGTGATTCAAAAATATGTTAACATGTCATTGAAAATTCTCTGAAAATACCTCATTACGCTTACTACTTGATACTTGAATATCCTCTACTTAAATCTGCGAGTTTATCAACTGCAACTTTACAATTTGGAAATGCCATTATTGTCTAAGACACTCCTGAGATTTGAGCCGGATAATACGGGGGTACACTCGAGTCCCTCGGACGTGGTTATTCATTGGGGACGACAAACTATCAAGGATCCTACATTCACTTGGCAGACCGTAGCTCAAAGATCGTTTCTCTGATAACAGCTGACAAGGAGAATCCTTTATCGAGAGGGAGAGATCTACGTGGCAGTTTCGAGTTTCAGAGCTTTGGCAAAGTTTAGTAGTGATCTGACGAGGAGTATCATCTGTCCAGCAACAGCGAGGGACTGATATTCGGGATTCTAAAACCGCCATAATAATTTGATGACCCCAAGAGCCATCAACACTTGGGCTATATAGTTCCGATGCAGCATGAGCCCTTAAGGAGAGCCTATATACTATCTCTATGTACAACTACGCTTGGTTAGAGGTCCAGGTACTGTATCAATTGCAATAGTCTCGAAGCCATAGTAATGCCGTGCATCGACTGCTTTGTTCCTTTGTCATTGTGTGCAGCACCTCGTCACATTCTGTAATCAAAGGGATGTGGTTATTGTCGTATACTTGACCTCAACTACGGAGAATCGATTTACCGACTTTCATAAAATTATTCACCCTCGGTAATTACCCTACGGAATTTTACCACTAAGTCTGGCATTTCGTCTTTAGGCAACTATCTGTCGAATGTGATCTCAAAAAACAAAACCGAATATTCAATTATGCAAATGTTTTAATGAACATATTCCGACCGGAATGAATAAACGTTATTCAAGAATAATGTTCTACAGATATCATAATGAGACTAGAATCGTAGTATTCAAGTAATGTGATGTGCTAAGGAAATCCACGTCACCAATAAATAAGAAAATAAAATGAAACGTCTTGTTGTATGAAATGAATTAGGGAATCGTTTATGGGTAGAAGTACCCCCACCGATGGAGGGTTGCATTTGCTTGTCTTCCCATTAGAATAAACCAAGGAAAATAGGTAGGACGCGGATGCAGTGAACAATGATCAGACGCATAATTAACTTGAGCCCTGTGAGCGGAACTAGTTCTTCATAGTAAGGTATATTGATCACACCATCTAAATAATAACCATAATTAAAATTTCTGTCTCAACTTAACTTTGTCTTCTGGTGAGCAGATTTTGATTTTATTTCAATTAATTATGATCATATTCCAGTGATTCTGCTTGTCTGACTGACAGATTTATTTCCTTTCCCTGATCTATCCTTGCACCAGACGTCGAAGCATGACTTACGGCAGGTGCAGCTGCTAGTTCTTTACGACAAAAATGGAGCAAGATATCGAAGAGACGTCTCTAGTAACGCAAACATTGAAAAAAGCCCGCCGGCTGTTCGTGCTTTCCCCTGTCATTCATACATATTATTATCGATTTCAAAATCGTATGGACGGAACGAACTCGGGAAGAAACTGAAAATAAGTGGGAAGGAAGGAATGAAAGTAATGAAAGCGTTCACACACCTCATTCCCCGCCGGCTTCTCGGTTCAGAAGTCTTCGCAAACGAGCACGACTACTGGAAAGTTTTCGGCTTTCCAAAAGCTGGAATGGAGCAGATGATATTCGCTATAGCTTCCTAGGGTTCTTTGAAGAAGCAGAATATTAATGCCATTCAACTATTCATTCTAAGGATACCGACGGAAGTTTCGAAACATAAGAATTAAGAGACTGAATGGAATTGATTTTTTAAAACTTTTTTACGAATATTAAAGTTATTCTGAATCGTATTCGGTTGTAAGAAACTAATCGAATTCAAGAAAGTTCTTTCTGCCGTACACTCTTAAGATACAATGATACTAATAGGTCTCGACGAACGCAATCATCAATTGACTGATAAAATTACTCCGTTAAGCCAGCCCAGCAAGATTTGAATAACCTACAACTTTCTGCCTAAGTCCAGTGTATGTAACTGCAATTCTATACTACAGTGCGTATCAAATATCCTCTTCAAAAAGATCGAGTCACCAAACAGAAAGTGATAAGAACGGCGAAACTTTTCTCTAAAAAACTCGTATATTCAAACCTCATTAAGTACATACCAAGCATTATAATTCTGCAATTTTATAAAAGCATACACTGCGCCAAAATAATGTAAGGTAAAAAATAACAGTTTTTACTCGTGTTACCGTTCAATGCCGGATTAGTATATGAGTTGTCAAGTAAAGAGTGCAAACGGGCTTGAGAGAAAGGGAGCAGAAGATAGAGGTAGTCACTCTTGTTATCAGGCCGTCCTACCGTACACTTCTATTATTATGTTAAGTCGAGAGTTTTTAGAAGTACAGGGCAATAAGCGGGGCACGAGAAAATAGGGCTACCGCCACCTATGTATTTTCGCCTATGGAGGTGGATTGTTCACCAATACACGAACAACCTCGGAGTATTATACCTCCTCACGAGTGCGCATACTCTTTTGCTTACGCCGGTATCCCGCTACCCCGGTAATGAGATAGAATCCACTTAACCCGTGCAGCACGCGTGCCTAAGAGCTCGCCCTCCCCACTCCTCCACTTCTCATCCAGTGTTAACTAGAGTTTAGTTACTAAACTCCGACGAGGTACCTATGCGGTCATGGGATTTTCTTCTTCGAGTAACCTACTAAAGCTCGTTAAATGTATATATATATTCCAAGAACTAAATAGAGGAAGTAATTTTTGAAAATTCACAATTTCATAGAATAATTGCAATTTATGTCCGCAGTGGCATTGTTGTTCTCGCGCCATAAATGTAGGGACACACCATGATAGCTTGCGAAATGGCTCTGCATGAAAAAGGGCCTAAAACCTCACACATGTTGACCGTGTATTACCGTTGCAGCGACAGGAATTTGAAAATTCGGTTTGTACCGCTCGTTAATTTTTATATCATAATTATTGCAAATTATCGTACGTGATTTATGGATGACAATGGGATTTGGAATGTATGTGATATCGCACTAGCGATAACGACAACAAATCTATATCTAATTGTAAACTCAAGAGGTAATCGGCTTAGTTTATACAATTTTTATATTTGTTGTATGGGATGTAAATCTTTAACAATCTTTTGCTCATTAACGGCCACTTGAGATCAGGGATGGGTAAAGTGTATTTTAATAAAAAAATAATAATCAATGTTTTTCCACTTATCATTTATTTCGTTTGAATTAATGAGCAGATTTTCACTTCCTGTTTACATTAATCTTTAATAATGATTATTCATCCACGCGTCAATGTTTCGGGTTTAAGCGATAAGTAAAAATCCGTTCATTGTTTATTTCTCATTTGAGTGACGACTGGGTTAACACTCATTTTTTTCAAGTTTGAATAACTAGTATTTTTTTCTCTCGTCATGTACTTAAGTTTTTAATGACCTGTGGTTTTCTAAGACGAGGTAAACTATTGATTATGAGTTATTATTAATCACCCATTTTTCTGCTCATCCTTCCGAAGTCTTTCTGCTCAAAACATGACGCCACTTAGTTGTTAAGTTTTAAATTCTCCATAGTAATAATTCAGTTGTTTTTAGACCCGAATGGTGATTTAAAACCTCAATAATAAATAGAAATAGAGATGGCGAACGATGTGGATATATAAAGCTGCAAAAAAATTGTTTGTTATTTTAGTAGTAGTAGTAGTAGTAATAGAGATTTATTGGCCGTGTTTACATCGATTGAACATACATATATACATAGATCTATATAAAAAAATAAAAAATACAATCAATCAGCATACTATTTCGACGTAATCATTGCCAAAAGGCCATCGACCGAGGTCCTTCAGCCCAGGGGTATCGAATTCTATTTTAATTTTAATTTTTTTTTTTTTCCTATGATTTTTATCCTTATCAGTTGCCAGGCATTTTAAGTTTCTCCTTTTATTGTGGATTGACGTTGTCTAGGGCCAGTCTTTCTTGTTATTTTATTTTAGTGAAACGTATTCATTTGCAGGTTGATGAGGTTAATTGTAATATCATGTCAATCTATTCCAGAATTACTATACTTTATAATACAAGTAGAAAATTAAGTTTGTAACTATAAATTGCGCTTATGCAAACTCTTTGACTGCGTCTCTGCGGACATGTCACACTCACAATCCAGAGTAACCAAACGAAGAGAAAGTTTATTATGACACAAGGAAATGCAAAACTTTCTGAGTCAACTCGGAGTGTCGGCAACATGGCAACGTAATTACTAAGAGTACACGAGTATCCGGTGATACCTTGGGTAGTCAGGGCTACGGAATAAAGTTAAGACAAAACTTTGGGAAAACCGTGCAACTTGTGCTCTCTTTGTGACACTCTTGAGGACTAATAAAAAATAAGATGGAGACAAGCAACTAACCACCGGAACCACCAGACATTCCGTCTCAACGGTATGGAAATAATGCGAATGCATCTCAAAATCACATGCAAAGTTCTGAGTACTGACACTCAATTACGCAATACACTACACAATATCGAGTTTCTCAGCAGTGCTACTTATTTCACCGTTCACTAAGCGGAATACATAAATTTTGGACAATAAACTTTAACGTTTAGCATTATACTTTATTTTATTTGAAATATAATAATATTTTTTAATATGAAGAAATAGAATAATGGGGTGTTCGTTTATCAACACTTTGAAGAATTTTTCAAAAGAAAGAATTGATAAAGATTTTATTAATTTTTTTTGCTGACGGTCGGATGGCCTTGTCTAGTAGATCTACGCTATAATATGAACCTCTAAAAAATTATTATTTACTTGTAAATAGTTGGGCAAACGTCAATCAAATGTTTGACGTTCATATGCTCATTTATTCATTATATTCGGACATGTTCCAACGCCGCATTGAAAGAGGATCTTGACATACTTGAAAGTCTAATTCTGAGAGTAAATATAAATATCAGATAAATATTGTAATTTAAATATTACAAAACGCGGGACATATCAGAAGTAATTTCATAAATTCGGAGGTTTTACGGGTTTTTGTCTGCAGAGTTATTCCACACTGGTCCATTGTTTTAAGAGACCACAACGTTTTTTTGCATCCGTCTCAATGTCAAGAGGTACAGCGGAAGAATGCTGTCGTTTTAACTTCTTTTTCAAAGATCACTGTGACCATTTTTCGAAGACAATGAGAAAGTATCATGACTGCAAAAAATTGAAGCCATAGACATTGATGAATCTTCACGCCCTCGGTTAGCACCACCACATCGACTGTGTATCCCGGATGCTCGGAAAACTTTCTTTCATATGACGAAACAACTTTAGTTTAGCAGCCCCAATAGAAGAAAAAAGTGTCGTGAGTTATGGAACTATCGTCATTGAGACTGAAGCGTGTGGCTAATAAAAACGCCGCCACGTACCAAGGGCAGACGGCAGTGCCGGAATAGTAGCGTATACACAAACTTTGAAGTACAGGCTCATGAAAAGTCTTCTGTATTTCAAAACTTTTTCTTCGGCATCTTGCCGTGTCATTGGCGATCCATTTAATAAACATATCCTCGCGTTCGAATAATGAAATGCACGTTTTATTCTACTTCGGTCGCATTTTATTAGTTTTTACTATCATTTTTGCGAAGATTACCATCAAATATATTTTATTGAAGTTAGCATGAAATAATCTTCGTAATGATACACTGAGAGAAAAGGATATCGTTTATTTAACGATTTCACATGGTAAAACGAATGTAGAAAGGCTTACAATGTTTTACGGTTGAAGCGATGATAATATGGTTCAATAAACGATACTTGTAAGCTTATTGGAAACAAACGTTGAAATCGTATGTGCAACAAAACGGCATATTTAAAACTATTAGGATAGTCTTTGGAACTATTATCATTTTAATAATTGCTACTATAATTATATTTGCTATAACCATAAAATATAGACGTTCCTCCTATGAATTATATTAGTGGTTGATCCAACTATTTTCTTCTTATAACCATAAAATATAGACGTTACTCCTGGAAATTATAGTTTATAGTTAGATTATCGTCAGTCCAACTATATTATTTTTTAAATTACCATATTTTTCTCTCAGTGTACCCTGTTATATGAAGTAACGTTCAATCCCAAGAGTCATTATATGTTTATTTGGAATGTGTGTACAAGTAGATAGATAGATATATTTATTGTGCACATACAGGAATACAGAGACTCATAGTGCAGAGGTTCTGTGTCGTACAATGATTTGACACATTTTGGTACGGTGTTTCCAATACGAAAGCCGTCGCAGGCTGTACAGGGTAAACAGAGAAAGCGCACATGGGACGCTGGAAGCTTACGCATTCAACCACGAGGCTCGCAATTTAAAACAGTTTGTCAGGACTTGTGTACAAGTATAACTGTGTGTGTATAATTAAGTTACGGTGGGTGAGAAAAAATTCGCTTGCCGTGTCTTTCATAAATACAATGAAAATAACATTAGTCGCGATTCCGAATCATCTAACATTGCTTCTAAATTTGATCGAATCGGGCAAAATTATTAGTCGCCAAAATTAACAATTTAATTATTACCGATCATAATTGAAGCCAATGTTTTTTCTAAGTCTGAATTAAAAACCGTTTGTTTCTAACATTAAACCTATTCCTTCAAAATGTACACCACTCATTTTGTTTTAGTCAATCACTATACCAATAATATTGTTTGGAGGCGACAGATTGCTTCGTATATTCGACGAAAGAAGTGCAGGTGTATTTGCAGTAACGTTGGATATGTCGTGGAAGATTGGTTGAGAGATCGAGGCAATCAAGGGTTTTTTTTTCATCTCTCCTTCACCTCTTCCTCTTACGTGGCAATTCGTTTTCGAATCGATCTTTTACGATCTTTTATATGTATGATGGCGTCTAGACTAAAGTGCTGGCTGGCAGGAAAGCGCTCAGTTCGGCTACGTGTACGAGAGCTTTATGCGTTTCTTATCATCGTCTTTGCCTCGCATCTCTGTCTAACTCGATAGAGGTTGTATGCGAGGCAGCAGGTGCTTCTAGCACCCTCAAACTCATCAAGCGCCAAATGACATAAATGACCATTTGTAGAATGTAAAAAATTGTCGGCATTCCGGAATAAAACGTCGTCGATATAATTTACACCATTTAGTGCTTAGTATGTGAAAGCCATTAAGAGCAAGAGCGATTCTGTGTACTATAAGTACTATGGGTCTGTATACGATAGTACACCAATACCCACCAGAACCCATAGTACATGGTAGCGACCAGTAATCGTCGTCGCACTAGCAAACTAATTTCCGCAAATTACCAAGCAAATTTGCAGCCAAACGAATTACCGGAACGACAATGACGCGCTGCAGTTGGAAAGTTTTCAACTGGGGTTGAAATTTCCATCGATAATAGCTTTCAGGTGAAGTAAACTCGATGTTATACTGCGGCATTACTAAAACTCATAGTGGTCGATTTACGGCTTCGAAGGCAAATATTTAATACCAATCATTCGCTCGTGTCAGTCCCTCAAACAACAGTCATACGACGCTCAGTCTGTTTGAATACATTAACCTTGATGAACGTGAAAAACTTTTAATTGCACGTGAGACTTGCGTTTTTCAGTGGTCCGGTTAATTTATATGTCCACTCGACGAGCGCCGAGTGTCTATGTAGATCGCTTTGCTCCAACGAACATCCGGCGCCGAGCCAAACCACGAATCCGATAACTCTTTTCCACCCTCGGCTTCAGAAATCGAGAGATACCGATCGCATTAAATCCAAAGCAGGCGAGAAGCAGGGAATTAATTCTGAAATATGCAACGAGCTCCGGGAGCTGCGAATGCATGTGCGGTTCGAAGAGCAAAGAGAAAATGCGAAATACAACCAGAAGAGGGGAATTTCCATCGGGAATTCCCGATAAGTCGTATAAATAATACTCGATGCCGGGAGTTATGAATCAATTCTTTGCCAATTTAAATGCGACTGGGTGTTTAACAGGGTCAGGAACGACTTTTTTTGTGCAAAAAGAAAAAGAATACATTTTTTCACAATGCGCGAAAAATTCCAGTGGTAATGTCAATTGTATTTCCATTTGGGATCAACCTCTGGGTTACCAAAGCCCTAGGATTCTTTAGCAGCATTGCATGCAGCTGGTATAAGGTACGATTGGAAAAAATCTGGTGAAGAAAAGCCAGTAGATTGTTTATATTGTTCGTGGATAGAGAGGACAATCAAACGAACACAACGTGTGTTTTGACATTTGATAGATCGTTGGTTGCCGTTGGAAATGGAGTTTGAAAACGTTTGTGCAATCATTGGAGACTTCGATAAGATGAAGTGACCTCTAGTTTATACACGAAAAGAAAATCGGGACGAAAGACCTCTCCACAATGTTGGAATACGTTCCTTTGGACCGCTTGACTCAGATCCACTTTCATCAAAGTGGATTGACCAAGCGCACCTGAGCACGCACCCATTCGTTTTCCTCAAAGCCGAAAGTTCCACCTTTTTTTCCAAATAAGAAGCTTTCCTCAAAATATTCATGGACCGCCAATATACATTTTTTCTAAGACGAATGAAAGACTTTAGATCGAATAGTTGGAGAACACATTTTTGAGTCAATTGTAATGGAACAAATCAAGGGTAGCAGTCATAAAATGTATTCCGCACAGGCCTGTTTCAGTCGCAGTGTTGAGTAGTGCAAACGAATCATTATGATCAAAAATTCTTAAATCTCTGATAGCGCACTTTCAATAAAATAGTAGAAGATGGAGGGGAGGGATGGGAAACCCGAACTCCTTTTCCTTGAATTAAAAACATTTTTTCCATGACATGTGTCGATTTTAAAATTACATGCTTACTTTCTTACGAGTTTATGAAGATTTTCAGCTCTCAAGATTCTTTTTCTAAAAATTTTGGAAATTGTCCATGAAGAAAAGAAATAAAGGATACGTTCCTAATATAATTTCTATGTTGGTAAAAAAATTTCAATTCTCTACTATTCTACTATGATAGCACTTGGAGCTATCAAATTAAAATTTTTTCCAATGGAACAAAAAAACTATAAGAAATAGAATCTACAAAATCGTTGTAACAATATTAAATAAAAGGTGACCACATACGCACGGGAGATAGCCGCATATTTATTAGATATTATGCTTTTTATTAACGATGTTTCAACTAGTGTGGACACCGCTTGGTATATATTTTAAAAGAAAAATGCTCTTTAAATTTAAGTGCCAAAAATATATCACATGATAAAAGTTTATTAGCCAGTCAAAATCGAAATCGCATGGTTTGATGTACTTTGGAAGTTTCCAAGGGCTTCGAAGGAAAGCTCGAATGAGGGCCCACAAACTTGAGCACTACATGAGTTATTGCATTTGGTCATCTCATCCAGTATTACCATGCATCTACGGTCGGCAGCAAATACATCGTATGCCGTATTGAGGCATGGCTACACGAAAGGGCTTTCAATCGCGGTTAAATCTTTCAGGAGTACTTTTATCGGCACCATGTCCTCGCGGTTCGTGATCCAACGTTGCCTCCACTGAGCGGTATAGTGATTAGCCGCTTGTGAACATTCTGTCACATTCCCTACTCCATATGCATGTCGTGCGGTCAGTTATCGGATTCCAGACGCTGTGCAATTTTATTTACCCAATATCAATCATATATTTACCGGATGCCCTTAGCGTTTCATGCATTTTCACCACACCTAACCTAACTTTATCTTACGTACCTTGATCTGGGTCAACTAAATGAGTGTCTGTGGCACCACTGAACTGTGAAGATTCTCTATGAGCGATTCTACCGAAATTCAGCTACCAACTTTATTTCTGTAAAATTTTTTATTTGAATCATGTTTTGTTATTGAAACAATTTCACCGAATTTCAATGCGATCCTTTCTTGAAAAGGACGTGACACATCAAAGTTCGAAATGTCGGAAACCGAAGCCACGTTTCTAGCATTTTGATTGGTCGTCCCAGGCTTTTACATAAGGCCAGCTCCAGACTATTATAATCGCTCCAGGATCATGTGTAACGCACTTCTTTAATAAGTGTTTTCTCGCAATTGTAAAAAAAAAAAATTAACGCCAAATCATTTTAGATAAATTATTTCATTTTCGAAAACCTTGCCATATTTGATCTACATTGATTTCCTCGAATTATCTATTTGAATAACGAATGTTACGAACTATTTTTGTAATGGCTAAAGTGATTTAATTTTACTGTGAACAAAATGGCTATATCTTTTCAACGATTTCTAATCACATTGTACAAATCGTTTTTATCATTCGTTATTATACAGCGAGGTCGAAAATAACGAAGTTCTCCCAGACAAAAAATTGTAACAAAGTATATACTTTGGCGTTAAAAATAGCCAGCAACTCCGAATCCCATTTTTAGAAAATCGTGATTGATACACATAACTGAAGAAAATTCATGCGGCCAAAAAGTAGCGGTTCTTTCGGTGACAAAAAAATATTATTGGTATTTTTTTCGGAATAATTGAGTCAATTTGATCTAAAATGTCCTGTATAAATCTGTATTGATTTTTTTTTGTAGGCCATAGGTCTCTCCACATTTCCATTTTTCAGAAATTTATGTACAACGAAACTGTCCCAAGATATAAACGTTTCACTGAAAAATTGAAAAATTCTAATATCTCATTAAATTTCTATTTTATCGTATAGAAATTTGATAAAATATTTACAACAGAACCCCATCTAAAAAAAAATGTCGATGAATAAAGAATTTTTGGTGACGGACTTTCGATGTAATCGCTTATGTATATAATATATTAGCATGTGCAAAAAATCACCCTGTATGTATGCAGCGAATATGCAGCATTCTGTCAATTGAACAGAATGCAAATCTGTGGGGTCACCAGAGTTACACGGATCGAGGTTTTAGGATAAAAACAAATGCAGTAAAACTAAAATAAGTTCGATTTCGTACGGGGTGGTGAAATTTAATTTTTTAAATTCGCGAACTTGGATTCCTGCTACTCTGGGGATTTTATTTGCAATGCCGACCGCCATGCAGAGATACTCTGTAATTTTCTTAGCCAAAAAAAATATACGATTCTGAAAAAAAAAATTCCTCCGTTTTCCGGTGAGAGTTCCGTGTTACCAGAATATGAAAATTATTTCAAATCTTCCATTCAAAACCTAACACAAAACTACATTTTTTATGTAGTGACATTTTTTCAGTAACTTCAAGTATGGGAGATATGTTTACTTGCAAAAAAAACGACATTTTTTAATATTAGATTAGACAGTCTAAAAACCTTCACATTGGGTATTTCGTACCAGTACTTTGGTATAAGCAATTATGGGGCAGATCTGAGACGGACAGTAAAAAAATGACTCTCTTGATAGAGGATGGTTAACCTATCTTGTATATGTATATATAAATAAACATGTCGACCTGTCTCGTCAAAATCCTATCCACTCTCAACTAGTACCGGAGGGATATAAAGCCTGCTGCATATCTAGTGATACATAGTAGGATTCTGTAGCAACTTGGATTACGTGTCCTACGCTAGAATATTTATATCAGAAACGAGAAAGTAGGATATACAGCACTTCTGACAGAGACAAGAGTTCCAGAATTTTAGTGCAGCAGTTTCCGGGTCAGTGCAGGTAACAGAGCTCGGAATGGCATGTGAAGTTGGTTTTGGGAGCACGGTGGTTTTGCATGAATTTTTAACCGCAGAAAGGCTCTAGACAAGAAGATTGTTAGAAGGAGAGGAAAGGGAGTTTTCTTTCTAACTGAATTGGCGGCTTGAGATGCTTATATTGTATACTCTAGTGTCATGCATGAATATATTATGCTTTTGTTCTTGCGTTTTATCAGGTTTTCGACAGTATCTTATTCGAACAGGATTACCTTGGTGACGAGGAAAATCCTCGTCTTCCACCCCTTCGAAGAAGAGGGAAAGATTATGGGAGAGTATACCAGCGATTTGATTATGCAATTCAGAGTTTCGAGGCTTCAATCGAGGCCATAGTTCTCGTTACCAGTCGCCCAATGCAGCAACTCCAGGCTGGCTTATACGGTAAGAAGTTTACGATAAATCGGTAGAATTTGTCCCGAGGCACGTTCCTACGGTTGACATTGCATTCGAAGCTACTCAATCTCTTGGTCTCCGTGACATCACAGATATAGTACATATTATAACCAATACCGATTTCGGTATTATGCAAAAAAATTAATTATTGTTTGTAGCTCAGGAGTATAATTTCCATAAAAATTCATAGATATCGAAATACGAACTCACTTTAATTCATGAACCGACTAAAAAAGTTAAAATACCCGGTAACTCACTCGTTGTACTATACCTATTTAAATTGAAAAATGTGAGTATAGTGTGAACAAATTTCCGCTATCATGTAATTTTTTGTCACTCCAGATTTAAACTTTCGTTACTGTCAAACAGACGGATGTACGAGGAATTCCCTCATCAATATCAGCTTCAATCTAATGCAAATTATAGGGAAAAAAGAACCAAGAGATAAAGTAGTGACTAATAGATCGGATAACATTTGTATAATGAAAAAACATTTTCAATTATATAGGTTTGTTTAGGTGCATCCAGTAAAGCCAGTTCTAAATGAGATCAAGCCGTACGTCTTTCCTTTTGTCTCACCCTGCGCACTTGATTGTAATTAATGACGGTGATAGTTGACTGTTCACATGGCGAAGTTCCCCTCTCATTTTAGCCAGAGTTTCAGGCCCCCACCCCAGAACTTATCGTAGCAGCAGTAGAGGCTCTAAAGTAATATAAAGGGACGATAGAATCCGAATGGGGGTGACACCCATCCCCGTTCACAAAATACCTAATTCAAGGAGTTCCACGACGGCCGGAATATTCTATGAAGCTCAAAGGAGCGAGAAAGACCGGGATAAGAGCCGTTCGACTTCTCGGATGAGTTCGTCTGGCAGGATGCCTGAACAAAACGAGAAGATGAAGTCGAGCAGGTTAGACGCACTGGAACTGTGAGGCCAATGATGTCGTCTCCACTCTTACTTCCTCGCTCTCTCTTCCTTTCCCCCTGCAAACGATTGAAGTAGGAAGATAGTATAAGAAGCCGCACACTCCGTTCGCCCTCTTCAATTGTTTCGAGAACTAACCGCGTCATCTCACAGTGATTTCCGCCATCCTCAGCAGTTTTGCGCGCCCTTCGGAAAGCGACCCACCAAACGAGACAAGTACAGCGACTCTTCCGGACTTGTTCACAAAGAAAGGCACGCGTCGAGCTGGCACACAGCGAAAGGCATCAATGCGAACTCACAGTCCGAGGTAGAGCTTCGCGAGCAATGAAAAAAATACCTATACGAACAATGCAAAATGAAGTTGAAGAAGTCGTGCCGAAAGCTGAACGATAGGGAAAATAAAAAGTTGAAGCTTGCTGAATAGACGGCACCACTGACGGCGAGTAATGAGGATATAGTAGGGAATAGAGCAAAGAGAGTAAGGCGATTACGATAAGTTCCAAGAACATTAACCTCCGATTGCATAGATTACAATTGGCTTATTTCGTGAGATAATAGGAAAAAACTCCGGGAGAGCAATTTAAGCGCTCGACCGTGAAATAAAAAAGAAAGCTGGAGTCAGCCAAAATAAATTGTATCTCTCGAGGCATTACAATCATGATACGGAGCCAACGAGTAAGAGGTTAAAAAAACGTGTTACGTAAGGAAATGTACCATCATTCATTTCTGGACTACGTGACCGAAATCTACAATTATTCATATAAGGAAAATTGGCAATAGATTTTTGTCAAAATGGTGGATAATTTATTTTATATAATGCTGTTCAATGCATGCTTATCGCTCGTAGCAATTTCACATATTTATTAACATCGAATAATTACAGTCTGGTGTAACTAAGATACTCATGTAGGCCATTATTGACGTTATGTATTTTTACTGCCATGGAAGTAACAAAAAAAACTTCGGTAAATAACATGTACACTATCGAGTCACGTTATATCGATTTTCTCTGGGAAACAAATTACAAATGTATGGACAGAAGGGATAGAAAAAAAGTGTAGGAAAAGCAGAACAAATTTTCAATCCAGATAAGACGTAGGGGACGCGTCTTTCAGAGAAGACCATGCAATCATTGCGTGGTAGACAGAATTTCTTCGGTTTTATAGCTATACATCTACTGGCCTTGCTTCTTTTCGTGGTTTTCGCCGCGCTCCCGGTCACGATAAGATGAAGATGAAATACCGTCGCAATGGTAAAAATAGGAGTAGCTGTGGCTTTGTGGATGGAGAAAAAGAAAAATGAGTGGCGAAAAAAAGAAACATAGTGGGGCAAGAGAGGAAATGGAAGATGTCGGGTAAGTCTAAGGGAGGTGAAGTGAAGGGGAGGCAGGAACAAAGTGGTTGGTGCAGTCGAGAAAGCAATGGGAACGGAGCGAGAAGCAAAGCGGAAGAAAAGAAATGGAAGGCAAAAAGTTATTTCGATAACACGAACGCTACTCGTGCAGTGTCCACTCGCCGGATAAGCAAACACGTGCGGCTTCTTCTACCGTTTTACTTATTTTTTGCCTCTCTGCGGATAAGACAGGCGCAAATAAGCTGTGGGAGAACTGCGGACGCTTTCGCAGTCTTTCCGTACATCGTTGTACGTAACTGCACAAGGTTGATCCTGGTTTCTTCCCCGGAGGACGGGAAAAAGTTTTATTACCCGCCTCTTGTGCGAGTACACGAATAACGCGTTGCACGAAGCCTTTTCATTTAGTAAATTGCTTCTATAGCTAGATGACCACATAAGAGTCGAGCACGAGCCTCTTGCCCTTCTTTTCCTCGAACTGCCGTATTCTGCCCCATCGGTGAATCTCGACTCTGCCACTTGAATATAGGTCCAGGTATGTATAGTTAGTTTCCCTATTTTCCCTTGGTCCTATTCGCTTGCCACACCTTTCGGTAGCACTTGACGCGAAAAATATCCGCGAAAATAACAAAAGTATCAATTATCAATATGTTTTCTACAGTAATTTCATTTTCATCTCTGTGTGCAAAATATAAATCATCAAGACTTCGAAAATTCAAATATTCGAATAGAATATGTCATTGAAATTATAATCACCTGTGTGATCGGCTTCTGTCTAATTATAATAGTCGAATATTTTTTTTTTTTCGTTGAAATTGTTGGAAAAGGCTGCAAGGTAGACCTATGCAAATTGCTTCCTCATTATTGTTGGATTTTTACAAGTCGACCCCTATGAGCAAGCCAAATGATTGTTAGGTTGTAAAAATCCTACAATAATGAGGAAGCAGTTCGCAAAGTTCTACTTTGCAGCTGTGTTTTGGACAATTAAAAATCATATTGTTTCCTATGCCTCAAAAGACACATTACTTGCGTACTAAATTTTAGCCAGATACTTTGAAAATTGTGAAAATTGGAAAGCTAAGACTAATTTTTCGAACCATTCGAAATGTCATTATTTTCGTACACATAATAATACACATACGAGGGACTCCTGAGGGATAGATCAGGGGTTTCCGTGGGATAAAGGAGATTTTTCGACCGATAGAGGTGGGCTATCCATAGGATGGAGGAGGCACCTCGTCATAAATAGGGGTTCATGAGAGAATGAAGGGTTTCCTGAGGGATTGAACAAAGGTTCCCGTGGGATAAAGGGAATGTCCCGATGGACAGAGTACCCCTAGGACAAGGGAGGGATTCCCGTGGAGTTGTCGAGGAGCTCTCGAGGGATTGCGACAAGAGTTCTGTGGGTTAACGGAGAAAATCGCGTGAGATAAAAAATCTGCCATGAAATTTGAAGTGAGTGGTAAGCTTGCCATCGAATTGTGGGCAAGTGGTTTCGAATTGGCATGGAATTGTAAGCGAGTAGTTTTAAGTTGGCCATGGAATTAAAAACGATCGATCTCGAGTTAAACATGGAATTTTAAAAAGGACGTTTTATTGCGTATGGACAGTTAGCTCCGTTCGAAAATCAAAATCTTACTCAAAAATGTCCATCTCCTTGCATATCGCGTTCGCCATGGCTCTTTGGGCGAGTAGTTCTACTAGGATGTTATTGTAGCTCGCGCGCTCGCAAGGCTGCTGTTAAATTATTCGAATCTATCTTTCGCAGTTTCATCGCCATCTTGATACCACTCACCGGCAGCCCTTCATTCCCGCACATTTCTTTTCACCACAGCGCAGATCCACCAAATGCGTTTTTCCACAACGCTGATACTATGCGCCAGTATTTCTTCACGTTTCTAATCTCCACGCGCTTTTTTCTCCATATGTCGTTCCTACCCATTTCAATCCGACGCATTCTTTACTACACAATCCGATACCCCACAGGGGCATTACACCGCGTTTCAGTCCCACACAACCGATCCAACAAAAACTTTTTCAACACATTTCGGTCCTGCACATTATTTCCGTCGATATCAATCGCAGAGAATATCGCATGTCGGTACGGTAGAACTGCAAGCAGGCAGTGGCTCTCACGCGAATCCTTATTGCGGACGTCCGGTGACGCGATATTCTTTTCGATTGATATCGACGGAGATGATTTGTAGGAACGAAATGTGTTGGAAAAGTTTTTGTTGGATCGGTTGTATGGAACTAAAACGTAGTGTAATGCACCTCTGGGTTGTCGGATTTCGTAGTAAAGAATGTGTCGGATTGAAATGTGTAGGAACGACATATGGAGAAAAAAGCGCGTGAAAATTTATAGAAATGTGAAGGAATACTGGCGCGTAGTATCGGCGTTGTGGAGAAACTTTTGTGGTAGATCTGCGCTGTGGTAAAAAGAAATGTGCCGGAAAGAAGGGCTGCCCAATCACCTGAAATTCTATGGGTATCCAAAAATCACTCACCGTCGCCCATGGCCAAGTTGGCCATGGAACTTTGGTGTGGACGCGAATATACTTTGATGACCATAGAATTTCAGGCGAGTGGTATCAGGAACGCGGTTTGCGAGCACGCGAGCTACAATGCTATCTTAGTTCTTATACAATACTAATACTAATAATAATAATAATAATAATAATAATAACAGCAATACCAATAATAACGTTTAATCAAGTAGTAAACACCCATGGATGATTTGTTTTAAAAAATCTGAAAACGTTTGTCAATTATTCTGAGATTTTACGAAAATCGCATTTGCATTTGTGAAACTCGTATACGTCAAACAAAACACCCTCATCGATGCCAACCGATATTCAACACTGCAATAACCGCCGAGCCACATGAAATGACAAATACATCTCATGCAACACCTCCAAAATACAAGTGCAACGCGAATAATAATATCAACAGGGCCAAATTAAACTGAATTGAATTGTTCAAAGTACTTCGAATGAAACACACGCCGGGCTGATGGTAGCATCTCGTATGACACTCACACCGAGTCACGTTCATACAGCAAACGTCACCGCGTTACGCTCTTATTAATTTGAATCACGCGATAACTGTCGATAGTATGCACGCATTTATCGAGTGATCGTCGATTATCCTTCGATTATACAAACAGCGCACTCTATCGTCGAGCTTGATTAATGCGGCATTTGCACAATTTATAGCGAAAATAATAGCGAAACTCAGCAACACGATATTTTGTCGTCTAAACTCACACAAATAATATATACCGGTCTGACGAAAAGAGATATCAATCCTGTACCTATCAATATTTTATAGGTCAGTTAGGGGAGAGTCGTCATAGTACAGTTAACTATAAAGTGAGAACTATTGACTTTTAGTCCTTTTATAGTTACGGTGACTATAAAAATACTTGTGACAACTAATTAACCGGTAACAACTATGTTTGACCAACTACAAATTAATAGTTGTCGCTCTATGGTTAGTAATACCATAATTTTCTCTCAGTGTGGGCAACAGCGAGCCACTTTTTTTTTAAATTCGTTTGTAGTTTTATTAAAAACACAATATGACTGGAAAGGTGTTCAGTCGGTTTTATTCAACCTTTGGTCATACTCTGAGGTTGCAATAACACGTTTAAAACTATAAAGGATGTATGAAAAGTTAGTTTCAAAGTACATCGGAAAATTGCTCATTGTGCCCCACGAGTAGGGTACTGTGGGCCATACAAGAGGGAACAATGTGCCAATACCCGAAAAACATAGAGGAGATAAAGCAAAATTCTAAATTTTTTTTTTATTCATGTATTATTCAATTTTTATTTGACATGCCACTTAATCTATATATATTATAAAACTGTCAACTTTGAACTGTCCACTATTTAGACTAACCCACTCGTTTTATCAATGATTCTTCCACCATTTCTCTTTCAGTTGTCATCTTACTGCTTTGTTTTATATTTGTTCTTACTCAATCTTATCTTGAAAAAATAAATTATAAAATCCATCATACTTGAATTTGGATGTTGGAATTATCTAGACCAAATCTACAAGGTTGGCTCATTGTTCCCCACTAACAGTCGCAAACATTTGTTATAAAAAAAATCATGAATCACTAAGTAAAACTAATGTAATATGGGCACACAGCGATACAGAAAGATGTAAAGAATCATGTAAGTCGAGCGGAATTAGCGATTAACAAAAGTTAGCTTAGACATAAAACTTTTGTGAAGGGTCAAAGTTTTTTTTTCAAGCGGCCAAAATGTACTTGCAATTTTTGTGTGTTCAGGGATAAGGTAACTCAAAATCAACTTGGACGAGGAACAGCCAATTAAACTTACAGTTTTATATTTAAAAAAACTAGAATTTTTGGCGGTTTGTGTTCTCCGATAGACGCGATTGCTCACTGTTGCCTACGGCCTATTATACCCTCGCTCCCCTATGCTTAGTGTAAAGATATATTATGTTATTTGTATCAAAACTTTATCCTAGTGCAGACCATAAGAAATTCTCTAGGTTCTTATTACATTACGATGTATGGAAAAGAGAAAATATTGCATACCGAAACCAATTCACCGTCAGTCGCAAAACAGTCAGCCAAAATTTTTGATAGATGCGGACTGCCAAAACCGTTCGAACGCCACCTTGTGAGCACGCTTAGTGATAGAACGCTATGGTCTAGGATTTCGTCATGTAACGTGAAAAATTTCAGACGAAAAATAAATTACAATTATCTTGGTAAATGGCAAATTCCTACTCAACATTCTTCGTGACTTAACCAAAGTAATATTCACACAGGCACACACATTTACGTCAATTAATACGTAATGAGAAAATTGGACATCATCCGCAACTTTTCCAATTTTGGAATAGTTGTGCATACTTGATACTTCGGCAGTATTTGTCGGAAAACTTACAGTCCTCCGCAAAGTCGTAAAATGTCGAAACCCGAACGCTACATCGTCGTAGTTGAAATTCGACGTGCAACTCTTTGGCTGCAGCACCGGAGGAAAGATGAAGCAGCAGCTTCGGCTTCCGTCGTAAAGTTTCGAGCTAGGTACCAAGGAACTCAAGGAGCTGTATAACGCGATAGAGCTCGTAGTGGCAGCATCACGAATTATATACGTCTACGTTGATGTTCACATACGATATATGATATTTTCATGTGAAAGGGAGTGGGGCAAATTGGGTCGCTGTGGTAAATAGATCGACCAGAAAAAATGAATGCATTTTTTCGTTAAGACCTTCAGCATCTCATCTGGTTCCCAATAAGATGCTGCAACGTAGGAGAGTTTCCTTTTTTTTTTGCTGAATGCTGGCCCAATATATTTTACTTTGCTGAAACAGAATGTATTACAGATTTTTCAGTGATTTTTTGTAGACATGTTTGCCAATTCATTTTACGCCCCTTTTCCGCAAAGAATCATGGTAACTTATTTTTATATTTTTGGGACCCGTTCAAACCCACGGGTCTGTTCTATCCCACTATTCCGTATCACACGAAACAGTAAACGCATACTTGGCACGATATGGGCGGAACAACTGCCGATGTAGAAGTGCTACAAATGCTACGATGCACTCTGCCGCCAACTACCTGCCCGAACGCTTAATAACACGAATATATAACGTGAAATAGCACTTCACTCGTTAAACCAGAGTTGATGCGTGAGTTGAATCAAATCATACTCCAGTGTTAGAAAATCATTGGTGAATGCGACTAAGTATCCTTTGGGTATTACAACATTTAATTCATGTCGCAGTTGCGGAGAAAGTACAAGACTGTTAGTATTAGCACCATACACAATTTGAATTTAATAACCCGTTCACTGCCAAGAAAATCAGGCCCAAAGGGCAAAAAATGCTACATCAAAACCGATTTATCAAGCATTCAAAGTTTTCAAACATCACAGTGTTCACATTGTTTCATTATCACAATTACACTCTGCTATTGAATGCTATTGAATATTCTTACACTCACATTATATGACCCAATCTTTCAAGAAATAATTCGAACAAATTACTAATATTGAATGTCTCATCAATCGCACTACAGAATACAACGTGAATTCAAAAATTATTTTATAAAGCGGAATTTTCTGCGAGCTTGTTCAACATTGGGTTTTTTTTCGTAAACAATACTGTAGGCCATATTTCAAAACCATTTTTGTTGTCACGGTCTTAGGTTGCCACAAAAATGGTTTTTTCAGGCTAACAAAAGTCAGCCCAGCTAAAAATATTTGTCAGCCAAACATAACGAATTCTGTTGTCACCCTCATATGTTCTTATAATAGAGAAATTGCTCTCCGTGTTTAAATGAAAAAAAAATTAGCATATTTTTGTTTGGGTAAAAATAAATGACGATACCAAAAGTAATGCAAAACCCGGAAGCAAAACAACGTTAGCTACAAGAGACAAAAGATGCTTGCACTGCCGAGGATCAGGTACCCATATAAAGGTACAACGTGCGAATGGTAAAAAATTGATGTATACGTGCAAGACCGCATAAAGAGGGATGGGAGGAGGGATGTGGCGCCAATACCATTCTTCCCGCGGCACTGCCGTAACGCGAACGGTAATTGGGTCAAGTCCCGTGTTGACAAAACGTTCAATCAGTCAGAAGCAGATGGATGTTTTGTTTTTGTTCGATAGGAGCTGGATCCGCAGCCACGACGAAAACCCACGAGTTTTTCCCCATCCCTTTGCTTCGCAACCCCACGACCGCCACCGCGAACTTTGACGCTCCGCTATCTCCATGTGTATAGCACTGTACAAATATTATTCTACAGAGTGAGTGCCACGGTTATTCGTCATTTCATCCATGTTATAACACGGTAACAAAAGTTCTTCCGGGTCGAGCCCTCCGCAGCGGCGAAAAACCGGGAAAAAAAAGATGAGAAAAAGGGAAGTCGCTGACCACGATTTATTGGAATATTGCAAGTGTAGTCCTAGCTACGCATTCGGATAAGAATTTGGTAGGCCGAAACTTAAATTGACAGCAGTTTTTTTAAGTACATGTAACTATTTGTCTGTAGTTAAGTTAACTATAAAATATAGGAAAATGGTCGCCGTAAACATTTGATCGCATCTATTTTATATTGACCCCACATAACGTATAGAAATATAGTCACAAGAGTGGCGCTCTGTATTTGCTAGGACTTTAACGATGGTTCTGGGTACCCATAAAACAGTACTCATGAGAATAGTCGGAAAAATTTAGTCTCATCTACTTAATATTGACCATTTATTATATAGAAAAATGGTCCCAAATTTTTGGTCGACACTTCATAGTTACCAGGACTTTCACTATTTCTCTGCGTAACTAGAAATGAAGTGTTGACAAAAATACACGCTGTAAAAATGTCACCCCTCATCGATTTTATGTCAAGCCTATCTACCATATAGAATAAAAAGTATCGAATGTATATTAGCTGTCACTTGGTAGTAGCTAAGCTTCCACGGTTCCCGGGATGCAATGTAGAAGAGAATGCCATTTAAAGAAGAAGATGCAGCTGGATACGTGTGAAACAGGAGAAAGCTTGAGATACTGGCGGCGTCGAATAAAGGGAGCTCTAAGATCCTATCGCTTCAGCATCAGCCCTCAAGCTACCTCTCGCCGGGTTGAATGTAATTTCAGAGAGGATGTGAGGTTTAAATTAGTTCACGACGAATGTAAGATAAAATACGGTTTTGTACTCATCTAAAAGGATCCAAAACCATTTTGCATCTGATCCATATATATCCTTGGTCTCTACATTATAGTGAAGCTATATCATACTTTTGTACTATGGAAGTACCTACGTTGATGCTATAGGACTCGGCGATATGATATTATGTAATATACTCGAAGAGTGTAGAGGTTGCCGCATATAGTAGCTTTATTAACTGTACGGTCAGAGAACTTTCTCCTTTTCGCACAGCACTATAATACCTGTTACCCTACCGGTAAACTACAAATAGGATTTTCCGTCCTTCGCCTCCTTCATTCAGTCTTTCGCTATGAGAGCTTTTCCTGTGAACGTCGTCCCACAACAAGGATTTTCCATTACGAGCTTGCCATCTCATCTACCATCGTCTGAGTGCAATGTCCTTTATACTTGGTACAAATTTTTACAAATGTCTCAACGTCTCTCGTGATAGGTACAAAATCCACAAGATGTATCCATCCAAGGCGATAAAGAAATTTCGCAAGTTTTCGTACAGTCATTGCAAAGTTAGAAGTAATGAATTAGTAACGATCCAACGATCCCCAGAGAAAAAATGGAAGGCACTTAATTGTTTATGGAGAAGAATGTACAGATCAAACAGGAAAGAAACTGCAGAATCATTGAAGCCTCCAACTCATTAATTTCATCTGTATCATTTGACTTGGAATTGAACTCCCTCTTCATCAGAGTAGTTGTATCTATATTAGGGCTCTCACATGGAGCCGGATAAGACGGGCATCCGAATATGTTCGAATATCCGGATAGTAGATTTTGAGACTTCAAATTCGGAAAAAAGAACTACCCGAACGGTTCGAACTATCCGAGTACCTGAACAGTTCGAATTATCCGAGTAGCCGAATGCCTCGAACTATCCGAATATCCGAACTGCACGAACTACCCGGATACTTGAAAATTCTAGTTCATTGTCTAATTTTCAAGCCAGTGATAGGCTTATTTTTGTTAACGTGTAATTGAAAACTGACCCAACTGCTATTCGAAAAATATATATTTATTTTATGTTTATATCGATTAGCATAAACTATTAATATGAACACATACATCAGCACATCAAGATCGACAACAAATATTAATTAATTACTCCGCTCACATCTACAAAGAATAATTATAAAAATCTCTGTTTTTTGTATTGATTATGGTAGAACACCGGGAAAACATTTGTTTTATTGAATATTGAATACAAATTCAGCTTCGAGTATCCAAGTAGTTCGAATAGTTCGTATATCCGAAATATCCGGATAGTCCAAATAATTCGATTATTCAGATAATCCGGGTATTCGATTAGCTCGGGTATCCGGATAGGCTCGCAATAGTCTGCTATTCGGATAAAGTGTCGGATCCGTCAAGTCCGGATCCGTTCGATAAAATTCAAGCACTAATCTATGTTTGATTTTCCTGAAACAGCGTTAAATATAAAATCACTAGAGCTTGAACGATATCCATAGAAGAGAAATTTATGAGCTATGAATCTATAAGCTATGAATTTATAACGTATAGCTTCTTCTAAAAACCAACCGCGTTCGAAATAAAGAAAAACCTTGATTTGCTTACTTGGATCACACAATACACCGAGTACACGAGGTACCCCCATTGAAAAAAGCTATACTCAAAAAAATATCGAAAAGTATATTCTTTTTATACCGAGTATACTTTAGACGACAAATTGGATATTGTCGAATACAACTTTTGGTGTACTTGGCAAGTATATACGGTGATATATTCGTTCATGTATGTTTTTAGTAAATTAAGTAACTACTTTTAATATTTTTTATATAAGTCTCAAGACATACATTTTTTATTCAGAAATATATGGGTGAAATTCGGAAATGTAAAAATCTTTGAAAAATGTTGAACACTTGAATTAGTTTAAAGAAAATTTGACCAAATTATTTAGATTTCTTTGTCGATCTACGAAATCTAGATAAGGGTCGAGTTTCCCGCAGCCCTTCTTTCCCGCACATTTCTTGTCACCACAGCGCAGATCCACCACATGCGCTTCTTCACAATGCCGATACTACGCGCCAGTATCCCCTCATATTTATAATCTTCACGCGTTTTTTTGCCACCACATTACGTTCCTACACATTTCAATCCAACACATCCTTTACTTCACAATGCGATACCCCACAGGGGCATTACAAGACGTTTCAGTCCCACACAACCGATCCAACAAAAACTTTTCCAACACCTTTCGTTCCTACACATTAATTTTGTCGATATCAATCGAAGAGAATATCGCGTGTCAGTAAGGTAGAACTCCGAGCAGGCGGTGGTTCTCACGCGAGTCCGTATAGCGGACGTCCGGTGATGGCAAATTGGTTGGTTATGACACTCAACCAGTTAGTTGTGGGACGCAATATTTGGTTTTCCCAACCAATTTTATTGCTTAGAGCGTATTGGAGCCAACCACGCGCTTGGCAACAAATTACTTCTTTCCGTATTTGCTTTACATTTTGTTCGTTTCTTATCTTTACATTTTTTTAGGTTTTTTGTGTGTTATTTTGACGCTGTGTTATTTAGACATTAAACCTCAAAATGACGCTCACACCGTTAAAGAATTAAGCGTGCAGAAAGCAAACCATGATACGGAAGATAAAAAAAATCATCTCAGCGTCTGACATCGGGGTATAATAGGACATCCATAATGGATGTAAAAGATGGCATGAGGGAAGCGAGAGAATTGAGGGTAAACTGGAAAAGGCACAGACGATCACGCCAGACGTCTCGACGTTTCCTTCGCGTAGCATACCCGACTGCACACCCTACGCGCAATCCTAGTAGAATAAACGCGTGCTGTGCGGATGATGAAGAAGCTGCGAGAAGAAGAACCAAGGCCAAAAAGGGGCGGAAATGCGAGGTCGGCTGAACGTGACCTATATATCGTTGATACCATAAACAGACATGCAGAGCACAGTTGGAACATACAGTACACGACGGTGGTCATGAAGGAGACGATTAGCGGGGGATATTGATTTTCCTAGAGAATTGCGATGTGGAACGCGTGGTCCACATAAGCGACTTCACGATCTTTCGCTCTCGCTACTGCTGGTAGCAACGACATTGCTTTAAGGGCGATGCGAAAAGAGAGGAGATTGTACATATTTTTTCTTCCTTCTTCTTTTACGTATTTCATGCCTCACTGCATGTATGCCTTCCTTATGCGATTTGTCTTTTCGCACCGCGTATGTTCGTAAATATGGTCTTAGGTTGATCCTCAAAGAACACCCCGGGTTACGCTTGCGCAAAAATAATAATTATAGAACTGGTTCTCACACAACTTATCAGTCATATGTAAGTCTATTATCACTTTCGTTATAAATAAAAATCTACGGATATTAGTTTTATCTTCAATAAAAACGATAACTACCTTGTTTTTGATTGTCAATCTGCCTGAATGACAAGCAATCTTTTCCATATTCGTCCATTGTTGTTTTGAAATGGTGAAACTATCAGAATTTAGTCGCTCGCTTAGTATTCTACCACCGGAATTTTTGGGTCTAGTCCGTTCTGCCGACACTCGTTTGACCGACGAATAGTTGACCGACACCATTTGGCCGACAGGTACACTTAGCTGACACATCTTTTTACCGACAGGTACACTTGGCCGACAGGTACATTTGGCCAAAATACCGAATGATTAAAATACCGACAAATTACGTTCCCGACAAATTGATATACCGAAAGATTAAAATACCGACATTGAAAATCCCGATAGAAATAAAATATGATTGTCCGAATATGTATTTGTAAGATTGTTCAAACGTACTCCGACGAACAATCTTATGTTATTCGCAATAATCGTTGGTTATATTGCATTATGCAATATAAAAAATAATATTTGTGTAGTGGGGGGCTTAGCCCCCGACGAGGCTTCGCCCCTGGACCCCACCGGGACCCCCCGCTCACTACATGCCTTTTCTAGCATTAAAAGAATATTGGGGGGGAGGGTCTGGAAAGTCCGAACACTAACATCCAGCTACCGACGAATAACAAACGATTATTGGTTTGGATTAATGTTCGGGATTCTAAATGTCGGTATTTCAATCTGTCGGTATATTCATTTGTCGGAATTACCATTTTTCGGTATTTTAATTGTTCGGTATTTTATCTGTCGTCATTTTGACCGTCGGGATTGTAATTGTCGGTAAAATGATGTGTCGGCTAAGAGTACCTGTCGGTCAACCGTACCTGTCCGTCTCGGCAAATTGATTCGTCAGTCAAACGATTGTCGACCAAGTGACGGGCACCGGAAATTTTTGACAGGCTACGCATACGTTGTTTGGATTATCCTAATCGCTTATTATAGTTATGGAATACAGTTGTAGCTATCTGACATATAATTTTTATTTTTCTTGTTCCATCTACAAACATCCACTTAACAACCCAGTAGTGCAAACTTATTTGCCTGCTCTGTGGACTTTTGCACTATTTTGGTAATAAACCTTCAAATAAAAGTGTGCACAGTTCGGAGCCCATCATCCAAGGATTCAGCGTACATATTGCACACGCCCTTTTTCCAACCTGGCAAACATCTAGAAATGCAAGTAAAGTAGGTAAATCTACTTGTCCTAAGACTTTACTACGGTTCTCGATACAGTTGCCGCTTGGTGTATTGCCGGCATGCTTGCTTGAACGCTCGAGCATTGTACGGAGATTTACGTATACGTATACTATCTGCAGACATACTGATGCTCGAAACGACACCGTCACTACCGGCAAGTAGTGCAACTTCTTATATGATCAGACGGCGGGAGCTTGAAGAGCATTGTGGTTCGGAAGAAGGAGGACGAGTCGCTGTTAAGGAGGCGACGGGGTATGAAAAGGAAGAAAGATGTGGAGAATGAGAGACAGAGAAAAGGCCTCGGACACGAGGTAGTAATAATCCGCCGGTCAATATTTCCTCTACGTGAGACCATCCACGAGCTGCTACTCAATTTACGTGTACACGTGGCTGCAGCACGGACTGCGTTCTTTCTTGCCTCTACATGTACATCCACCTGCTATGAAGCACGCGTGCTACCTACGCAAAGAGAACGTTAGCTATCTATCTGTCGGCAAACAAATGGAAATGTGCAGCTCCAGACACTTTGCTGTTCAATTCATGTGTGTTTATTCCATCGGTGGGGTCAACTTGACAAGGTTGCATGGGGTACTCCACGAGTAGTGTGACAGCTTTCGGCCGTGCAAAAATTGGGCCTTGATTCTAATTGAACTGTAGAAATTAAAACAAGGCTTTCTGCACGGTAATAAAAAACTTCGCTACGGTAACGGAAAAGACATTTGGACCCAACTAAGTGTCTCAGTGCTCTGATTAGTCTCTGGTTGACAGACGATTAGTTGGTTAGATCTACTGATTTCAGGTGGTAGGTTCTGATCGTTGCTTGGACTAAATAGTTAGTTGGGCCAACTATTATTTTTGCCCCAATTATCTTACTTAGTTGGATCACAAGTAAAATTCGTTATGTGACTTATTTAAATCAACTAAGTCGAAGTGGTAAATGTGACCAACACCAGGTCGTTACACCGCCCAACCGGATAGTTGTAGCATCAAATTAACATAACTGAGTAGCATCAGTTATTACATAACTTGGATCAGTGACCACTTAGGATAGTGACGCTCATTAACTAGTGAACGGGAGGTCAGTTTTTCTGCGGCCTCGGTGTATGTACTTAAGTAAGTTCCTTACGTGGATTCACCGAAAAGTCAGAAGAATGTACAACCGTCTGTAAACGTCATCTTAAGATAAATGTTTATCTTTTACTTCGGGTCTTACGTTTGAAACGCTGTATTAGAAAGCCTTTTTCCATTATCTATTTGACTACGTTTGAAATTTCATTTTTAGAGCCTTTTTCATTGTTCATTTAGCTCCTATGTTCAATGAAAATGGACCGTCAAATTCTTTAACCCCAAAGTCTCTCCAACTATGCGTGGAATACCCCGTATGTATACTGCGAAGATAAAGGTAAAAAAAAATTCGGACGCGGACAAACGTACTCGTTTCTGTGCATTCATCATAGAGGATTTAACGGATATTCGACGTTGAGGATTCCGGATGAATAAATAGCTGACTGTGGTGAATCACGACCTTCCTATGCAACGAGTATAGATTTCATACAATAACAATATTGCAGAATACGTTACAGTAATACCAACAACAACAAAAAGCACATTGCACATTTTCTCTTATTTATTCTAAATTAGAAAAAATTTGCAATGTGCTAAATTTTTTATTTTGTTTTCATGTCCACCAAATATATGACATGTAAATATTATCAAGAGTCGCGGTAGCAACTCGACTTCACGTTTAAAAAAAAAAAAAAATGAATCATGTTTGAATAAAATCTTTACTTAATAATTCGAGAATGAAGGCATAAACAGCTACATCGACCTAGGAAAGAAGTTTTCTTAGAAGTGAATGCAACGTTTACTCAGAACGAAATAATCCTAACAATTGATAATCTTACGCAAGCACAAATTTCAGCTGAGAACTGCAAGTGGCCATGTTGTTATGGCAGAGTTTGCATCGGTAACATTATCCAATGTTATTTTAATATTATAGACAGATAATAAATAAATAGCAATCATAACAACAGCAGCGATCTCCCATGTTAAGCATAATTTAAGGTGCTGTTGGCTTCCGGTTGTGATACAACGTAAATTCAATAAAAAATTCCTGACTATATCGACAAGCTTTTCCGCATTTTTATCCTGCCCTCTCGCAAATTCGATACACTATGCATTATGAAAGAGTTTCCGCGCGTAACACTTCAGGGAATTTCTGGAAGAGAAATGGAATGGAAGGGCCAAATTGAGAAGCTTCATGAAAACCTGAAAAATGTACAAGGTAAAATTCAATAAAATAGCAGGAACCCAACCAGTGAATGATCATGATAAGCAAAACCTACACTAAGATGAAATTACATAGCAAAATAATAAAAAAACTGTAGTCAGAATTCCCATATACTTTCTCAGTGCATCCAATAGCAAACTGTAGTTATGATATACAGCTCACCGCTGCACCGATCAAACAAAATAACACCGTAAAAAAAAATCTGCATCGTTCTGACCGAAGCTATAAACGTTGCCAATACAATATAGTTATAACGTTAGGTAAAATCTCTAGCTGCAAACACTTCGCGTACATCACTTCGTCATATGCATATAAAAGTACACAGCTTAACAAATAGCGTGAAGAACGGATCTCTGGTAACGCTAGCAGCTTACAAATCACCTTATTACTAGAGGGGTTAACGCTGTACACGTCGGACTCTCAACGCACCCCTGCTGTTCCCCTATGAACGGTGAAGCCCGCTGCGGTCCTCGCTGCGCGAATTTGTCACCACATTCAATCCCTCAGCATCAATTTATAATTCGAGACCTCGAGACCTACCCTCACGTCCGCCAAATGCAAATTCCTATACGAGGTGTAATAACCGCAATAAAAGTTATGACGTGTGACTGAAACGTGCCAACGAGAATTGCGGCGCAGCTACGACACCACTTTTTCTTCATCTAGCGAAAGTACTATAGTGAGAAGAAAATAACACAAAAACATGAAACCCATTAAGTCTATAGATCCATCGATGATATTATAAGCTTGAGCTACCTCTCACTCGAACGATCGTGTAGGACTCAAAAAGTGTAGGATAGAGTTTCAAAATAATAATCCCTTAATACTCATCCGCTTCGAAAATGAGCTGTCGGGTCAGTCTAAAATCCTGTGTGCCTAGTAGGCAAAGGGAACCCTCAAGCTAATTGAGGTTTTCAATTCTTCAGGCTGGAATTTAAGCTGCAAGTAACAGGCTACCTTGCTAAATGAGTTTGGTTACCAAATTAAGTTGCAAGATAATCGCTTTCTGCGAATTTCCTAAAACATTCTTACTGTTACTATTAGTATTATCGTCTTTATTGTTATTATTATTAATACCGCTATGATTACGATTATCATGGCCTTCTTTACTGATGCATTATGAAAAGAAAATATAGTTTTATACCATGACCAACATTAAAATTTCGTGAGTTCCTGTACTCTTATATTTTTCGCGATATGCAATAATTTTTAAAGACAGCAGCGAAAGGAGCAATTATAACTACCAGATGCCAGCGACAGGATTTACATATATGGTTGATACTCGTGAATGTTACGCCTTCTGCACAGACAAAAACTGCCGCGTATGTAGATTATTTGCATTATGGCGACGATGTTCTCGTGGTTCTCGTGGACCAGACTCGAGCGTCGGAGAATACAAAAGCGTGCGAGTTAACGACAAGATACAGCAGCGTGCGGGAAACGCTAACGTATCACCGGAATATAATGTATGCAGTTGAATTTATAGTGAGGATTGTCGTCAAAGCAGATGAAAGATGAAATTTATTCAAATATTCAGAGAAAAAAAAAGTGAACGGTGCAGAGACGACAGAAGAAGTAAACTGCAAATACTCCGGAGCGGCAAGGGATACTTTGCAGGCGGCTGGATATGTCACAGTCTTATACGATTTATCCGATATCTCACGAGTTTGCTTTACCTTAGCTTTCCATACCCTCGAGATATTCACCGAAAAGCTAAATTTTCGTCAAATCGACTCAACAGATTTAAGCGGAAAGGCAGTGTTTTAGCACACTGTAAAAGAAGATTGTAAATTTAATGTTCTTATGTATATAAAATTTACAAATTTTGTGCATGAAACTGTGATTCATGTACCGAGGGCTGTAAATTTATAAATCTATCGTGAAATTAATGTACCTGCATTGGCATTTAAGAGAAATTCATTGTAAATATACAAAACTTGATCAGTAACTGTATAATTATATGACAAGTTCTTGAAAATTCCTGCACTGCAGTCGATTTTTGTAGAAAAATCACCTAACTTTACGAATATCTTGTAACTTAGATTTCAAACACCCACACTGTAAAAAAAGACTTGAAATTTAATGTACTTATGCTTATGAAATTTAAATACTTTGTACTTGAAACTGTGATTCAAGTACTGAGTGCTGTAAATTTCCATTTTGTTTCCGAAATTAATGTACCTAACTGTAAATTTAAGCAATATTTATTGTGAATTTACAAATCTTGAAACACGTATACAATGTTTTGTATTCGTGTTCTGCTATTGTAAAAAAAGTTGATAATACGCTGTTAAAAATGTCGGTAACAGTAAAAAATGAATATGTCAATGATAAGTACGGTTAAGAGAATAATATATGTATAACTCTTATGCCATTGTAATATCCAAAACTACTAAGTCGTTGACAGCGTAGTTGGTAGCGTTCGTGCGTTGTTAGGTACTTAGATAGGTCGTAGGTTCAAACCCCGGGGTAGACGAAAAATTTCTTTAGCAAAAACCAATACCCGACAATTTGTAATGATGTAAAATGTCTGAAAAAATAATGCCTGAATAATAGTTCTATTTTCTTTTGATTATTTTTAAACCCATTTTAAATTTCCAACATATATGTGATTGAATTTTAAGGTACCGTTTTGCAATGAGAGATCTATGACGTACATTAATTTTATGTACCATAATCAGAAATATTTGACGCGGTACATGAAATTTCAAATACAAAGTCACTACTATTTCAATAAAATTCAAATTATTTTCATGTGTCCTAAATTAGAATTTTCGACACATTGGTGCTTTAAATTTAAGAGACGGTTTGCGAATAAAAACTTCCGGTACCGGTACTTTAATTTTCAAGTAGATTTTTTTTACAGTGCAGGTAAAGATTCTCGATGATTTCGGAAGCAGAAACGGGATCTTTAGAATCGACACGTACGTTATTTTCCGCAGTTTCGTCTACTTCGTGAAGTGAGTAAAGAAAATTAACTTAGTTTAGGAAGTTTTGAAGGGAGATATGATTATAATCACCCCACTGATCATAATCTCCCTTCGATCACTTATACGTGTATGAAGAATACTTTTTACTTAGTTTGGAAAACAAATGAAAAAATGCTTGTTAGTTGCAAGGCATGTGAAAATCATAAATATACATTTGTTTCTAATCAATTACTTCAATAATTCTTAATTTGTATTACAAATTGATAATCTGTACATCTGGAATGCCATGATAACGGGATCAACTCGATATGCAAGTACATTTTCTGTGGGCATATTTTTATGCTATTTCTATTCAGTTCTATACAATAAAATAAAAATTATGTTGTAAAGTAAGTTTTCTATTACTCTGTTAGCTGTCTCAAAGGCTTATATTATGATACTGCAAGCCAAGATATTGATGTACATCGTAATTCGAGAATTAAAACGATTCACTGTTACTACAGCTATAATGCAATTTAATCCGATAAGTCGAAGAAGGAGGAAAGCTTGAAAGGGCAGACAGAACCGATGCTCGTGTCAGTTGCCAATAACAGAGAAGCGGTGGATTAAAAAGTGAATTGTCGGAGAGAATAATACAATAAGGTACTCCTTTCGTTTCTTGTATCTTCACGATTTATAGTTTTCTACAAAGGCTCAATGGAATGCACTGTAACATGAGATTGGTACATTTACGTATTTATATATATACGTGACTGCACCAATTGCTAATTCCAATTCCGAATTACTAAGCAACTCACGGCCGCCTTTTTTTAATGTCATGCTTAGTAGAGGTACACAAAAATTCAATACAAGTCATTGCCCCTCATACTGCTGATCCGTTTCACACGATGTCGACTGTAAATTCGGGTGATTAAAGAAATAATATTTTTTACGATGCCGCGCAAAAAAATATTTGGAAACAGTAGATAACGCGAGATTGCGCAGCTTTTCTTTATACCGGACCAAACACGCCACGTTCTTCATATATGTATAGATGGATTTTTTGTGCATGTATTGCAAAGAGATTTTTCCATTTCACAATATATAACCACATTAAAGAAATTCATTTTTTTTTTGTCATGTAGAATGGATTTAAAAGTGTTTCTGGTATCAGATTCCTAAAGAAATGTGAATTCTTCGAACATGTCAGTTTCAGACAGAATAGAAACAGAATGTTTTTATTTTTCTCCATGAGAATCACTTTTTAATAGAAATTTGTAAGAAGAATTATTAGTACCAAATTCTTCTAAGTAGATACATAATTTAAAGCTGAATCGTTTTAAAACCTTCTTTTGTATCGAGGATCAAACCAGAGAATCTTTGTTTCGATCACACTGAAAATTTTACTTCATAAGAACATTGCTAAAAAACTGAAGCGAGATGAAGGTGAAAATAGAGAAAAAAGTATATGAGAGTAAAGTGAAGCTGCATGGTAGTAAGAGGTTTACAATGGAGAAAAAGCTAGCAAAACTGAGTGAACCCGACTCTCACTTAAATCTCGCAGTTCGAGTATCTCTCGCTGGCTATCTACCTTAACATGATCGGAATCGAATTGACCCCGTAGTGATAACTCGCGCAAAGAACAGGCGCGAATGAAGCTATACTATTTCTCCCCTTCATATTCATACGGTGGGTCTGGAACAGAAAGTAAAGGGTTCAAAGGGCAGATCAGATATAGTGTTAAATATATGTCAAAGTAAAGCGTTGGTACTCAGCTACTATAGAATGGCGCACTTAACCAGATTAAAGATACCACGGAAAAAAATGGCTATAAGACAACGTTGGCTTTACTGAATTTATGGTTACCGAATGAAAACACTTATACTGTCTTTCCGATACAAGAGCCAGTCTGACGCTTCATACTCATTTAAGAATAAGAAACCGATTCTGCGAATATTGTCATTGAGCAGATAAAGCGAACAGACTGAAGGAAAAATTGCAAAGGATATTGCACTCGTACGTTTGGCACTCGTATCGAATTGAATCACGAAGAGTGGAGATAGCAAACTATATTTTGTGAGAGAAACGCGGCAGGACAATTTCATCAATCACGTAACCTCGACGAATATATTCAACATCGACTACGCAACAATTCCGTCAATTCTATGCGGAATCCTTGCGTAACCGATAGAGTACCTCACAAAATATTAGGAAATGCAACACGAACTCGAGTATTCTGCAGGAAAAACGTCGAGCATGACGCCAGTGCTAACAGACGAACTTATCCGGTTCGCTAACTTAATTAATCAGCTTCAAGCATTTGTTTGATAAAAATCTGAGAGAAACTAATAACAAAAATGTAGCAGTAACAATCAAAATTAGTAACGTACAAAATAGTAGCTTTTTGAAAAAGTATTGAAAGGAAAATGGGCGTCGCACTACGTACGAATGATTTGCTATAATAATTTTAATAATTTGCTAAAATGTAACTAGGAAACGCTGATGTTTAGTCGAAAGACAAGAGTTTCATTAAGCAATTTTTATTTCCAAGACCAAAATACACAATCTTTTGCAATTTCTCTTCTCAAATTTAGCAAGGTCTAAAATCTGTAGTTTTTTTCTAGATTTTATATTAACTACGTTTTGCCACTGCTCCATAAGTTAATGACGCGTCATTTTATAGAAAATCGCTGTGACTAAGTCTATGGCTTAATGTTAGCCACTTTCTGCTATAGCCTCCGGTATATCTAAGCGTAACTATACTAGACAATCCTCTTGTATACTGCCGCTTAGCTACGCTAGAGCCGTAACTATAGTAGACAATCTTGTTGTATAGCTATGCTTAGCTGCGCGAGGGATGAAGCTATACTGAGGATCTTCTCGGATAGCTGCCAGCTTCACTTGTGCCAGCGAAGCTGACGAATATGCATTTTTAAGGATACTGTGGATGACTTTCGGCCTTCGTACTTAATAGGCCATGGCTTGATGGCTCGTTCACTCATCTTGCTAACAAAGACCACACGGAGAATTCACGACGTTATGCGTTCGCGTTATGCCAGACCTCATTATCCATGATACTTGACGTGTGTACAACACACGGAGCATCAGAAGCATCGCGGTTGAGTGGTCAATAGACCGCTGGGCTTGCACAATGGACCGCGATATTAAGCCACCCATGTCTCTTCGCTCAGCTTGCACTCTACGTATACTACATACAATCGGTGAATACGCAGAGCTAGCGAGCGAACGAGCAAGGGTGTTTGGCATAGCGACCTAATCGGACGCTCAAGGCTCTTGAAACCGTGTCGCGTTGTTCCCAACAGCACAGAGGCTACCAGCAGTACCACTTGTCCAATGGCGGTCACACGAGTGCAGACTTTCCGCCCTCCAACCACTACTACAACGATGTACAGATTATCATAGACAATGACAGGCTTAATTGATTCAGATAATGCACAGATGAACTGAAGGCTAACATGTGTTTTCATCCCAAAGGACATGTCGTCACATCACGGGACGATTATTATGAATCATCCTAGAAGGTCGTATTTCTGCTCTAGCAATATGTATTCAAATTATATCGATACGCATTTCAATGTTATCAAGAATGACGGGTGTCTCGAAAAATCTGGAAAGTAATAGCATGTGGCATTTTCCATTTTGCACAGAGACCATTATACCAGCAGTACCACTTGTCGCATGGTGATCACGCGAGTGCAGACTCTTTGCCCTTCAACCACTACTACAAAGATGTATAGATTATCATGGATAATGACGAGCTTAATTGATTCAGATAATGCACAGATGAACTGAAGGCTAACACGTGTTTTCATCACAAAGGTCATGTCGTCACATTACAGGACGATTATTATAAATCATCCTATCAGGTCGTATTTCTGTTCTACTTATTTATTTATTTATTTATTGACGGGAAAAACCCTTTAACATTTACATTTTATTGCATTCAGCCTATTTTCACGTATAAATTTAACGAATGATTATAATAAATAGTATATAACTTGAAAAATCTTAAACGTTGTAGAAATAACAAGAACAAGTTATAGGAACATCTTTCAGCTATTCGTACCGTATCGACAGGGCATTTAGGTTTGATCTGGAATTTTCTATGGGATCCTCAAATCGTAGGGAGGCTCCAAATCCATTTGCGAGATTAGTTTTTCTAAATATCGTCGATCTTGCTGCGAAGTTGCTTCTCACTGGTGGTACGTCGAAAGTAGTTGCTGTTCGCAAGACTTTCTCGGGAGGTACGCGTGTTCGGATCCTGGGTGCTAGATAGTTGCAATCTATGATGCCATTTCTTATCTTGTACAGCATCATCAAGTCATTTCGTTGTTTAGCGACTCCAGGCTCCGTATTTGTAGAGCTTTCGCTACCGACAAGTAGTCGTGCTCGAATCGGTGCTTCGGCCGTCCCATTTTATACGCAGCTTGGCGGAGGAAACGATGTTGTACCCTTTCGAGTTTGTTGGAAGGCAGCGATTCTAGCAAAATGTTTTTCTATTATATCTATAGAGATTTCAATTTTACCGAGAATGACGGGTGTTTTGGAAATATCGGGACAATTGTGGGACGTGACAATTTGCGTTTTGCACAGAGGCTGTGATACCAGCAGTATCACTTGTCCAACGGCGGTCACGCGAGTGCAGGCTCTCTGCCTGTTTGCGCCGTTCGTATTTATATATTTGCTTTGAATCTCGCGCTCGCCATCGCGTTCTAATTGGATGCCTAATGCGCGCGCGTCGGTCCCGCGAAAACGGTCATCTGGGCCTTTGTCTCCGCGACGAATGACTAGGGAGAGGCGCGCTGGCGAGTCAGTCGATCGACAGCTACCATCGAGTGAAGGTGCTTTGAGTAGTTTCTCGAATGTATTAGCGACGTAGCAACAAGAATCTTTTAGTATGGCTTAGCATATTCATTTTTTTTTTTTTTTTAGTTTTGTATTAATAAATCAGTTTCGCGTCGTTATTTTGATTATAACTATTAATTATAACGGACAGTGTGTGAGAGAGCGTGAGCCTTGAGGCTTTCGTAGGGATTCCTGTGGAAAACGACGTCCATGTGTTGGACGTGACACGTTCGAGGGCGAGCACAGTAAGCGGCGACATCTTTGTTGCCCAGGCACCATTGCGTTTGGATTCCCGAGACGTTGGGACGCGCATAGTGCGGGCCGAGAGAATCCTCTACACTTTCCGTGACCGGCTTGACCAGCATATCCTGGCTCAAGGTCGCGTTCGGACATACAGTATGTGTGATACTGTACAAGGTATATACGCAATAGTAACAGAAATTTCTCGCGATAGGACAGCGGAATTATCATTCGTTTACTTAATAGTTTGAGTCGGATTTTAATAGTTCAATTTGTTCTAAATTCTATCGGTAGCTTTTTTTTTTTCGATTTTTGCTATTTGATTCAAACTAATTCATATCGTTCACGTCATGATATTCCTTTCTATGGGTATATAATATGTTAATTGTTTTTCATTAAATAAATAATTTGCTTGCTACGGCTTTTCCCTCTAAGCCGAGTTTTGACGCGGTGGCAAGTGCGTTAGTTTTTCTTGAGAATTTGTGTTGTTGTTGTGAAACTTATCACTCACTCATCCCTACCCACTTCTTGAATTCACCTTGAGTGGTTATTTTATAGATAATTAAACACTGCCCTTCAATCATATCCGAGGTATTAAACGTATGTGCAGACTATCATAGACAATGACGAGCTTGATTTGATACAATAACCATAATTGTAAAATACAAAATTGTATCAGATTACTTGCAAACATGCCAAAATGCATTTCGTTTTTTATTGGGGTAGTCATTGGCATATAGTTCATAGAAATTGCTACCTCAAAGGGTTCTATATTTCTGTTCATTTCATCCGACAATCAATCGTTATTACACGGAATTATTATTCGTTTCGGTTTTGTATTGTTTCACCTCTTTTCGTATGACACAGAATTCCAGACGGTGCTCGTAACCGAATCTGCATACCCGTTTTCGGTTATTTGACGTTTGAAACCCGAACCGATCGAGAACTGAAATGTAGTTTTCGTGGATAATATAATACCATATGAGAGTATAAAACTAGGTGGAAAATGATGTCCCATTACAGAAAAGCGAGCTAAAACGGGAATGGTAACAAAACGCAACTGACGGTCAGTGGGGAATACGTTTTTGCCTTTACTGTTTATTAAAAAACTGATAATAATGTTAGAAACAACGGGATTCAAAGAATACTGAAATAATGTTGAGAGTGTTGAACAGAATGGATGAGTGAAAGCGTAACTGGATCGGTTGCGATGGTAAAGAAAAATATGTTTGTGCCTTCACGGATCATTACAAAACTTGAAATCATGTTGAAAAAAACACGATTCAATGAATACTGAAATGACAGTAAACTGTTGAACTGAACACAATGGGTGAGTGTAGGCGTAACTAAAGTCGTTACGATGGTGGGTTTCTGTCGGTAGTCGCTCTTGGCCAGCAAGATGAGAGTTTGCAGGAGGATCTGCAGCTTCAGCGTCGCCAGAAACCTCATCAGCTTCGTTAGAAATGATATGAAGTATAGCGCCACTTCAGCGTCGTTATGGTGCCCGCGCATTGGCTGAAGCGTGATAGAGCCAACATCACTCGGATATCGAATTTCAATCGACGTCGAAAGGGTCTCCGCACTGAACCTCAATGACTTCGGCACGACGCGAACACGAAGAGTAAATCGGAAGGACGTGAAACTCTGCTTCCACAATTCGTCAATGTGGACATTCTTTGAGTTTTTAAACTAATTTGTTTTTCATCGGTTCTTAGCCTCTTCGCAGAGATTAAAAGCGTCACACCCTGCCGTTGTCGTATGCTTCAAATGTCACAGATGACTAAGATATAGGTCCGAAGCATTATTAGCGCTGGTTGTATGGGCCAGGTACTGATTGACATAACGTTTTATCGGAAATACCCATTGAGGGAGCTACACGTTAGTTGAGAAAACCAATCTTTAAATGCTTGGAGCGTTGGAAGTCGTTTTGACGGTTAAGTGTACCAATCGGTTGGTTGACATTACCAATCGGTTCATTCTGACTCACAATAACTTACTAATACCATATTTTACTATGCCCGTTGGTTGCCACGTATCAATTCCGTGGTTCCTACACCCATATACGACACGTTAGTCCTAACAAAAGACCGAATAATTGGCTGAGTAATGGTTACCAACCGTTGGCTGCCAGTACTTCTTATATTCCGAACCAGTGTTGGCCCTCAGCATCGGCCGAGTGATGGTTACGAACCGTTGGCTGCCAGTATTGGTTAAATTCCAAACCACTGCTGGCTACCAGCATTAATCTGTTTTCACAGGCCGCGTAAATGCTTTTTGCATTGGTCGAGTAACGACTAGGAACCGTTGGCTACAACTACTGAATGTACTCCGAACCAGTGCTGGCGCCCACCATGGGCCAATTTTCACCCACCGAGTAAATGCCGATGTTGGGGACCATTGCCGAAGTTCCAATGCGTTTTTCACGCTTGTCAGCTTGCCGTGGGCAGACATGGGTTATGTCGCTGACTAACATAAACCCAATATCCCTCACCGTCGACATCACTAGCGACGACCAGCAAGAAAAAGTATTTCCTTGCCGGCGCTTTCACCAAGATTTTGCACTTGAACTTTTTTTAATTGGCCATTTTTTATCCTTTATTTTCAAGTTTGAATTGGTAATCAGTTATCATAAAAAACCTGTATACTCATTTTTATGGATATAAAGTCACTTTTTGTATATTAGCCGCCAAATTAGATTCGAAAAAGCTCGCTGTTTCGCTTTTATACAAATTATATAACTATATAACTTTTTGCCACTTGGACCGCCATATTGGATGTTTCATTCTGAATTTCTGAATTTATACTTGAGTTCTTTAATCAGTGGCTTCAAAAACATCAGTGTACCAAATTTTCTTTAAGTCCATCTGATGTCACCGTGATTTTTAACCCAAATGCAACTATTATGGATTCAAAGTATAAGAAAACCATATAGTCGATTTGGTCCAGTTAACCGCGTGCTCGTTAGGTAGTTAGGTAGCTTAGGTCGTATAGTTCTAAGGTTCAAATCCCACTAACATCACTTTTCAGAAAGCTATCGAGATAATTGAATATGAAAAAACGATTACCTTTTGAAAAAATAATAAATGAAAAACATTATTGATATTATTGAAGACGGTCCGTTGGGAAATTTATCTTTTAACGTTAATCATCAATTACTGAATCAATTATACCGCCGTTACTTGACCGATACTGGCTGTGTATGTTATTCCTGGGCATCATTAGCTTTCAGTACCCGGCCGTACACAACGATCAGTACTGGGTCTAATTTATCATCCAGTAGTTATTCAGGAATGAGCCATTGCTGGTTTCTGTTTAGTTTTCCTCGTCATTTTTGCAGTAACAACCGTTATAAACATTTTAATTGTAACCCAAGGAACGAAATAAGTTAATCAAAATTCATACAAAATTCATACTGTTTTAGCACGACTCGGTGTAGCTTCGAATACCCTCTTTATACATTATTGAACATTTAGAAAAAATATATCTTGAACATTAAAATAATAAGTAGGGGAGTTACGACGACCTTGTGACATCGATAAGCGTGTTACACTAGAGTTATTTCGCAAAGTATATGCGTATACCTTTTGTGGCTTTTGATTTCATCTGTATGTCTCATATTCTCAAAAATATTAAAAAATTTCATATATTTACTGCTGATTACGTGATCACAAGTCAGTGTCACGAAGTTATCTACAAGACACTGGACACTTTCATTGCAATATTTATTTAAGTATTTACCGATTTATAACTAGTTCGAAGTCTTCTAATGTGATCCATAGTGAACTAACCTACCAATACATACGTATATACTTCAATTATCGAATCACAAAGGAATAAATTATAAAATGTTTAGGTGCTAAAATATTTTTTCACGTGTGGTCTCGATAGTATTTTACACGGACAGAAAAGTCTTAGAATAGCTACGAGGGTTTCTGTTCTTAATTACTATAACTCATGTGGTCGGGTTATAGTACACACGCATGGTCTCACACATAGGCCTTATTAAAATTATTCTTATGTACATAGAAGTATTTTAAATATGTATCATAAACTTCCGGCTATTTTCGCGACGCTTACCATACGCACAGTGAGCTGTAAAATGTTTATATTAACTATCATAATAAAACTATGTGTCACCTCCCTACCATATCAATTAGTGGCACCTATGTTCGCGAATGTATTTTTCTCCGTGTTCCTATAAGATTGCTTTCAGTTCCAAATTTAATCCACGCATTGTAGAAAAACTATCGTTATTCCACATAGATCCCCTATAGCCAGATGCAAAAGGTAAATACATATACGTCGCAAAATTTGAATTTGCAATGTAACACCCTTGCCGGTGTCGAACGGTAGCCGTAGCTCCCCTACAATACATAACTTAAAGTACTTAGTTCTTAGGACTTCACACTTTAAATACTTTTTACCTAGCTTCTGTTGTAAGTAAGTTATTCAGCCAATGTGATTGATAACTAGTTCATTTTTATATCTAATAAGATCTCTTCAAAAACTTTTAGCCGTAAATGTTTAGACTATTCTTAGATTATTCAAGAAAGTGTGAATAAAGCTCGCGAGTGAAATCTGAGGAATCCGTGATTACACAAATTCCCGCTAAAATATTAATAAATCTATATTTGAAAAAAAGTCTAGATACGCGATACGATATTTTCAAAATTCTCGTTTCTAGCTCAGAGAGAAGGCACGAAGAGGCGGCAAACTACATACAGCTCCATGAATATACCAAGAAACATTGGGATGTCCCAAGCGGACTCAAAGTCAGATAGTTTCGTCCGCAAATCCCGGAAGAGTTGGCAAACCAATATATGGCATAAACTTTCTCTATCAGATACGTAGAAACAACAGGGATGGAATTCAGATGTAAAATGCAGTTCCCTTCTCTCTGTCTTTCTCTCTTTCTGAAACGAGAACGTGATTCCATTTCTTCAAGTAATTTGTTTTATGTATTTTATCGACAAAACAAGTGAGTATCCAATTGCAGTAAAAGCTGTTTGTGTTATAAGATGAAACTTCGACGGCAGAGAGCATTGAGTGCTGCACTTTAGAGGCTTTGATTATTCCTTGACTTAATCTTTGCCTATCTCGACTTTGTCCTTGTCCCCTTCGTTTGTAAGGAATAGCAGGAATGGAGAATACTTGAAAAACATTGTACTGAAATTCATTTTTCAAATAAATAACATAAAAACGATAATTATTTCAAATTACATTTCTTTATTAAAAAATTAGATTTATCATTTTTGCTCTGTTATTTTTCTATTAGTATAGCTTATCATCAATTGAAAGTTATACGGTTTTGTCTTTCATCGTATTTCCCTCTGACAAAAAGCGAAATGCGCAAAAGACCTGTCATACAAGACTTTTTGTTCTTCTAACTTTAAAGCCCCACGTATAATCTTTTTTTATTATATTATGCGATGAAAATGCATAGACAGTTAAAAAAGTATGATGCCTGCGTTTAATACTTCGCATAATATTCTGCACAACTTTTTTACGCCCGCAGACAATGATACCAGGAAATAAAGAGCACGTAACTTTATCGTGCAAGCCTCTTTAACTTTAACTTAACTTTGTGGCCGATTAGTACTTTGGAGTACGTGTAGGACAACAGGTACTGCCAAAAGGTGGTCCCTGTTTCTCGGGTACTAATATATTCAAATTAAGTGGCACAGTGATTAGCAAGACCATTTTTAACACAATAATAATCATCCGTGACCCCATCCTTAGTTACACGAAAAGCTTCGTTAGCTGATTTTTTTTTATTTCACTAGATATCGCAGCGAAGGCTCGTCGACTCGAGATCGCTGATGCTGCTCTCGTCAAATATTAAGTTACTTCATAATTATCAACGTTGGAACAGGCAACGAGAAGATGAGGGCTGAATCGCTTTTACTACTCATTACAACCGATGTATATATAAATGAACATAGTGAAAAAAAATTGAGTACGTAACCCACATGGAGAATATGTATATCTAAAAATATGTGTAGATTATTAAACGTTTTACAGTATATATATTTACAGTATATAAAATAAGTTTGAAATACTTTGGTTCCGTCAAAGATATTAGAAAATAAATGAAGAAATCTGAAAAAATTCGTATGCATTCAAATAAATTAACATATTATTTTCATCAGAAAAAAAGTTAAGTTTACTCATCGTTGTTGAACATTTGTTTTTGTCACCAATTTGTTAAAAACATTTTGGGATTACTATTATGCGAAATAATCATTTCAGCACGTTTTATATGCATTATGTTTATCTGATTTTTATCCCATCGGGAAGTGATCGAAATTGTCTCTGAAACTCACTTTTGGCGGGACTGTGCGTATCATATACCCTTAACCCCGCCAAGCGCAGTAACAAATTTTCATAGAAAAAACCGTTCCTATATAAATTAAAAAATTGAAGTCTTGAACATCTGTGCGTTTGACGTACAATCCTTTACTGAAGTTTCATGATCAATGAGTGACATAGCCAATAATCATTTTCTGTGATGCAGAATTAACAAACAAAAAAGGCAAATAAAAAAATGCTTCTTACAACGATAGAAAAATTCACATATTTTATTGTTATTTCATTCTGATATATAATAAAATCTCTTTTCCAATCTACGAATTCACACAAGAGCCACAATGATTTCCAAAATTAACCCATGATTTTCAAAATTAATCGATAGCATTTCGACGCCATGTACATAAAAAACACTTACAAGTGTATTCACCTTCGCGTAAGGAGACAGACAATAGGCAATACCACTGATTGCTTCATAAAACTAATCCCGTTCATGGCTTTGGTCTTAACGAGGCTCCCTAATTGTATAACAAGAAGAGAAAATGGCGTAAGCGTTACTCGAGGCACTTAAACGGCTGTTTCATGATAAAAAACTACCTTGCGTGTCACACGAAGCGAGCGGCAACGGAAACTTACCTATCTACAGTGGATGATTGGTAAGCAATGAAAGTTAAAAAGGACAGGAGTTGTCAATTCACGTGGCCGGTATTGGCAATCACTTTGATTGCAATCTCGATTCGGCAAATGAGCCGAAAATGATGGCCATATTGGAGTGCCAGTCCTTACACTATAACGCATAACCAACAAACCGACACTAATTGATTGCAGCAGTTGGCGGTGCGATCGCATAACCCTCGTCAACGTGTGTGAGTGTTTTTAAGGCTACGTGAGTGTATTTGTATAGCGCAAAGCTTTCTTGGCACGGTCCCCCGAAGATAATTAAGATACGGTTACGTCACGCAAGGTAAGTGATATAGAGCTAGAAGCGATAGGGGATGCAGATCCCTTAGGAGCACTCGATTCAATGAGTATCCCGAGGCGACCGCAAGAGAAGTTGTCTCTAAGGGCCGATAAAACTAGGCTAAGGTTACTCTCTGTTCGCTGATACTTTAATGGAAAAGCCGATTCAACATTTTCATCGAGATGCATTGTTTTTTCTCTACGAGCACTAATGTTCTCGATACATGGCTTTTTCGATGGAAAAGTGACACGAAAGTAACTAGTAACTAGGAAGAGCTGTTTTAACGAAAAATGTTTGGTCCGAATATTTTGGGGGGTCCAATAAAGGAGTGAAAAACGAAAATGAAGTAAAAAAATCGAATATGTTGAAGAAAAAAATATATTGTGAGGTTTCCGTACCGGAGGCCGAATGTGCAGAATAAATTAAAAAAGAACTGAATACAAAAGCTAGAGCGCGTACGTAATCTCTTGAGAACAGCTATAAAATGAACATTTCTGCACACATATTAGGCAATCATAATTTATATTTGGGTATTTCCTTCGCGTTTACTATTTTTACACCAAAAGCAAAAAACATTGAAGAGAGGGACGAAAAATAAAAACATTTTTAACGGGCAGCAGGTTTCTAGTCAGAGTGACAACTGTTCTTTATAAAAGCCTACACTCAAAAAAATCGTAATAGTGTAGTTACGATAAAGTAATAACTATTCATTTTTAGTCCTTAGAATTATTCGTTATTGTAACTATTTGATATTTGTGACAACTATGACACAATCTCTTTATACATACAAATACCATAATTTTCTCTCAGTGTATATAATTATGTCTGAGCTCTCAAAAAATTACTACGTGTAAAAAATTGAGACAAGTACATTTACGAGAGTGATATCCAATCTCCTAAAAAAAAAAAATTCAGAAATTTGACCAGTAAAGTCATTTTTATACCTATGTGTAGGTATAAAAATGTATAAAAAGAACAAATAATATCGACAGCCTGTCAAGTACATATTTTTTTAACATTGATATAGTACTTTTATGACAGACGAATAAAAAATCTTGCAAGCGAAGGTAAAAAAAAAGAAAAACAAATTATTACAGTTTAAATTTGAAAAAAAATAGAAGTACGAAAATTAAAAAAAAAAATATTTGTAAAACGATTCAAGAATTTTCAACATATAAACAAATTAATTTGCAGTACTTTACGAGTTTGCGAAGTATCCCACATGGTTCATCATCATTGAATGTTCAATTTAGCATATAAACTCCCCAAGTATCGTGAATTAATATTTTTCGGAAGCTTGAGGACTGAAAGTAGTTTTAAAAAAAGTGGTCACAAAGCGAAACTCGAATAAGAGACTCTTGGAACGTCTCGTCAGCTCGGTCGGTACGATAGATAGGTGAATGTGCTTGTCTTGAGCCGCCACAGCGACTTTCGATGTCTTATGAGAATATTAATTCTTTCGTTCGACTAATACACACATGGTACCGTGACATCTATGTAATTCCAATGGAACATAAATCAAGACCTCATATCAATCACTTGAGAATTTATTCGCAATTCAGATATGTAGAAACGTGACTAACAGTATCTATACGCTGACAAGCAGCCAATGCAATCAAGGACCCAGTCATTGCGTTACTGTAACAAAATGTATTGATATTTCTCACGGTAAATTAACGTAAAAATTTTACGAGGCATAAAAGAGGCAAGACAGAAAACCGTAACGTCGACGGGCGTAAGAGACCAACGAAACGGAGAATGATTTTACGAGCTAGAGTGTGTCTCACACGTGATCCACTTTGTTCGCAAGAGGATTCGTGGAGTCGAGTAGTCCCTGATCCAAACTTTTTGACAGTAGCATGAAGATATATATCTTACATCGTATATCCTTACTCGATATGGGCGATACTACCGGTGCATGGATATGGATATTTTTCGGAAGTGGGAAAACTGGATGCTGCAGGCATGTATATATATTGTCTGTACAAGCTTTGACGATAGTTTACAGCTTTCTTGGGCGAAGGGCTGGCACCGAGCAAACCAGAGCAAAGGAGGTATGGAAGTAACGGAAGTTGCTAATTCAATATGAGACGGAGAGAACGTCGAGCGCCAGAGATTTGCTCCAATTTAACCAATATAGCCATCGGTATTTTCTTTTACCCTTAATAAGAAAATCCATTATCCTCAGCAGCAGCAGCAGCAGCGGCAGAAGCATCAGCTTCTTGGGCATAATTGTCGTTTTACAAATTTGAACTAAAATGCATTTCCACACCAAAGTTTCGAAGTTTCCCTCAATTATAATTGCTTTGCCGGCATTATAAAAGTAATGCAATTTATTACACGTCGACCATTTCTTAATTCCTGTAATTAAATACGCATCTGAGATATTTAAAAGTGAATGAAACTTTTAACGAGCAATTTTGTGGCAATTATTGCACAAACAAGATTTTCGTACAAGTTTCCGGAACAACAGAAAATTTAATCTTCACTCAATAGATGTTGGACCTATGGACAATGTGTGATAATCAAATGAGCGAATCAGTTGGTTACAATAAAGTTGTTTGCCAGGAGAAAAATGCTTAACTGAGACATATCATATAACTGCGACCTTGTATTACTCCCAAATGGGAACAATGCGTAGTTATGGTTGAGCCACTGAACGAAGATAATATGGGATGTTGAATATCTTGAGTTTTACTATACAAATATAGCGTGCCATAATATAATTGCTAGTTACATTATTTATTGTTGCAGACATTATAAAAATAGTGTTATTTCTTCAGAGAAAAACATGTATAATATCGAGTCGACCGCAGATTTATCTGAGTGTAGTGGACTTGCGTTTTACATGCAGAGGTTCAAGGAATAAATCTGTGAAACTGGTAAGAAGATTCATTTATTCCTTGAAAATTCGTTGAGACTTATATTTGTCAAATATTCAGTCAAAATAATACAGAGCATTATGTATATTGACAGAGTTGCGTAACTTCACGATAGCCACGGTCCAAGTTCAAAATCAGCCGGATCATCTCACAATGTAAACATACGAAAAAACAAATCGCAAAAATAAGTTGAAACTCTATAGTAACCTCACTCGGTAGAAGCAATTTTGAGATTGAGGACTCGAATGTGTAGTACGTACTACGACGTTTCTCTTTTAGGACAAGAATATGCGCGGCAAAAAACCTACGGGAAAAAAAGGTCAGCGAAAATACCCGTAGGAAATATCCGGAAAGAAAATAAATGCGAAGGAAATAGGATTTCTGATTTTCGTCGAATATTTTTTCGTATTTCAATTCTGCCAAGTATCCTTATTTTTTCTGGGACGTTTATTCTGTGTGGATTTTTCTTGATTTTCTTTTCGCCAAGCATCATTTCGGTGAATACTATCATGAACGCTGCAACGTCTTTTTTCATCATTACAAAGTTATAAAGTTACAACCCATTAGCATCACCCAAATATCATTCCCCATTATAGTTACAAGTACCAGACGTAACCATTGTTCAATTTTCAATAACATTACTGTAACGCTAAAACGACATTAAACACATCGCACTCATGTGACAAATGATGACATGTTACTTTCGCGTATGAAACATCGACTGCTTCTAGGAAAAATAACATTGTTACATAAAACGTAACTTCCGTGTTACATTATTGCAATGAAACATGTTCACCGAGATTGTTCAATTTGACATAACCAATTCGTTCGTCAATAGATCAATCGAGGGAAAATAAATTTACACAATGGTACCATAAATGGTTAGTCGTTTAGTGACGCGGGATAGGCTATTACCCTGCGCATCTGTATAACGCACTATATTTACGTCACGACACGTAGCGTGCGATCGCCCGTCGCATACGTCGCAAACGGTCGAGACACCGTTCGTCGAACCGAACGATAAATGTCACATCGAACCCGTCGGCTGGCTCTGCTCATCTATACGTGGGAATACATTTTGCCCGATTACATCTCAACGAACGTGTACTCTATCAGTCACTCGAGCACGCTCGAAATAATATCGTATGTGTAGCATACTATGGCATTATCCAGACAGATTGGATGCAGAATAGTGGTCTTTCTGTCAACCGTGATACCCAACGCCGATGTATACCAGTAGGAACCGGGATATTTCATTCGTCACACGATTACCCGCGTTATACGAGGGGCTCGTCGATCAGCTCTATATTTGGATATTGGTATACGTATGCGACTGTCGAACATCAAATTTTCAATGCACCATACACTTTTCATGATTTTTTTTATAGCAGTGGTATTAGTAGAAAGTGTAGGAAGAAAAATGGGGAAATCGTGCAGAATCTATAGATTCGTACAATAGATGTGAAAATATATTTCGGATTCCGGCAAAACAATGTATTCTTAAGAAATACACTAGGGTAAATATTCATAGCATAGCATTAACTATAAAGTGACAATTGTTAATTTTTGTTCGACCCAACTATTTTAATAATGATGAACTATCTAGTAATTATAGTAACTAATTGATAGTTGTGGCAAATATAAGAAAATTGGTTGTACAAACGAAGAACACCTGTCACTATATAGTTTCTAAGACCATAATTTTCTCTCAACGTCAAGGTAAATAATAACTCAGGAAAAGTGTAAATATTATTTGCAATTGATAGAATATTTGCATAAGATAATTGGCTATAATGAAGGAAAAATATTTAGCCGACCTGTATTTAATCTCAAAGACATAGATCGCAAAGGATGTCATCGCCCACTCTTAGACAATATGAACCAGTGTCTGAATCATCATCGATTGTTGACGGGACATTTCAAAAAATTTACTTACAAAAATTTATTTCGATATATGTGTTGTCGATAATTTATACTTTGGGGAACAAAGAGAGACCGTACAAAAATTTATTAAACTTGGCATCGCCGTTACCATGCATAAAAAATTTAATTTAATTTGTTGCGGGTTCCCTCTCGAGTAATCACACCGCTATTACTTTCTGATAGTAACAGCTTTCCATACGAAAATTCAAATTGCAACGCGGAAACGACTAATTTCGCTAAGGTGTTGCTTGCAAAATAGCTTATAGAATGCGCGGACATGGTAGAAAGTATACGCTTCAGGACCTTGGGCATCGTGATTAGCATTCAAATTGCCCAGAGGATACATGACGATGGAGAAGGACGTCAAAGGAATAGGAGGTCATGGAGCAGGCGAAAGTTCACAGTATAGTTGTATGGACGAAAACCAAGATCAGAACCAAGCCATGACACCGATAACATCATGCTCGACATCCGGCACGTGACTCGTTGGAATAATTTATACTGCAGCAATTGACATAATATCTCGTACCGCCATTAGACATTGAATCAAACAAGTGTTCATGAGTATTAATTGTTCTTACGAGGAGCCTCACGCAAGTTCGAATTCAAATTCGATATAGAATTCACGTAATGTAAAAACCGTCACGAGAATAATTTACCATTAATTTTTGGTTCAACAAGTAATGAGGGGTACTAAATCTGCATCCCTTTAGCAGCTACCATAGTGTAAGAATAAAACTGATCTACTACTGTACCTCGGTCCCCAGAAAAAACGTAATGAGCATATCTATCTGTCGAAAATATGCTTATGCATTTTCCTACCATTGTTTTCACGATATTTTCCTACCTGTATGCCTGTGGTTTTTCGCTTGTTCTGTAGAGAATACCCCGAAAGAAACAAAAACTTAAGGAAATAAAATCCTCCCTATTCGTCGGATATGTTTCTTCGTACTTCATTTCCGCCGAATACCTTTTATTTTTTTTCTCGGACATTTATTCTGTGTGATATACCCCTGAGTTTTATTTTCAAGCATATTTTCTGCGGATGCGATCAGGGACATTGCAAAATGATAATCAATTTTACAAAGGTATCGAACTAGTCGGTCTTTGATTGAAATGTGTATAGAATCCACGAAATATAAGATCGATTACGAAAATAACTCACCATTCGTTTTTTATGCAACAAGTTATAGGGACTTCCAAATCTGCATCCTCCTAACAGCTGCCTGGCTTAGGGATAAAATTGACCTACTATACGTAGGTCAATGTATCTCTATCTCCAAAGAGGACGTAATGAGCACAGGATGTAGTGTATCTATCTATCTAAAATATGCATATGGATTTTTTTAACCAATGTTTTCATTACAGTTTTATACCTGGGCGCTTCTGGCTCTTCGCGTGGTCCAACCCTCAAGAGACACGGGGACACGTCCACGAGCTTCATTTCTGCCGCATATCAGGTCCCGTCGCTGCGTGTTACCGTCAGAACGAACGCCAAGCTAATACAACCGACTTTGTATCAGCATCATCACGATCCCTCAGCGTCATTCCCATTTCCATTTGAATTCTGAACTCGTAAATTATTCCATTTTCAACGTGCCACGTGGTCCACGCGTACTCTATCGTACAGTGCGATTCACTGCCCTCGGTGCGAATATTGAGTTGAAATTGACGTACACGGCTCGCTACGTTTCACGAACTTCACGACGAAGAGACGAAGCACCGTCCGCTAACATAGAGAGTGTCGAAATGCCTCGGGTGAGTTGAGAGAACGTCAAGAGAGCTATAGAGGACGGCGACAAATGTGGTCGAGACAAGACACCTGGTTGAAACAAATTGTCATCATAGAACAATTACCAGGATTCAACGTACTGCGAGAATGCGCCCAAACGTGACGCAATTATTCACGACTATACGGTCCACTTCCCTACTCCAAATATCCAGTACTACTCGTTAAAAACACGCGATAAAAATAGAAGATTCACTTTTATTGAAGCAACAGTTAGATAATTATTTTTGTTGATAAGTTGTTGACGTTTACTATTATTTTCAATTATGTACCTAGCGATGAAAGTACATGAAAACTTACACACGATGACCACTCGTCAGTGATTAAGTCTCGTCATCAAGAAATGCTCGAAGAAATCAAGAAAAAATCAGGAAACTCATTTTTATTCCGCAGAAAAAATAAATTTCAGCATAGGAACAAACAAACGGCTGAAAAAATGAAACCAGCAACATAACACGTACAAGGTGTTTTCGGGACACACTGTTCAGTCTTCAAAAAAAAGGATATCAATTCAGGAAATGTCCGGAAAAAGTCGGACAACTTTTCCTAGTGTTTTGAGTGACCATTATGTGAATGATTAAACTGACCGTTTTGCCTTACTGAATACATCAATTTTTTCCGAGTTAACAAATTACTCCTCTTAAACGACTCTTTTTCGCCACCGCTGGTCGGATTGATGACAACGTAAAATATAAATAAATCAAAGCTCAATGGCCTTTCCTTATCGAAACTTCAGTTACCTAAAACGTTTTTCTTCTCGGGTACTCCACTTGTCTCCACAAAAATCCGCGTTTAGTGTATACAGCTATACAACAGCAGCGGGTAAGCGACTTTGATCGATAGAACGTGTCAGGGTTGCGAGTGACGAGGGTGGAATTCCTCCCATACCCGCGCACAAGCTTCCCATTCTCTGTCTCACCTTCTCCCATTCCCTGAACAAACATACACACCCCTACAATTTTCACTTGCCGCCTCCGCTACGCGACTTCCGAGCTAAACACTATCTTTTTTTTGCAACCCCCTTTTGTGCAGATTCGAACCTTGCGTGCGTTAAAAAAAACCGAAAAAGTTGTGACGATTAAGAGAAGCAGAGGATAAAAGCTCGGAGGCAACAACGCCAGCGACACCAACTCGGAGAAAAAATTTAGAGAGTGATGGAAAAAAGTTTCCATCTTTTTGCGGGTGTCAGTGTGTCCACGCGAAAATATATATATGATGACAGATAAATTCGAAACTTCCGTGAAAACTGTCATCAAAGCCCCGTCGGTCAGAGGGCCAAAATACCGTGAACTTTTGTTCGTAGTTTCCGGTCACAGTATAACGCATTGTCCTGTTTCTACGATGTATGGATATAACAGTGTAGCATAATGAAGCCAGCGAGTAAAACCAATTTGTGGGTACTCCTAAAAACGATTACGGAAACTGGTGTAGGCATTCACTAACGGCGGAACTACTGAAGCCATTATACCGGAGGCAGAAGCAAACCGACTTGAGAATTAAATGTATATGTTATACCTGACCAGCTACAGAGCCAGAGCAATTGCGGAATTGGGAGCGAAACACGACGAGCGAATAGTGCAATGTAGAATATCTTGTACAGTTAATCATCGGTTTAGCTAAAGTGTTTACGAGTATTAGTACATTGTACGAATAGGGTAGATGTATCATTAGTGGCCACTAATTATACGTCTGTGACTATTTTTATGATATTGCTCAAATTATTTTTTCCTCATAACTGCATCTCAATTCTTCAAACAAATTCCTACCAATCCACTGAATGATGTACTCGATCTCCTTTTATTCGATTCAATGTTTTACATCAGTGTAGTAATGAATGAATGATAATAGTGAAATGAAATGAGTTTAAAGTAACAATTGATTTTTTCCACTCGAGGCTTTTTTTTATTTGTAATTTTGATATGACTATTGTAAATTCACGGGGTGATCAGTAACTGACGAGTAGATCCTGAGAAAAGTCGCTAATAGGGTCCCTTTTCATGATTGTCAGACACCGAATCGAGTAAGTCAATTGGTTGTACCAATTAAATTACTTGATCAAATATGGTTCAGGTGAATAAATTCGTTTGTGTCAAACAATTAAAATTGTTGATCGGCTAATTGTATTGATTGACAGTAACGAATTCAATCAAGTAGAGTGTAGTTTAAACAATTAATTTAACACGAGGGAAATGAATTTATCAGCCCAATCAACTTGTATCGTTAAGTGAGCTCTGAATAAATAAATTCATTGGTGTCAGACAATCCATTTTTTGAGTTTACAATTAAACATGATCATGCCAACGAATTTCGAAGTTAGAAGTCTTATCAAACTATGATTATAATGAGTATGATGAGATCCTCTACGGAAGAAATAAATATGTTAACCCAGTCAACTTACGTGGCTAAATAGACCGCAGGTGAATTAAGGGAACCCAGTCACCTAGAAAAATTATAAGAAGAAACATTTTAAGGATAATACCCTTCTTTGAAAACAAACTTTCATTTAAACCTCATTAAGAACATTAAGAGCATTATCATCCTGCAATTTTGTAAACACATACATTGGACCAGAATGGTGAGAGGAAAAAGTTAAATTTTCCACGTATCGAAACTTTCAGACCAAACGAGTGATCAAATTTCAGTGTTCGATGTCTTATTATGTCGAAGAATGCATTCTGGATCGAATATAAGAAACTTTATTTCAGGTCCTTATGACAAAACTATGATTTTAAATGTGTAAATAAATCTTTCTCTATTAAAAAATTACCTAACAATTAGTAATAGTGAATCTAATTTTCACGTCATCCAAAATCGCTATATTCAATCCAAAATACACTTTTCGACAGATAAATTAGGACATCGAATACGAATTACGAGCCCTGGGTTGGTCTCAATGTTTGGTGTCCTGTATGTGTTCATAGAATCGCAGAATAATAATGCTTTTGATGTACTCAATGAGGTTCTGATAAAAGATTTGTTGAAAGAAGGGTATTGATACCCTTTCTCAAAGATTTGCTTCTTATGACTTTTTTAGGTGACTGGGTCCCTTTAATGAATTGGTGGCACCAAGTTCATTGGACCAGTTAATAAATTGGTCGACACCATCAACGTATTCAATCATCTGAATATTCTTCAACCAATTATTTTTCTCAGTTTCATGTGATCCTGTACCCAGAAAATGAATATATTTGCATGTTCAAGGAATTCAAGCGAATAAATGTGTTGTCATATCCTTGCGGTCCAAACAAATAAAATAAAGGGCACCAAAAATTTGAATCGTCTAGAGCCTGTTTAGACGATTAATAATCTATCTACATCAAGGCCCGATATAATTTCAAGCATAGCTTTATTCAGACAAAGCCCAGCATATTTTTTGGTCGGGCAATAGCAGATACTAAGTGAGCTATGCGAATCGTTCTTATCAAGGAAATTCAAGCGCAGAGCGAGAGGGTAATATTGGTTTTTATAATTTATCATTCACAAACAGCGACAAATAACGGTATGTATACTAAAACAGGAGTGTAATTGTGCTTGTGTAAAACGTGATACGAACCACTGGTCGTTCTTTTGGCATTTTCTACGATTGCGTGCTCTCGGCGTGTGTTGTGTCATCCAGACTCTCGGCTGCGTCCCAGCACACACAAAAAAAACAAATCATTCGATGTTATACTTTTACAATATTTATCATCTATTAAGATTTATTTGATTTCTACTGAAGGCATTGACAAAAAAAAATTGATTTTAAGATGTGAGGGACAATCAACAATCGCAAAAGTACATCGAATACTATCAAACACTAATACTACTTCTCGAACAATTACTAAAATATTGAAGAAGTACAAATAGTTCATTTTCTAAAAGACAAAAAGGTTAAAAAGAAAAAGTAAAAATATTCAAAGAAACCGAAGATAAAAACAGATTTGTTAAGTATTCCACCAGGTTTTCATAGCTTTCCCACACAAAGTCCCATAAAATCTTGACTCATACCTTTAACTGAATTGACGGCGAATATTTTGTGAGTTCAGCTATACTGACACGAGAATGAGAAGAACGAAGAACAAGATGTAACTCTGTTTGTTTCTGACTCAGGAATACACATAAAGTTTAGATAAAAAGGACTTCAAGTGGCGCAGCTAGGAAGGGTTTGTCTGGAATAAGTCTGGAATAGATTCAGTTGTTGGCACTTTACCAAGGATGATTCATGAACAATTTCTGACAGGTCATTGTAAAAAATGTATTTATAAGAATTTATATACTGTAGAGAAGTTTTTATTCAAATATTGATTATGTTAAATGTAATCAAGCACGATGTACAAATAATGTAATGAATGTATTGAAGTAATTGAATTATTCATTAATACTTGTATATCGACCCTGCCGACGTAATGTACTTGGTGCATTGCAGGAGAAGCTTTCTACTAATATTGTTTCATATTTCAATAACGAAATTCTTTATTAATTAATCGAAGGGTATTATTCGGATATAATCACATCCTACATTTTCACTTCATTTAAAAAATCAATTATACGTAATAATCTACACAGTATAATCTACAATATATTTTTCAAAAATTCTCATTTTGTAGGACTTTAATACGGCTAATATAATTACTTTAATTTAATAAGCGGTATTTGAACGAATCCTTCTATTCAGTAAACGAATTTTCTAATTATTTTTAACAGAGTACTTAAATAACTATGATTGTCGGAACTTTGAGTTGCTATTCTTTGGAGCATTTTACTTTTTGCCCTGAAGCCACATGCACCTAGAATACCCAGCACTCTTAAAGCAACCGAGATAGAAGACACATAATTGGACAGTTAAGGTACTTCCATTGTTCTTTGAATTTTTTTTTTGCAACAAAACTATGTAAAGGTGGGACTTTATTCCTTGAGGCGGAAGTAAGCTCAGGAAGTTAGCTTTACTGGTAGACGAACTCTGCTCATGGGGTCTTTCAGTAATTTTCGCCTTGCCTTTGAAAAATCTTTTTGATAAAAAGTGAAGTCGAATCCTCACAAGGTACTTGACAACGCGATGCTGTATATATAAAAAAAATACAAACAGGTTATACTGGATGGAGACAACATGGAAAAGAAAATGGTCGGAATGAAAACGAGCCAGGCCCGAGAAGAAGTGTAAACTGCGAGTCCGAAGAGTGGGAAGAAACAGAGCGAGAGCAAAATCCTCTCCATCTTGAGAGTACGCTCTGCTCTACTGCTGCACCACTCCAGTTTTCACACACAAACTCAACGAATGCAAAAAGGTAAACCGGAAATGTACTAGACATTGGAAAGGGAAATACATCGAATTGGTACAACTATACAAACAAACTGGAACCTGGAATATAGAGTTGATAAAATCGGTTCAGTGTGCGCGTGTTCGTGTATATATATATATATGTTGTGCAAACCATATATTTATCTATGTATATATTACGACTGTGCCTCCTTTGGGGACAAACGCTCGTTCGCTCCCGGATGTTCTACAACGTGCTGCACCCTTCTGCTACTTTTATCTCGACTGTTTTAACCATACCTATACTTTCTCCCGTGAGAAACGTGGTTGACTGCACCATTGACCATTTTGTGTAGTCTATATATCCGTTTGCACTATCTTAAGGCTCTCTTGCAACAATTGCATTGATAGCAAATATCGATATAGCATGAGAAAAATGCATTACATATGCTTTCAACACTATCACAGCACAATTCATTATCGAAATGGTATTTAAGCCCCTGGGAACATAATTTTGGGATAACCACAATCTGAATGATCTTGGATGTATAACTTTCCGTGAATTCTCCAAGTCATGTTTGAATTCTTATCTTGTAACTATAAATACTTTGGTCAAAATCATTACAGCATAAGAAACGCAACCATGCCGTCGATTTTCGACTATGGTTCCAACGATATTTTTAATTATCTAACCAGGGTTAAAATTAATCACTGAACATATTTAAAAACGATAACGTTAGGAACAACATTTTTATTATCTGTCCATGGATTAGAACCACTTATAATTGGTTGCAATAATTAGCACACCGTATATCGACAGGCCCTTATATCTACAGAAAAAATGGCAACATGTCAGCTTACAGCATATGAAGAGTCTACAAACTATCCGGGTTACTGTCGGTTAACACTTGCATCGCTACACGGCAATTGCACATGGCCTGCTTGCTCAATTTCCCTTCCGAAGCATTATGATGTTGGGCAAATTAATAACACAAGCTTTCAAACTTCTTGCAGCATGCACTTTAGACCGCCTTGTAGTGCTGTTGTCGAAAGCAAATTCTTCTTGTACGACTTAATATTTTGTTGACGGACGAAGCCATTTGATCAAGCTCATATGTTAGATTAAGTCATATTTTCCCCCGGATTCACTGATTAACAGTTATTCTCGCAGTCGATTAAGAATAGGACAAAAAAATCATCAATAAAGTAGCTTTTACGATGATTCAAGTGTAGCTACACGAATTCCGAATAAAGTTTTTGGTAAAATTTCCACCCGTTTAAATCTACGTGCAGAATCAACCTCTTCTGCTTCACTAAATTTCGGAAAAATTCAAATGTGTTACATTGATCGTAAAATTGCTTTGACCGTTTAAGTACTCGCAAGCGTCGAAGTGTTCTGGCTGTCATAGCGATTATACCTACTCGTCGATGCCTCGACGCACAGTGCGCCTACATACATGCCGAGAAAAATGTCGTGTATGTCGTGAACGATCGTATATAGGAACATACATATACTACAGCTATTTATATTACATACACATATTACACATATGCATGTCAACATCAGTTGTGACGTATGCAACGTTTTTCATACAATCATCGACCCGGGAACGAAACAACGCGTATGAATGAGTGTGAACGATCGTGAATGAGTAGGTACACGAGGAACGGTTTGCGTGGGACGCCGTTGCACTTTATGTACAACGTTTATAGGAAAACTCGGGAGGAAATAGCAGCATTCTGGTTCGTTGAGCGCTTCACGAGTGTTACAGTGAGTTACCTTCGTCAATAAGCAGCGCGAATTTGCAGTTTGTCAATTCCAAGTCTATTTCCTGAGGAATGGTATACATTGAGAGAAGTATCTCATTTTAAGTATTAAAGTATTTGTTATCACAGTAAAGTGTTGTATTGTCAGTGACATTAGTTTTCTGTTATTTTACTTTTTATTTCTTGTAAAGAAAAATTGGCTTCGATGATTCTTTGTTGACAATTTCGTATTAAACAAACTCAGGATTGTATGAAATGTTTGAATAAGTGATTTTAAAATCATGTCCGAGTTTATATGTATGAGTGTATGTTGAGGATTTGTAAAATAAAAAACATTTATATCTCAAGAACTACTCGACCAATGAAACTGTTATTTCGCAAGCATGAACGTTCTTCAGTAAAGTTTTCGTTTAAACTCTTTGGACTCATTTTCCATCGGGAATGGCAAATTTTAAGTCATCGAACTAAATGGTTCTTCAAAAAAAAATTGACGCTACAATTGCATTCCGTAATCCATAAATTACTACGGATCTTGAGAAATTTCGAATTTAAAAAAATATCGTAACTCACGTAAACTTTAATATGCGAGCTTTAATTTTCTATAATCATGATCCAATTTTCAAGAGTTCGAGATTCAATTTTCTAGACAATCATGCCTCGCGATATTTAAGAATTAACTTCACATTTACGTGTTTAATAAAAAACTGTTCGTATTATTAAATAGTCTGAACCGTCTCGTAACGTAAAAATGTTATACTTAATGATTTATGTTGTGGAATGTTCTTATAAATTTAGATAACGAACGCCCGATGAAAAAAAAAAATAGAATATTCGCCATTAGCGCATGATGCCGTGCATATGAAAGGCTTAGAAAAAATTTATTCCATCTGAAGTTGATAGGATGACGGATTAATGTATCTTCCTGCATCTCGAGCCCTCTTAACATTTTATGTACCATCGCCGATAATCGGATGAGTGAATGCTTTTATCGATACATAAAAAAAAGCGTTTACAATTTGCTCTGAATCCATCTATCAAGTCTCTTTTATCCATATAAAAAAGAAGTGAAAGTGTCGCAACCCTTTCAAATAGATCGATCGTGTCCAAATGTATAACGAAATAAAATCCTTATTCAGCAATTCTCATTTTTTATCCATCGCAAGCCGTCATTTTTTTCTCCGCGTCCGTCTGGACCTTGGTTGTACAACTTTTTCGCGAATCTGCAGAACATACCGATATATTCCAGCTTAACCATCGTTGAAATGACGTTTGTTTGTGAACAAAAAAAAAGATGAATTTTCGAGCACCAAGAAAAAAATGATATCTCCTCCCTTGGGGAAGGCGACGACCCAATCTGTTATTCCAATACTCTTCGTACTACCGCATCAATCTCGATGATGCGAAATCGATCATTATCCGCGATCCTTCGAACACGATTGACGCGTCACTAATACTCGTCACGGCTGAGTGATCACCCAGCGTCGCGGGATAAATTGTAACACCATACCCCAAGGACTAACTGAGTCGGAGATTTTTTTATGCTGATGCAACAATTAAGAAATCTAAAGGAGTTCAGCTTTGATAAGTCGGAGTGCAAGGAATTGTAAGATAGTTTCCAAGTTATTTAGCATTAATCATTAGGAGGTCAAGAAATATCTTGTTTTGTTTTCGAAAACATGGCATTGCTTTTTCTTTATTCAAATGTGTTCTAATCAGTTATTCAAATAAACTGCGAAGAAACTACTTTTTCCAAATAATGTGCGTACTTCGTGTAATTTTTTTTTGCAATAAATCACTGAAGAAATTGAAAACACTATTTCCAATCTTGGAAATTTATATGCCAGAAATATTCAACATTCATTGCCGAAAGTAACCCGAAAGTTTCATCAATTTCAAAGCATTCTTGGAATTCCGCCCATTAAAGAGTTAAACGATGCAGATGCATTTCATTGTTTTCAGTTCATGCAATATAATGTTCTCTTGAGACAAAACAAAGTAGAAGAATAATAGAATAAAAGAAAATAGAGTCTGGATGTCTACTGCTGAATTACCTCAAACTATGATATAACAATTAGGGACACTTAATTGACCTGGTAAAATCGTGAAGAAGGAAACAGAATTCGTCGTATGCCATCTGTATGTAATAGGACAACCGGAAACAATGAGAACGAAGCAGGAATTGCAGCTACTGGGCAACTGGCACAGAACCAAAATACGAAATACCGAATACATAATGCCCATAGACTAGTTCACGAATTTCTGTTGACTGTTCTCGAGTGACGCGTTGTCACCGGCATAACAGCTAGAGTTCACTCGAAGGGAATTCAAAATAGTGTCTAGTTAACAGAGTATGGTACATAGGGAGAAACGTATGAAGTCCGAGGGGAATGAGGTACCCGCGTGTTACATCTGTTGACCCAGTAGACGTGCTGGGGAGAAACCAGTACATCAAAGAGGCACCAAGAGACCTTGCGAGTGACATGGTAGCGAAACCCTCGTCATTCGAAATAACAGTAGGAAAAAGACTGTTCGGAGTGTTATTAAGAAGAGAGGAAAAAGGGAATGAATGAGCAGTAAACAAAAGTGACTACCTGCACGTATGCTAATGTCTGGTGTATAGCGTTCATTTTACAGCGCGAGGTTGAAACCTCGCACTTGAAAAATCACAGAGACAGAGGGTTGATGTAGAATGTAGGCGACGGTTTGTATATAGGTGCAGAGCAACATTACACAAGTTTTTTAGTTACAGATTCCAATTAATCCTGGCGTAGAAAGTGACTTTCGGTTCACGTTTCTGCAATTGAAAATTCATCAAAGCATCGATAGTAATTGGTTTCTACCTCGGAGTATTCTTTTTCAAATCATCGATATTAGCTTCGTTTTCTATATGCGGTATTCGTGCACATCTTGGTAGATGGTTGAGGCTCTTATGATTGGGACATGATTTTTTGTATTATTTCAACTGTTTGTAAGCAAACTAATTTTTGAAAACATTTTTAAAACTGGTCAGTCACAATTCGAATGATTGGAAATACGAATATTTGAATCGAAATTTGAAGATATCGAGAAACCGACCGGTCTTAAACTTTTTTTTTATAACATTAAAAATTGATTTTAATTAATTAATGAAAATTAATTTTTTAAATTTAACTAATCAATCAAAATCAATTTTTTAATTACAAGCACAATATTAATCTTCAAGACAAAAAATAAGTACTTCTGTCCAGAAACTGTTCTCAAATATTGCTTTCTTGAACAGTTACAATAAAATAAAAACCACGAGGCCGATCGGTGGGATGAGAAGTAAAATTTTACCGATTTGATTATGACCAAATGCATAGTGAAATTTAAGAATACTGAACCAAATAGAATCAACACGTATCAACCGAAAATTTCCGAAACGATTCCTTCTAGTATCTACTCAGATGTATAACCTTTTTGTGATTGTAGAGGAAAAAGGATAACATACAGATAAACGTAGAGTGCAACAGAGGACAAAAAGTTACAAATCATCGAGTAATTTAATTATTGACGGTACCTTGAGGCCAGAGAGGATTGCAGCGGGGTCTGAGTGGGTCCGGGCCGAGGACGCCTGATTGGTGGCACCGTAGCTCAGCTGATGCTGATAGTTGCAAAGAATCTTTTTGTGAGCACTGGCCTGGGCTCTGTAAGCCGACACTGATAACTTCATTTCTCCCTTTTCCCGATAAAGGGTCCAGAGGACGCCCTGCCGCCCCAACCGACACCAGCAACGAACATCCTCGTTCCTGCTTCGTGGATGTCCTTAAGTCCGTACTTAAGGCGATGGTATTCGAGGTCGGATTCCGGGAAATGAAAATCCTATGCTCGGCCGTTATGCTAGAGTATCACAACCTCGCACAATTATATTTTTAACCTCCGAGTCTCTTTTCACAGTTCCCTAACTATTTGCAACGCTTACTGGGGGTTAATCGTAATCTTTTATCTCTGTTTCTCTGCGTTTCGTAGCTCTTTTCCTTATTACAGAAAACCTTAGTGTGTGTGATTGTTGTGTAAGATTTTCTCAAGTCGTTTTTCCACACACAAAAAGGAAACCCGCTGGAGAAGGAGCAGTAGACAATAAACGAAAGAATACTTTTCATATGAAGAAAAAAACCAGGGTTGTAGTATCTCACGATGCGTTCTTGTACGGCGTGTTTCAGTTTCTTTCCTTTCTCGTGAATTCTCGAAGGTCTTAACAATGAAAAGTTTCAGCCTCTGGAGCGTGAGGCCACATAGTGCTTCGTTTCCGGGATGACTTTTTATCTCTGCTTCTAGGAAGAACTAGACACGTAGAAACAGCGTAACGTGGATCTGGGTGAGGCTCTCATTGGATTCAGACAAGAATCGAAGAAGAAAAGTAGTCACAACGGATTTTCTTCTCGGAATGTCGTTCGCCAGCTAGTGATACTCGATGCCTGGTATATTTCTCGTGGGAAAAGGTCTTCTGGATAAGAACTCGGGCCCATCCGTAACGTATTTATTCTTCCATCTTCCTTCTTCTTGTACTTTCCTTTTTGTGCCGCTCTTTGATACGAGGAACTGGAGGCACTCGACAAAAGACGATATTTCGAATAAATGGTCGTGGGTGCGGAAGAAAATCCACTTCTTTTTCCTGCCCAGTTCTCTTCTTCCCGCTAACCCTCTTCCAAATCCCGAAAAATTCTCGCCGGTATCGAGTGAATCCTTCTATCGGTGCAGTCAAGTCTAAGTGGATACGGTGGAGAGTTGTTGAAGTTGGAAAACTCGGCCAAGGGAAAACCTGAAGCAAAGTCGAATGAGAATAAAAAAAATATTGGTTAGAAGGCTGTTCGGCCGGGGACGTTCGATTTCTTCGAGGTTGAGGGAAAACCGACACCGGAAGTGACACCACGCTGATGCTTTACTCTCGATAGGAATCTCCGCTACGCTAATTTATCGGACAGTTCGTGGCAGTTTTCCCACAATTGTAGATGAGCTTGAGGCAACGAGAAAGTTTCCAGCGGGAGTTTTCGTTCTTCAGGACCTATCTCTTCTTTCGGTACATCGCACACTTTCTGCTCGGGATTCTCGACTACTCGCACTTCACACAGCCTCGAGTTTCTCTATTTTTTCTTGCGTTTCCGTTGCTCTATTTTTTTCTCACTTCTTGCTTCTTTGTACTTTAATTTTCTCCACGCTCTTTTTGCGAGGTGGCCTCTTTACCGTTTCCCTTTTTCCGCAACCCCACGTATCAACCCACTAAAATTAAAAGAACCGTAACGATTTCCTTTTCGTATCTATCTGGTGGTCCCCGAATTTCAGCCGAAATCCAACGAGAAGAAACCTCCTGAGTGAACTCATTGCCAAGACGTTTTCTTTACGACGAGGGCGATGAAAGCCCTTTTTTTCTCTCGTGTTCCGAGGCGATATCTCGAACTACTGCAATCTATCTGTCTCGCCTTTCACGCGGATAACTTTACTCCAATTATGAGTTTCCCTTTCTCTCTCCTTCTTTCAATGAGTTACCCTTCCTCTCGTTCTATTCACACTTTTTGTGGCAAAAGGACTTTGAAGCTCAGGCAGCCTCCGAATACCAATGACCGTCTTCTTTTTTAACCCAAAGCTTTTGATAATTCTGATCACAGACACTTTTCCGAATTGTTAACACTAATTGAAAATTCGAATGATCTTTATCAATTAGATTACAACCTCGTGGTTTTTTTCTTGTAAAAAGTTTATCATTCGAATTAGAGAATTTTATACTCTTGTGGAAAAAAAAACTAACAGAAGAGAGAAAACCGATTGTTGAACGACCTTCTTACGTGCTCCGTGCACGTTGAAGGGAACGGAAAGAATAATATTGCAAATCGTGGTCGTTGTGCATACTCATATGTATATATGTATTATTTTCAAGCCGATCTTCAGGATTACCTCAGGTGATTCTCTTTCTCTGACGACCCTCTCTTCGCCTCTTTGTCTCCTTCTCCACGACGACCCCGTTTGTCTTTTCACCTCGTATGTAATACTTCTCTCTCCCACCTATGGCACCGCGGCCAATGCACCGTCCTTGACTTCTCATCGATAATAACCATGACGAATCATCGGACTCTCTTCTCTCCGCTGCGAATTTTTTCCATTGACTTAAGCATTAGTTCCACTACCGCGTACACACATCAGAAAAGAGCTCAAATTCGCACTCCATTCATTGACGCTCTATTTTGCTCTCGTTTAACCACTCTTTTTTATTACACTGTTTCGTCTCGATTTATCCAATCACCGGAGCACTTTTAGTTCACACGACTGGTGGAATATCCGCACGTTTACACTATTTTTATCACCAGAACTTAAAACATCGCAACACACACGCAAGACTATGGTTTTTTTTTGTTTGAGTTCAATTTACAGTCCTTGCGCTAATATTTTTCAGAGTCAATGGTGCGTAGATTACAGGACCACTATTTTTCCTGTAGAAAATCAAAGAAATAAACTGTTGTAATTCGCTGTTTTCCATGGCTCAACCGTGAAATATGAAAAATGTACTGCAATGCTAAGTTGATTAATGATGGGGAGTTATTGCGTTTTTAATTTTTATTTTGATTTTGATAAGAACAAATAATGTCGCCATCAGCCGAAGCAGTGATCTTGGATGGCAGAGGGTTGCGAGCGAAGTGACAGGGAGTGAAGAGCAGCTGAGAGCCGGCGCAAGCGTTTCACAGCTTTTCGTTCGACACTCTTGTATTTCTTTTGCGAAAAACTCGAATCGCTATCGCATCAATATGATGGCGTGACTTTTTCACTTTGCTTTACGATTGTCACCGTCGACGGCCCACAAAAGGGTACCCGGTGATGTATCCCAGACTCGACACGAATCTACTTCCTGAAAGTATGTAGAAAAAGGAGAAATGTAGGTGAAGTTCGAAGGGGGAAATATATGTTTGAACTAGAAAGAAACGGCGTTTTCACCGTTTGCTCTAAGAATATACCGCCAGACTCTTCGGCGCGCGCGTCTTTTTTTCTGCCCTGCATCACTCTACCTCGCCCTTTCAATTCAGAGCATCCGTTCGCCAAACGGAAATTATCGTCACATGGAAAAGCCACGGCTTAGTCGCGATTCTACCGACCAGGAATTTGAGATGGAAGAAGAGACGAGTATATACGAGGCTCTATTACCATGAGGGTAATAACGAATGGAACGAAATTGTGTGTTATATATGCTGACCCGATGAAAATACCCTCACTATTTGACCACATAATTGAAAAATATTTCCTCCATAATCATAACTAATGATTTATTTTCTCGTTCTATTTTCTCCGAGAAGTTGCGATTTTTTTTTTTACATAAAAATTGAGCAATTGAAGAAAATGACACCGTTAAATATTCGATGTAAAATAATAAGAACTGCGCAATTGTCAAACCGGTCACTTTAAATAACAATGATTAGGATGAATTAAAATGATAACTCCAAAATTTTCTACGCATTTTTCATTTAAATAGATGTGCTAATGAGCACGATGACATTTTTTATTTTCTTCGTAACATGATTTTTTACTTGAACCTTCTTGCAGCTTCTTCATTTTCATTTGCTCAGGTTATGATAATAAATTATAGAACCCTCGCTTTTCGGGTTTTTCTACTTGAAAAATATTACTGCAACACTAAACGTCTCATCACCAGTCGAAAGTTTACTTCAATTCCCTTTCAACTCGCTGAACTTGTCGTACTGTGTCGTACACCGCACATCTGCTTTTTATAACGATATGCACTAATGGTAGGAGCATTTTTTTAAACCAACATCGAAGATTGAGGATATGTTTCCGGGAGCCGGATCATGATAATAACGCTCGTGTTTATGAAAATAACATTTTAAAAAATGTCACTATCAACGCTAAACGACTCAATACACAGTTGAAAAGTCCACACCAATTGGCTTTTTAACACGCTCGATTTTTCGGAGCTACATCAGCACTGCAATTTGGTCAGATAAAATGAAAATAATCCAATGATTATGGTTGGCGTGAGGATTTTATTTTGGAGAACAAAATCCGCACGCGAATGTTTGTTGCACGTTCGAAAATAAAATGCTCCGTTAAGGATTCCGTTCTAGAGATGCAACAACAAAAGAGAAAACAGCGAATATGTATTACTAGCCCTTGGATTCCAGTGGAGCTGTCGTCTATCATCGACAAGAGTGTCCGACAGTTCGCGTTTAACTGGATTACGGTGACCAACGCGGCACGCTACATATCGAGACATCGACTGGCGACCACGAGGTCCGGCAACTTCAACCACCGACACCAGCACGACAACCCCTCTGCGTTTCTCCCGTTCCTCTTGCACCCTGTCGCCGCGCGCTGCACAGCAGCGAACTCACCCTCGCGCTTTGCTACCCCCGCAGCCGACGCGCTCTATATATCCCTCTGTAACTGGATTAAATATTATCATAAACTCTCGGCCCGCGCGGAACCCTCCCACCCCGTGAACAAGCAAGCCTATACTAGCAGCTCATTTTGAAGGCTCGGAAAATTATTCAGAGACACAATCTACGATGAGCGGTGCGAACTGGACGCTCAGAGACATCGGAATTCCGCTATCCGTAGTGATTTGTGAGGAAAATGACCCAGATAAAAGCCCGATAACGCTTATATATCTCATCCGTTTTTTATTTTCATTTCATTATTTAAAGCTACTTTTCTCAAATTGTTCAGTACAATACAAAGCCAGGTTTGATTAAAAATCAATTATGTGTGCAGGAATAAACTTGGAATGTCGTGTGAAAAGACTAAATGAGTCGCTTAAAAATCAGTCAGACGTGAATGTCTGCTTCTGAAATGTTGCTCTTCTTAAAAATTATATTTAAGAAATAATGAAAATGGTTATATGAAAACTTTTAAAAAACCTCAAATGAAAACTATAATGTCTGGAAGAGTGGTTACAGTTTTTTGTTAACACGTGCATGAACAGCGGTACTTTCGAAGGCATTTTTTCGGGTCGAAAGTGGCTATTTTCATGGCAGTGTTAAAACAATCGATCGACGCGAGTATAGCTCACGTTTCTTCCACTTTCCTCTTTTCGGTGTATCACTTTCGGCCCTAGGGACGATTCCACGTCCCTAGGTACGAAAGCTTGGAACCTCACTTTTCACTGCTCTTCCCTCAAGACTACCATCGAATGGGCCACTATTCATGCACTCGTTACAAAAATATAGTCGACGAAAAAATATAGTAAATAATATATGAGCCGAAATTAGCAATTGCGACTCATGTGATTTTTGCAGAATATACTATATAGCTTTTATTTGTCTTTTGTTTACTGAATGTCTAACGTAAGGAATAGCAAGTGATAATGGTACTGCTCAATTTTCTGCCAAGCGACAAATATGTTGCGAGAAATGGCCGGACTGAATTCTTAACCATTCCCAACATTTGCAGTCAGCACTTTGAAGGGCCGACAGTAATTTTCATAATCTGGGTAGAACATTCCATAAAAATTTCGCTCATCGTGTTTCTTAACCCAGCTTTTTATGAAACTTGGAAGAAAGCTGGTTACCGACAAACGATGATTCTCCGAGTTGGACTGAAAACATGAGATAAAGCCTATGCAAAGCCTCTGGGGAATCACCGATCAGAGGATCAACCTTTTTCAGGATTCAACAACTCAGGTTATATACGATGAAAGTATCTTGTTCTTATTTGATGTACAGAATTAAAAAAAAAACGTCCCCAGGACATATCCTAAATCCACTCCGATTATTAATTTAATTTGTGGTGAGTTTGCAGTTGCTCAAGAGGCGGAGAAAGCGGGGTAACGAGTGGCTTAGCAAAGGAGTTGCCCCCACGAGGCTCGATATTTCGCTGGGGCTTTACGAGAAGTAGAGAGAGAGAGAGAGAAAGAGACAAGTCATGGCATCTTGAGCCAAAGCAAGCGGAGGATTCGTCGAATTTCGGGAGAGAGATTTGCGCGTTACTCCGCCGGGATTGCGACCGGCTCTTCCTGTTCTTGCCGCTATCTCCTTCTCGACCCTTCATCGTCGTTGAGTAAACCTAAATTTCTAAGGGATTGAGACGTCTAACTCGCTCGACCGAAATGAAGGACGATCCATCGATATAAATTGAATAAAGGGGTGAGGGGCTTCTCCAACAACGAAGGTCACCACACATCCACGAAAATGTATGTATCGCTTCACTATGCAAATCTTTTGTAGTGAATACAACAATGAAACTAGCAAAAAAAACTGCAAAGTGAAATCTTGCAAATTATTGTTCTAATATTTGAAAACATTCACAAAAGAAGGTCTTTTATGAGGACGTGTATTAATCTATTTTGGATTTCTCATAAAGGAAGCTTTGTGAATGGTGTAAAATAGTAAGTAAAGCAACCGACAGAGTTAAGCAGCATTACTTGCGGCCATAACTTGGAGGGGTGACCGCTTAGCCGGGCACTGGTTTGCGCGCCAACTGCTGAGCGCGAGGTAGTTTTTCTAATGTATCTCTCATACAGTAGAAACTCAGTAAAAATAAAGCCGTCTCTATCGGCCAGGTTTTCCGCGGTTTCCTTGTGCCCTCGTGCAAATGCGATAGAGTAGTGCATTAGGATGAATGGCTGCGGACAACACTCGACGGGGGGTCTCAATGAAGGAACTGGGAAAGGGGGGGAATCTATGAAATAATGGGGAAACAGGGGAGAGCGGCAAAAATGTAGAAGCCTGAAGAAGGCATACGGAGAGAAATCAATTATAAAAATAGTAAGTGAGCAGTATGTAGGGTTGTACTTTGCGGCGTTCTAATTGGTTTAAATATTTTTTTTAACTATTATTAAAGTCGGGAAATACCCAAAGTGTTAAGAGACTCAATATCTTGATCGATGTCCTCTTAATCCTATACCATTCACTATATGCTCTAATTTAAGCGAGTTAAGTGCAATTTCAAGGAGCGCAAAGTTCTTTTATTATTTAAAATATCAAGCAAAGATAGGAGAGAGCGAAGATGTCATACTCATATCGTAAAGTCTGACGAAAAGTTTACGTCCCACGGACGTGACAAAAATAGCTATTAATGAAATTAGTTGCGCGACGGTACTACTTAAATTGACGCGAGTTTGCATCCCGCCGCACAAAAATAAACCTGATGACGCTTTTTTCACTCAATTTACCTGAATAGTCTTGTCAAGTCTAAAATAAAAGTTTTATAGTAAATGTCTAAATATGTCTAAAATATTTTGTTTTATAATGTAAAAAAGGGTAATGTATATACCAAAATCAGTGTAAAATGTTCACGTCGACAGGTAAAAAATCTGAGATGGATAATTTAACAATAATCATTACCGAACTATAATACAACTTCGAATAATGGGTCGGCTCTGACATGAATTCACAGGCGAGAAAGAATCGAACATACATTTCCATTATACTAGACCATGGGATAGGCGATACCGATCAATCATCTCTTAGTAGGAAGCCCAAGGGGAGATACGATAATATCCTATGTACCTGTAACTACAGCTTTATCCGGGAATATAAACGATCGATAACCTTCGGATAAAAATATATATTTATTTATGACGTGACTCAGAGAATTTGTCAATCGTACGATTTGGCTGACTCCGAATCGTATTTTTCGCTTCGCAAAGAATGGATTCGAAGAGCCATTTGTAGAAAACTGGAGAAAACGACAGAAAAAGGCGAAAAAGTGAGGGGACGGAAAAACTCTCATTAAAGGCCAGTCGTCCAGTGCACTCGTAATTCTAGACCATCTCACTTGTTTCGGAGTAGGACAGAAAACCGAGCAGAATTTGGAAGGGCTCCACTGTCTTTTGTCCCCCAGGCGGAAGACAACGAGCTTCGTCAATAATAACATCACGGCTCCTAAAACGACAGGTACTTAGTTAACTAATAACCAGCCAGCATGAGGCGAATGGATTGAGACAACAGACAACTTAGGGGGATTCGACATTTGAGGTCTCGACCTGGTTGTTATTCGCGGGGACGTGATCGTGACGAAATTTCATAATGATAAAAAGTAACCTTACTCTTTTTATGACTAAGATTAGTCCACCTACCACTTGGAGGATTGTACCTAATGTGTCTTGAAAAATGGGTAGCAAAAGAAACTTTCGGTCCCCAAAGACACCGAGTGAGAAATTCATCGCAACGCAAATGCAAACATAGTATTGCCAGAATTGTACGTAAAGTAAAACAGATTAACTTTTTGCGAGTTAACATACCACAGCCGAGCGGTCTTGGAATACTTTGGGGTTCTCTCATGGAATTAATAACACGCAGCTCTGCAAAAAATTACTGCGTCAAATAAAAGTAATAATCGTGGAAAGTACGTATAAAATATTCTATGAAGATAAACCGACATTGGATATAATTGTCTTTATGAAATGGCATATTCAAGAAAAATAAAAGGAAAACTTGATGACGCGTTTTTTAATATGTGTTTATCATATAACTATTTCGCAGGGTCAAAAGATTTTCTATAAAGAAGAAGAACTGGAAATAGTTGCATATATTCTTCTAGGCTTTATTTCAGTTAAATATTTGCTATCGAACTATATTTCATATCGAGATTCGTGAAATTGATATTTGGAATGTGGTCAAATTTTAATTATTGTGTTGCTGATTTTACAATAGAGGTTTAATTAATGGATTAATTATTGATAGCTGTAATTCAATCGTTACGGGTACATTTGAAAGATCTTCATAATCATTTAGTAACACCTTCACTGTAAAATTGTTTTCATGATAGTAACTTTGAGTCCTTATAAAAAGATGTTCAAACTTACTATCGAGATCAAACAAGAATGATTATCAATAAAGCAACATGAAAAATTGGGAGAATAAATAACAGCGCAGTGTCTTCTATATATTCTCAATCCATCGAGTTCCTCGCTTCCATTATGAAATTTCCGCAATGTTCTTTAGAACAAGAAAATCAAAATAAGTGTTGCAGAACAGAAGCTATTATCTCAGTTATTCGATGAATGTTTATGAGGTGACTTAATGGACCTTTCCAACTTGGGCCGCAAAGCCTACCACGATCTGTTCAACTGTAGACACAGTCACACATCGACAAGTGGTGTAGACTAGAATGGTAATATTCAAGACCTTGAATAAGAAGGGCCAACAAAGATGCTAGAAACGAATTTTTGAACGGCTTATATTCCATTCCTCACGCAAGAGATGACACACAGACATACACACGAACACCGTGGAAGAGAGTGCAAGCGACACGACTCTCGAGTCGCGGCCCGCTACACAGCGTGGCCTCGTTAACTGTCAATCGATATGCTTCATCAACTTCGCCAATTTGGCAAAGTCTGGTAGCGCACTCACGTTACCTTCCACATTGAGCCCATCAGAATCTCTGCGCGGACTTGATAATTTGAACGCCGAAAGCAATCTTCGACCCTTAATCCGGCACAAGCCAGAAACACTCGTGAACGTTCTAGCGACGATAAACCGAATATAAATTCTCACTTTCATTCCCGTCACTGTAAGTCAAAGGGCGTTTTAGAAATACGTGGTTCTCTTTTTTTTTTATTGCAGTGACAAATTTAAAGTATGTTATATCATTCATACCATTTTACGATAAGTGTATGTACTTTGAATGTCGAGACAATGGCAAAGGAAAAAAAAGCTAAATCCTTTCATATATAAATTCCGAATATAAATTCACATTCCGATTTCAGACGCAATAAATTATAGTGTGTTACGATGAGTATCTATCTACCTTTTCATCGCGGTGACTTTTTATACTTTTGAAGTGTGTTCTTTGAACGTACTATTTCAAATGCAATTGCACCCACTTGAAACTGTATTGCAATGAAAACGGAACGAAGATTAAACTCTTTCGTATATTAATCCCGCATATAAATTCACATTTAAACTTTAGACACTGTAAATCAGAGTCTTGTATGAAAGTTCTTTGTGCTTTTTATTGTAGTGACTTTACAGATATTGAGCTAAAGTAAAATGTTGCTACAATATCAAGAATAAAGAGTTTAATACTTTTTCTACAGACTTCGTTTTGCAGTATAAGAAAACAGGAATTTCATCAAGGAAAAAACAAAAGCGATTATTCTACCACGACGCATATTTCTCTCATCGTATCGCAATTAAAAATTCGTTCGCCACTTTTAAGTAGCCAAAACAGTTCATCTATAGACGCATACGAATTTACAGGATACACGTAGCCTGCGCACTTTCATTTGAAATCAAGCGCAGAAGATGAAGTATCTAAAGCAGTCGATAATGAGAATCGGAATTCGCTCAACGATAGGATTATTGCTTCTACCGCGCGGTCGCCCGCTCTTCCTGATGGTTATATCTACTGTCCACACCGGCAAAATCAATTTACTGGATGGTTTCCGAAAGGTTGCAGGAATTGACGATTGCACTGTTCCTGCCGTCTTCATTTTTAAATTTCATTTTCATGGCCTCACTTTTCACGATCTCGACTGTAACGACTACTATAAGAAAATAAATTTCGACTTGATGTAACAGTGACGACCTCACAATTATTTTAGATTCCCATCGATCAATATTTCATATCTTTCTATAATTATTTATTAGAAACATCATTATGAAGGAAATAGATCGAAAACTGAGATTTTTTTTTTCGTTCGAAGAAAAGAAAACAAACAGCAATCACAATTGTGTCGTCACTGAATTAAAGTGAAAATTGAAACCGTTTGTCGTTATCCAAACGCTTATTTAATATATTTTCTTGAAATCAGAAAAACTATTGAATTGAATTTTTTCCCTTAAATTTTGGTCATATGCATGGATACCAGAGGGGTACTCGTAATTCATAAAACTTTAATCCTGCTCTTTGACATCAGTTTAAAAGTTAAAGCTGCCCACCGGAAATTCTGTCCCAAGATAATCTAAGAATTAAAATTTTACCAACAGCTTCATGAAGGAAAAATGCCGCAAACTCGAGTTCATGAATTCAGGACTTTTTTTTCCATAATCTGAATTAAACACGGAGAAGAATATTGAGATTGCCGGAAGGAACTCCTTGAGCAACCCACGAGACCCGGAACTTTATCGCGAGGCAATATCGTTAACTGCAGCAAAAAATAACTGCAGCACCGTTAAGTACTGCACTCAGAACTCACGAGCGAGCGGCGAAGACACGCGCGACGCTCGATCAATTCAATCGGACTCTCGAAAATAACTAGATTATCTGATAGCCCGGAGCCTGGGAAGAAGCTTGTTCGTGTCTCTGTAAATTCTCTCAACGATTTACTCCCTGTCCTAACTATCGAAGCGCCGCCGTCTTCGTGCGGTTCTTCCAGTCTCACGTCGCTGCAGCCGCAAAACTTTGTACCCATTCACGACAATACGAGTTCCAGTGAATTCCAATGAAGACAAAGTCAGGCCACCACCCAACGAGTGGAACTCCTTCGTGACGACGAGAAGTTTGCCTGCTCAACGATCTCCGAACGTTGTACAGAATAAATCGTTGTGGTCTTCAATAAGATCGGTTATCCCTTCGAGTATTCGACGACGAGGATAAAAATTATAGTCCAGTACTAAAATAAAGCATAAAAATAAAAGTTTATACTTTTGGTAAGATAACAATAATAAAACAATAATATTATTATTTTTTATCTTTTTCTTCGCCGTTTCCGCAAAGCCAAAAGATCTCATTGGATTTCACGCATGAGTCACGCACTGGCCACCACCCAACGAGGGGTGAAGACGCAAAGAAGGAAGAGGGCGATGAAGACGCAAAGAAAGAAGAGAGCGCTGAAGAAAGACAAGCAAGACAGAGAATTAGTAAAGACTTTAAGGGTGTCGAGCGCGCGCGCCCCCCAACCCGCCGAACGTCACGTTATATATCGTTTCGCTCTCAGCGATCGGCGCTGACGCTTGGATTCCTTTCAAGCAAACAACTTTATCTTCATCGCTCTCTTTCGCATGTTTATTCGTCATGATTCCGAATGTGCACTCCGAAAACTACCGATTTCTTTTGATTAAGGTTGTTACAATCATAAGTTTAATTAAGAAAAGGGGGCAGAAACCACAAACGGACATACACCACAGAGAAATCTTTACAAAATTAATCCGGTGCTGGTAGCGGTCGGGAAGAAGTTTCCTGCGTAGATGATGAGGAAAATTTTTCAACGTCTGACTCTGTGATTTATTATATTCTCTTGTTTAAACGTCTGCATTTTTTTCACTTTTTCTTTTAATCATGTTTTTTATGAAGTTTTGTTATAGTCGTATATTTTCGTATTTAATATTTTGACGATATGTTATTTTTTAAAACATAATTAATTTATTTATTCGATTAATTACGATAGGAGTGGAGGATATTTCGCTATTTCCCGGCGGGGCGAGGAAATTCACGCACGTGTCACAGGAGCCCCACGGAAAGTCACTAAACAGCACCCACGGAGCGACACGACAGAGACGAGGGTACTTTGCGCGCACAGCCCTCGTATACTCTGCCCACACGCCCCCACTCTACCACACCCTAGGATTAGAAAACCGAAATCCTCCCACCATACCGCGAGCCGCCGCCGCCACGGCAACGACCACGGCTGCGCAGACTCTCGTGGACCATCCGCGACGCAAGACGCCCTAGAGTCACCGCTCTCATCTTATTCTTCCTCGCAATATAACTAACCAGCAACCCCTATCCTCTCTACCCTCGTAGACCACCGAGATCTTGACTCGCATCCTAATCATCGATTTCTCATCCGTGCACAGCCGGACAATTCTCTTTTCCTATCCCTTTTTTTATCAAACTGTCATTTAAAAAAACAAGTGATGCGTAAATTCGAATGCAGTGAATCTCCGAAATAACCCGGTCTTAGGTTTACCCTTTTTAGATTTTATTATGTACCCAAACATACTTTAAAAAATACAAATCCAGCATTTGTGTTACGATTTGGTAAAAATAATAAAAGTTTTGGTGGTAGAGTTTAAGGTTAATAATATCCGAGACAAACTGATTCTTTTATTCGATGGTTTTAATCGCATATATTAAAAACCAAATAACACCGTGCGATTCGGTAGCTGCAGGAGGATTGATGTATTTCTTGTACCAAATATGCCTCCACTTTGAACTTTCTCCATTTCTTATACGAGCATCCGGGGAAGGAATTGCCTCCCTATAATGAACATTTTTCTCTCAGAATTTTTCTGAAAAACTCTAATTAGATTCTTTTAGAGATTTTCAAATGATTTTTTTTATTACTCTGATATTTTATGGAAATGTCGGCAACTTTTTCCGTCAAATTCCAGCAGCTGCAATTTATCAAGAAACAATCGGAGTGATTCATGAAAATTTTTAGAAACCTCTGTTTTTTGAAAATAAAGTATGTTCAGAAAAAATCCAAGTAGGCTTCAGAGAAAGTTAGAGTTATTTTATGGAAAACTCTGCTTCTCTCGGATAACGTGAGTTCAGCGAATTTCAGAAAACTTACGGGTTTTTTTATTACTTGTACGAAGGTAATTAAAACAAAATCTCTGATTGTTTGCCTTTTTTTTTATATACATATAAAAGAGAAACCGGCAAAAAATATCATATAAAATATAATGAAGTTAATAGTTTTCCAGAGAATTTGGCACGGAAATCAGAGATTTTCATAATAATCAAGAATATTTAGTTTCAGAACAAACTCGGACTCTTTCAGAAAACTACGGAAAGTCACATAAATTCAGAGGTATACTTTCAGATATTATCAGAGCGATTTCCAGGTATTGTCAGAGATTTTTTCAGACAATTTCAGAGAAGTATTATCACCAGGGTTGAAACTTCCTGCTTCCAGTAGCAGTTATCGATTTAGGAACTGAACCAGTTCCTAAATCGATAATTAAGTGTTTATACCCTTGATAATCCATCATCCTACACCCTGAATAACATGCATTTACCACATAAGAAATTATTTTCCCGAGAAAGATTATTATATAGTGTGCAAAAAAAATTGCCAGTTTCAATTAATAACCACAACAAGAATATCTTACTTTTAAGCATATTCAAGCGCCACGTATTGTGAAATCAGGATAGAGGAAGCTTATCATTTAAAATAACAATGTTGTTCTCGATAGAATCTTCATCTACAAATACACTGAGAGAAAATTATGGTATTAGTAACCATAAAGTGACAAGTGCTCATTAGTAGTTGTCACAACTATTGTTTTAGTCACCGTAACTATAAAAGGACTTAAAATCAATAGTTATCACTTTATAGCTAACTGTACTATGACGATTTCTCTCAGTGCAGGCATAAAAACAAAAGAAAAAACCACGGTAAAATCGACAAATGACTATCGATTCAATAGTAACTGGTAGTGAGAGAATTCATCCCTTGCTGTTGAAAGACGCAGTGTTAAGAAGAGTTTTATCGAGCAAGTAACTTGGCCAAATGAGTTTAGTTATTATTAGCCTCGTTACGCTGCAAGGAACAAGTATGATAGGACAACTATCAGAGGTTACATTGCCGACATTGTCAACCTATTTGCCATGGTACTTTTCTTTTTTTCCTCCTAGACCGTTTTCTCCCCTCAAATGGAAACTACAAGTATCAGGGTATACGACATAGTAACGACCCACCCGTAAAGAGCTCAACGAGAAAAGTTGAGCTACAGTATATCGAGTTAGTTGGATTAGCCTGCGTGGAACGCAAAACGATGGCACCCGCTTTTCCTTCTTTCGAACTTTACCCTCGTTGAGCTGGACCTTCATTGTACCGCTACTGTAACCGCACGACACGAACTTTTCGCTGTATATTCTTCGCCCTTCTCGCTCGGATTAGGACGTAACGATTTTAAACCGAATCACGCGGCTAAAGAGCACCATATAATTTTGTCATTGGGTATGCGAAGCTTCGCATACGTGACACCAGTGCACACATGAACACCACGTTTCTTTAAAGGCAGATGGAATAGTGTAAGCGTCACGTACTCGTCACAACTCCAAGGCTGTGTCGGAGAATAACAAGCGCTGCACTCATCGCGCTGCTTGTCCTCAGTAGTTGTGGCCTATGTGCGATCAGACGTGGTACCGCGACGCTTCAGAGTTCTCGAGTACCTGATTGTATGAATTCTCGTCTGAAAAATCAATAGAAATAGAGAATAACGAAGAATGACATGAAAGTATATAATTTGTTAGGTCAATAAAGGTAGGGCAATGAATTTCAATGCCTTATTGCGGAATTAAAAATCCCACTCCTTAACGGGTCGTTTATCATTTTGTTATTGAGATAATATAATGGTAAACTGTATTTGTATAGCTGAATGGTTGAAAGAAAAAAAATGCTACCTTCATCATAATTGATGAAGATGGAGATCAATTACCATCGAGATATTTTGCTGGAATTATGCGGACACAATATCATGCACATTTATAATTCCGCAATACACAAATAACCTTTGAATAGCGGACACGGTGCAAATACATCAGAGAAAGAAGTGTGATGGAAAAAGTTACAGAGTAAAGTTTTTCCAAGGAGAAGAGAGAGTTGTCGAACATTGACGGATGTTCTTTACCGAGATATAGGAAACTTGGAGCTGCCTTTCAGAATACCAGATAGGACTTGTCCACTGACAGATAATTGTACGGAAATTTACGAGAAAATGTCTATGACAAGAAACTATTGTCGATTCCTTTTTCTTCGACGGGTATGTAGATGTGTAGATGGATTAATATGCGGTACCTATGTAGGCACACATTCACGTATGCTTCGCCAATATAGACTATTTGAAATGCGAACTGCGGGTTCAACGCTTAATCTCGAATTGTACGTGATGTGGCTGCACCTGCGGCGGCTCGGGATTTCGCGGGCCAACCAAGCGCGTCAGCATGCACTTTCCGTTGGTGGGATAACGTCCGTGAGTGTGCTGGGAAATATGTGATTGAATACTCTCCGAGCAGACAGTTACAGTCTCCACAGTTCGCGACCTACGAACTATGACTATTGTCCCCTGTGACGAGCGAGATTAACCCTCGCCCAGGCTTCGAGGCTTTTTGCGATGAAAAAGTAAAAAAAAGGCCTAGCTCCAAGCTGGGTGAGTTGAAACCACTAATCTCTACGAATGAGATTCGCTAAGCCTTGTTCCTGCTCTCAATTAAACATTCACTTTTTAATGCAAGTGAAGACTATTTGATACCCACTTTAACCTATGGGATTATCCTGAATAAGGTTGCTTTTGTACATTTTTGTATTTCAGTATCGGAATGAATCTTTTCTTGCGGGGATTTTTGTTACCCCTAGCGGAACTCCCAACTGCAACTTATAGTTGGAATTTGGTCGTTTTTTCACAACCGAACTAGAACCAACCGGTCAATTAGTGCACCAAACTAACCGAGGTTCTAACTTTTCGAAGGTTGATTTTGAGTTGGTTCTTGTAAACCAACCGTAAATAAACATGGTTTGAATAGTATAAACAGTTGCTAATGTTTGGTTATTCTAAAATAACCTTTATTCCGACTTCCTAGCTACAGTATTGATACTTTATTGTTTAAAACCAACCATTTCGGACAATCAAATAACCAGCGGTTGGCTTATGATTGGTTTTGAAAAATCGACCAACAGTCAACCATTATCATTCTTGGCTGAAAGTCAGAACCTTATTTCGTTGATAATATCCAACCGTGAACCAACTGTAAAGATGTACATGGTTGGTTTATGGTTCCCTAGCAATCACGTCACTGTCAAAGTGACTATTAAAAAAATACTCAATAGATGTTGTTAATGGCTTACGAAACCAGACCCTACATTAACCTTCAGAAAGTTGGAATATTTATTGATTTGGCGCACCAGTTGACCGGTTTGTTTTTGGATTGGTTTCGAGTTGGAACGCGAGGGCCATATTAAAAAAATTTAGACGTCAGTAGCAATAAATTAGTTACATTTTATAAACCTGGAAAACGGGAAAAACCAACGAAATAATAATTTAAATCAATTACAGAGTCTTTTTCAAGTAATGCTGGACATTTTATCCAGATCAGATGGAGTCTACTTCGATTAAATAAAATTCTATTAGACTAGCCATTAAATAAATTATTTAATCTATGGCAGACCCTTCAAAATGGTCCAAAACATCGAGGAAAGTGCTTTACAAAAATTGTGATATATGTGTGCATGTGGGATAAGAGGTCTGAAATCCAGTCTACCATAACTCGTGAACTTCAAAATATTCTACAATAAATGTACCATAGCTCGTGAATTTTATCACAATCTGTCTGAAACTTTAAATGAAACCTGTACAGAATAATGCGACATTTGGCATTGAATTTAGGCAGAATCAGTAAAACGATTAGGGTTTTAGAGTTTAGAAATTTTCAAAAAATGTATATCATCGTTATAATTAAAGCCAGCGTTGAGCAATTCAGCTCGAATTTCTTCCTTCTCTGTACCGATTTACTAAAGCCCTACATGACACCATTTATTTCGCAACATCCGCGAATCCATGTAAAAGTTATTGCGTCGAGGATCTACAAGAATTCTTTTGATCTTTCAAGTACATCGCGAGATGCGATTACCTCTTCATTTTATTCATATATGCAGATAAGAATTTCATTCGAGAAAATATAGCGGTGTACCAGAAGAAAAAGTTGTGCGCCGTTGCGATGTAACTTCTACTTCCGAGTCCGTGTGAAGCGCCAACTTTTGTTTTTTTCATTAAGCAACAGTTTGAGAAAATTACGATACCGAATGCGCAATAAAACTCTCATTTATACCCGATAAAAACGATTATCAGATGACCATATATAACCATGTATATACCCAGTAAACACGTTTTTGAACGGCAATGTAACATGGAAGTTACATGTGATTGTAACAGTGTTACCCTTATGATATGTCGAGGATATATAACGTAGGAGTAACATTGTGATGTTGCATTAGTTACATACAGGTGATGTTACCGTTATGTGACATGTTTTCGTTGCAGTTGCATAACAAAAGTTATGAAACTGCAACGCAACGTGCGAGTAACAATAGGAACGTCACTTTCGTGACAGGAACGCACTGTTGTAGTGTTGTAACGTGGCAACATAACAAGTATATTGCAAACAATACGTAACATACATATTACAGTGGTTACATTACAGCGTGAACATTCACGTTGTGCAACTGTTAAATACCGTAGTTCCGTTCCAGTTATGTAACGAAAGTGTGTAACTGTAATGTAACATGTATGTAACGACTGTAAGTCACTGCAGCGATAGTGCGGTCATGTTACAGTTACGTAAATGTGGTAACGTTACAAGAATGTTCCAAGAGTATGTACATTTGACGTTACATGCATATCACAGTGGTTATGTTACATCGAGAACATGCACGTAACGTAACGGTTATAAGCCGTAGTTGTGTTGCAGTTATGTAACTAAAATGTGTACCTGTAATGCAACATCTTTGAAACGATTGCAATGTAACTGTGGGGATAGTCCTGTCATATTGCAGTTACGTAATGTGATAACATTGCTAAAACGTTGCAAAAATATGTAACATCTACGTAATGTAGTTTCGTTACAGTCATGTAACAAAAATGTATTAATGTTACGTAACATGTGTATCACGATGTGATGTCCGCTAGATGGCCTGCGACTCAAACGTTTCTCGCAAGCGATTCGTGTCACTAACGTATATAAGTCAGCGTAACGGTGCAGCTTCATATGCACACCGGAGTGATACTCTTCCGAGATTTCAACCGGTTCGCATCATTTGCCAATCGCTTTTTCTACTTTTAATAGTAGCAGCTAATATTTTTGACTCCCAAGGGTAGCAATTTAGCAACCCTTGAAGCTCTTTTGTGGACTGTAAGTCCACAAAAGTAAAGCTAATGTATTGTCAATATGACTATACTTTAGCAATATAACGAAACAGTAACAGCTGTGTGATTCAAGTTGCACAACACAACATAACTAAATTGCAACGTTTACGTAACACACGTTACATAACACGGTAACATTACTGAGAGGGAAATTATAAATTACACGTAAGTCACATGTAAGTTACAAACAATTTTTTTGATTATGTTGCTGTTACCTTGCAGTAATATCCTGCAACACACTACTAACATTGCAAGACCGTAACGGTTATGTAACACACGTTATATAACATTTGAATGTTACTTGTTACATATCTGTTACACTACGAAATATACGGGCAACGTAACTCAATTGTAACAGTTACGTAACACATGTTATATAACATGGTAACATTGCTGAGTGGGAAATTGTAAATTACGTGTAACTTACATGTAAGTTACACGTGAGATTACTTGTTACATTGAGTTACATAGCCGTTACGTTGCTGTTACAATACCGTGTTTACTGGGTAATTATATATAGTTCATATGTAATCTACCATAATTATACAAATTTATATATGATAATATATGCTCATAGATGATCATATAGAGTCATTTTTTCCCGGATAGCTAAATTGATCGGAAAAAAATCAACGGTATTGATAGTGTACGTCGATACGTCTACATCTAAAGTTATCTCAGCAGATAAAGCAGCTAATGATTCGATCAACCTTCGCATTACTATTATTTGTTGTTATATCATTATTTCGAGGATAAAGTAAAATTCTACCAAGTCACCCATGATGAGTGACAGATCAAATTTAACTAATGGGATTCAAAGCCGATTTCTTATGTATGCTTAACGACTATCGAGAGATTGCAACAGTGGCTTTTACTTCATAATCCATGACGAAGCGTTCCAGGTTGCGATGCAATCTGATCTCAATTTCTCCTTAATATGGCGAATAACTCATAGATAAGAATCTTAATGACTCCAAATCCCGTGTCAACAGATCATCACATATGATTCGGGTCTAAATACCACATGTTTAAAATCAACACATTCGCTGAAACAATTGCAGTAATCGTTAACATTCAATTTAATTTTGAAAGGCACATTGACAAACCGTAATAATACTAATAGAATTCGCCGCCGATTTTTGACGCATTCTTATAGATATTATCGTGAGGTAGCAACAGTTGTATTTCGCTTTGTTCCGAATGACGAGAATTGTTTCGAGTTACGATACAATCGAACCTCTAATATCTTTCTATAACCATGACCATATCTCGTAGATAAGATATCTCTGATCTTTATCATTCAAAGTCATAAGTTTGAAAGTAACGCTCCAAATCATCACGTACATGATTTTCACCTGGATTATCGCATATTTGCAATCGATATGAAGTTTGGTAAAAAAATCGGAAAAAACCGATGACATGAAAGTAAAGTATTCTGAAGTCACACTCAACAAACCCTTTAGTTTTGTTGGCGCTTAATTTCACGAGCTTCGTTAAATATAATCTCAAGTTAATCCTCCGTGAAAGCAAAGCAGGTACGTCGACTCCGAGCGAATGCACCGAGTGAACTGTCCTCGGGTTAAAGTTCCGGAACGATTTCAAGCAGAGATATACGTAAGGAGGACGAGAGAGAAGTGCGCGCGCACGAGGAATGGCTTCCAGCTCGTGTGCTGCTGACGCTGGTCGCAAATCGCGCGTCCATAGTAGACGACAAGTTCGCGGAGGCATTATTAAACCGTCGTCGTAATTAATTCTCCGTTCAAAGTGTTTGTCGCGGTGATAACCAGAGTCGTTCGTCGAAAGACGGTGGGTCTGGCCGTGAAAGATTGTCCATTACGCGGCCACGACGAAGCTCAAAATGCCACTGGTGAGTTCGCCTATCCTTCCATATCATGCTGTCATTAATCCAAAAGAATATTTATATCTTTCGAAAACTTGTCGAATTCTCAAAACGATCCTCCAACCAATATCACGAGCTATCTAATCTCGTTGACCTTTCATCGATTTATCCTCAACAACAGGCGAATATTTTTCCAGTAGAAATAGGCGCACGAATTTTACGTAGTTAATTTTAGAATACTAATCCCCGGTGTAGACTGGAATTTTCTTGGTTATAAAACAGATGACCACAATAATTATATTGCAGATAAGGGAATTATTTAGTGGATATTGCAATTTGCTGTTCGTGGCATTAATTGTAGTGACAATCGGTGCTTCGTAAATGTTTTACCTGTTGTGTATGAAACATCAGTAATTCTTGTGGTTCTGCAGGGAAACCATGTCGCTCTCACACCACTGGAGGACATGTCCGGTGGTCGAGGGCAAGCTGGTGGAGGGCCTCCACAAAACTGCCTCAAGGTCTTTATTCAGCGTGACTACAGTCAAGGGACTATGGTCAAATTTCAAAATCGCTTTCCTACGGAGCTGGCAGACAGAGTACGTATCGCACTAAAGACTTACCATTAATTTACCTTTGAAACTTGATAATTGCAATAGTTTATTGTTTCTGCTGAACATCATAAGAGCTGATTCAATTTTTGGAAAGCTTTCTATCTTTCAAGATTCTTTTTTTAAGCACTTATTGGATATTCATTTAGGGGCGAACAGTGCAATACCAGCAGGGGTTGAGTGACAGAGAGGCTATTCTTGAAATATTGAACAGATGTACTGCTCCATTTTGATCTATCATAATACATATCCAAAAATAAAGCAGTTGACTAAGTTTTATTGGTTCTTAAATAAAGTAATTTTTGGGCTTCATTTGGTTGGTTAGATTTGGTTACTTTTTATATGAGATTTCTTATGGATAAACAATGATAAATTCAAGCAAAGGATGAAATAAACTTATGAAGGATTAATAAGTGATATTCATGTTTCAATAGTATTTATCTGTGCGTTTGCGATGTGTATATTATTCATCTGTGAGTGGAATCTTTAAATTGAGGTCATTTTTTTTATTGGATTGAGGAACTTTGTTTTGCATTTTTCTTAAATTCTCTTTTAACACATATTGATTTCTAGTATTATAATTGAACCAAATTTTCTGCGTTCATTTGCTTTATGGTTGGCTCTTGGTAAATATACAAAATACATAAGTGACCAATATCATTCGCTCATAGTCTGAATTATTGGCTAAATTAGTATTTTCTTTATTTGATAAAACAATCGAATACCCAAAGACTTTATAGTCAATAATGTACAGTTTCAAGCAATTTAAAGCTTCCAACTAAAACTTCACTCGTTAATCAAGATATCGAGGATTTCAGGTTGCTGGTATATTCTCCCTGAAATGTTATCCCAATAATTAAACATATCCATCACTGTTATTGAAATTTTGTATCTGAAACCTTATTTTGCTCTTCAGCTGGATGTCGAGTCGTTCGAGTACACAATCAACCAGTTGAACAACTATTTCGCCGAGGCTGAAAGAGCGAGTTGTTCGACCTACTGCGAAGGATGCCTCGCTTGTCTCACTGGTTATCTAATTTATATATGCACCGAGACTCACTATGAGAAGTGTCTTCGTAAAGTGGCAAAGTTTGTGTGCGAGCAGAATGACAGGGTGTACAGGCCACGTGGATTATTACTTACAGATCCGACTACGCGCGGTCTTAGACTAATAGAGATCTCGGTATTGGATAGGCCCCCATCGTGACTGCATGTTAGCCGATCCACGGAATTCTTTATGTGACCCGCGCGCTCGCGCGACTTTGCCGGAATAACACCCTCGTATGCGCTCTCACCGTATCTCCGGACTACAACCCTGCAGTGCGTTAACGAATCTGCCAGACGCGCGAGCTGATATACTATTCACCATCTAGTGTAAAAGACGGCGATAATCCATCGGTTTGTCGTCGTCCAGCAACCGAATAATACGCGAACGCCTTTGCCCAGATCGACAACTCCGCATCGGCACAACGGTTCTTCTACGATAATTCCACGATACAACTAATACTGAAACCATGAGGATCACAAGGGTCACAAACCTCCTGTTTTTTTGTTGTTGGGACAGTCTTATATTTTACGGTTCTTCACAATCGATACTTTATTATATAGGTATCAATTCTATAGGTAATAGGAAAAATGCATTTATTGAACGGTGAACGTTGTTAAACAAGTCCAGAGAGAGAGAGAGAGCGCGCATGGCAATAAGCCATAATTGTCGGATGTAGAGTCGCACGCAGAAGTACTTTATATGTGCTCCATATCCGTTTGTCTCTTGCTCTTTCTCCCTAATGCGAGAAAGAAGGAACGAAGGGTGGAATATGCTTGAGACTTCGTCGGGCACTCGATTATTCCGATAGTTCTTCCGTACTTCTGTCCCCTGTATCTTCCATCGTTTTTTTGTAAAACGGTACCGATCTCATACAGAACTCGCGAGCTACCAGTTCAGACTCGTGTGATAAATACAAATAATATAAAACCCATTTACACGTTTTATCTCGGAACAAAGTGAGCATATTTTTCGGTCAAAGTCGCAAAGAATTCATGGATTGGCTATTGAAGAATGTCGTGTGGCTGGGTTCCTCGCGAAGGACACTCCGCTCCACGTTCCCTCTAAATTTTAAGTAACAATACTTGATGATATAGTTGTTTATGTAAGAACCAGAACGAATGGGTGGTTTCGAAAAGAGAACAAAAATGCGATTTTTTTAGCAATTATAGTTGCAATAACATCCGACAAGTCTGATAACGAAACAATTAATATATATATATATATAATATATGCGATAATATAATATTTACAATGCTCTGGGCGTGTCGGAAAAAAAATTACTTTGTACAAAGCTATTCTTATTTGATATGTAATTGAAGCATACAAAAATCGAAGGATCAACTCGGTGGGTTGCTACGCTGCCTTCGATATCACACCTTTCATTTCGGTTGAAACGAACAAAATGGTATGATCTAAACACGCAGTGACGCCTCTGCGTCTCAATTTATTGCTGTCCCTAAGGTCCGTCGAGTTATCTTTATAATTCTTATTATTTTTGATTTATATCGTCGGAGGACAAAACTGTGACTAATTACATCACGACGTAACATCATCGACTGGATCTTGAGCTCCTCAAAATTGACTAGAAACAGAAAGAAAAAACTAAAAAACAGAACAAAGAACATTGTAAATAGTTTAAGGTGTATCGGTGTTGTCGCAACGAATATCGTTTCGCCGTGCAACGTGTCATTCGCGTATGCATAGGGTGAGTGATAGAGATAAATGAGGGAATTTCGCCGTCGATTTTTCACGACTGGCGAAATAACAGCAGTGTAAGAACTCAAAAATTTAATCTAAATTTAAAGAAAATGAAAAAAAAAATTGTCTAAACAATTCGTCAAGTATACAACATAATATGCATATTGTATTTGGCGCAAATGGTTGGCGTGATACTATTGAACTGATGCAATCTCTCTACTTTCTCTACTCAAACAATTACTTGTTATGTTTTTTACGCACATCGGTCGGGGAGTGTCACGCCGATTGATTTCGTCTATGCAAATACATGAAAAGAAAGAATGTACATAGAATACCATCGGTACACGAATTATCGAAGAGCGTCTGTTTGTTAAATTCTGTTGTAACTGGAAGGGAAAGACAAAAAAAAACCGATTGCGAATCGACGACCGAACAAATGATGATCGTACGTTCCGCTACTGTACTTTCTAAATGTTTTAATAATAAAAAGAGCATAAATCGACGTTGATGGGAGTGTTTTATGTCACGGGTAGAAGTTCCATGTATCCGTCGACATTTACATTCAAATGTTTATTTAACCTCATGCAGTATTTGTCTGACAGGCGTATTTATTTTTACTTTTCTTCTTTAACTACTTATATCAAAAGACTAGAAACCGATTCATGTTGTTTTTTTCCCTCGATTCTAATATATTTATGTATTTATATATGAAAACCAACATCAGCGAGGTTCATTCCTCTTTCGCAACCGTAATCGACGACACAAGTAAACACGAGATTGATCGAGAACAGTGCCTCGACCAAGACGACAAGGACAGATTAAAAGAACGTTCTTCACGTTCGATTCTATTGAAATCATCTACTGAGACAATAAATCTAATCGAGGTTCATTCCTCCATTGAAAAACCCATCGAGACGAGTCAAGAAACACTCTCGGGATAAAGCTGTCTCAAAAAATTAGAAGAGGACAGAATTAGCAGGACGCTTGTACAACCTTTAATTTTTGTTCGTTTAAAAGATCGCTTCACTTTTCTCGCTATTACTTTATCGTCTAAAGGTTCCGTAATCGCAACTCTATCGTACGGACGTCGTTCTATTTACGATCTCGTGAGACATCAACGTGTACCTTCCTCTTGCGCTTCATCTTCCTCTTCATGTCTTCGCAATCGAGCGAGTTATTCAAATTATGTAAAAAAAAAAGGTCGAACCAAACCAGCTCGTCGATGCCTCGTGTCGAGCGCAAGATTTTTTTTTTTGGTTTCCATTTAAACTCCTTTTTTGCTCTTGCGTTTCCCTCGAGGCTTCACGCCTCGAAGACCACGTAAAATTGTCTAGGCTAAGTGACATTAACCAACGGCGATCGGCCATAGACATTATTACTCTACAATGTTTCACTTGTGCCTACCGCCTACTGATTTTTTTTCTGAAATCCCGTCTCCCGAAATATTTCCGTACGAAATTCATATCTGCGCTGGGTTTGTCCTTTCTTTATCCTCATAAAAACGCCCATTTACTCCTTAAAGAGCGAGAGCCTGTGAACCGTCGAGATTACGAAAGATACTCGTAAAGTTCTCACTCGTTACGTCCAAGAACCGTTTCGTTAAGAGGTGCCTGATCCATTGTACTCCATAGCAGGATCAAGAGTGCAAGTGTCCTTAACGAGGACAACGCACGAGCCACACGCTATTGAGAAACAGTCGGCTATAAAGTATATATATATATATGTTATAAATATATATATATAAGTATATACAGGCTGCTCTTATCGCTGTGCACAGCGCACGTGTCAAAGTGTTGGAGTAAGTGAGCCGCGTTTAATGAGCCCTAGCTCATCGAAGTTCAGTCACTCGGGTATGCTCTCCAAGTTGCTCGAAGAAGTGAGCCGTCAAATAAGTAGACACAGTTTATTCCTGCTCTTTCTCTCAGGTAAAAGAACTTTGACTTTGCCCGTGTCCTCAGAGCTACTTCTTGCATACAAGGACCTGCTCAAACGATGTCTTACTCCTTTACCAAGAGATCTTCCACCTTTTCTCAGTGAAGCGAATTTTCCTAGTGATGACTTCGGACATTCTGACGTTCTCGCGACTCCGGGAATGTCTTTCTTCTCAGCTTGAGCACAGTTCAGAGTCGTTACCGTGAATTCAATGTCTTTGGGCTCGTAGGACACAAATTCTTCAACGGGTTCCTCGATCGTGTCACGATCTATCCACGTCAGACCCATCTCCACTTTTTCAGCAAGATCTTGCCAATTTTTTCGATTCTCCGAGGTGCCCTCATAAAGTGGCATTATCCAGGGGAAAGTCTCCGCCATAACTTTGTATAACGGCAGGCATATTACGTCTATGAAACCGACTTGCATTTGTGGCAATTCGTCCCGCCTTTCGCGATCCATCATCGCCACGGGCTGCTGATTCAGCTGCAATTTTTCCAAGTCACCCTGATCGAAGAACTCGTCGGCTACCAATTTTGCTACCTTGTGCTGAATTTCCCAAGGCTTTGCTATTGCACTCACGTCGCATGCAGTCATCATCATTCCGCATAGCACTAAAAGAAGAACAAAAGAACGATTTTTATTTCACCGGACGTGATTTAATTTTGCAATTACGATTCCGCGACGTAATTCTAGAGACAACGCGAACTCACATTCTTTTTTTTCCTCGCTCTGCCAGTCGAATTCACCCTCGTCGATCAGCTCCATGAAACGATTTTTCTTCTTGAAGTAAACGGCGAGATCGGTAGAAAGAATCGCGCTCTCGACGACCCTCATCACTTTTCGGTAGTCTTCCATAGACAGAGTCTGAAAAATGTTGTTGCTGTCCGAATTCAGGATCATAACACACTGATCAAAATGATGATGCTCCATTGTACTGGTGGAATAGAGTATTGCCAGTGGGGATTCTGTTTTTGTCTGGAAGGCGTTATTCGTGCCTCGGTGATCGAGGTCGTGACATAGACAGGCGACGAGTAGACCAAGGATCTCCAGATCCGTCATAAATTGCTCCATTTTTCCAGTTTTCAACATAGCGAACATTGTCTGAGCAACATTCAGCGCGTGCCTCCAATTGTGGTACTTTACTGGCCTGAAAAAAAAATCATAATTTACATGAAATTCATGAATGGGTTTCTACTATGATATAAATATTTCCTTTATCATACGGATTATTATCTACATTAATATATTTAACGTATTTTTACATTTTTAGTACTAGCATCGCAAATATCCAACTTAATTTAAACTATTTTATTGTAGACTGACAGAGAAATCATTGACTCGTGTTAAAAGAAGGACTTAACAGTATCCATATATTCGTTATAACCAAAAAAATCAAGATTATATTCATTGCTAACAAAGAAGCTCCCACACACAAGGACTTAACTTAATGAGATTTACATACTTCATATATTAATTATTTATCAAGTTCAATAAACACGTTTTTTTTATCTTAACACTACATTTCGTTGATTATCGTAATTCGTCCGACTTTAACAAAGTTTTCCTCAAACTAAATTTTAATGTGATTAAATTCGTTGCTGAGAGCTCATTCTAAATTCCTAAAGTACTGAAGTTGCTCTTTTCTAAAGTTCGATTTTCCAAGATAAATAGATTTCATCTATGAGAGACACGCGGTGATGTGCCCCAGTCGTAAGTTAGGGTATACAAATAATACTTCGGATCTACGGTTAAACAATTGAGAAAAAATCTAATTCTAGAAAAATACATTATTTGCTTTATGTCAGCGCTGACCTATAATTTTTCTTGACGCTGAGTATCCACCTGCACAGAACTTCATAAGGTATATGAAACCTCTGGATCAAGTTGCATTGCTTGAACATCCGGACGGTAGCTCTGCAGGTATCGTCGTCACTGAGATCAAAGTCGATGAAGGTGAAGCTATACAGATTGTACTTGTCGGCGGACGGTATAGTGTCACTGGTGAGTCTGATAGCATCGTCGTTGCTGGCAGTAGCGTGATAGCTCAGACATTCGAGAGCAACCTTTTGCTTGGCCATAAGTTTGCAAGCCGACTCGTACATTTGAGTGTTGTGAATCCCGAGACCGCAGAATATCGCAAAGGCCTCGAAAATCGAGACGTCTGAGTCGGTGAATGAACTGCCATTGTCCTGTCAAGACAAATAAAAAGTGGCGCGTACGATTAGAATTTTTCGAAAGAGTTTTTCCAAATCGTTCGTTTATTCGTACCGACGGACCTTGTTGATGAGCTGCGCCACGCCGATAACGCTTCTTTGACCATTGACTATTGGCATGCACAGGATACTTTTAATGGGCTCCTTTTCCGTGTCCCAGAGCTCATTCTTTAGCCAGGTTGCGACGTCACCGATATTCAGGATTTGACCAGTCGTTGCCACGTACCGCGCAATCCTTCCCAGGGGCGTTGAGAGATCACTGGAACTTGGTCTGTAGACTCTGGCCTCTTGCGTTTCGTTCTGCATCTCAAAGGCCATCGTAAACTTCGCACTTCCGTCCATAGCTGACTGCAAAACAAAAGTCTCAAAATGGATGGACAGCGACATTGAAAAATTGATACTTGAATTATTGGGATAAACTTTATAACTTTTGTCATCTGATTATTATTATTATTCGTAATTGGTTGATCAGCTTACATGACGTTGAAAGATATCCTCCATGTCTATGTTATTGCTCTGCAAGAAAAAATATCACGAGTGTAATGAAGCTAAAATCTTACAACTTCACTCCGAATTAACCCAAAGAGTATTCGCGGTTTATAGCTGATGGACAGGAAATCGCACACCAGAAACTTATGTATGCAAGAAATTTTGCCGCCTCAAAAAAATTTTAATATTTTATAAACTGTCAAAGAAAAAAGAGAATGTAATGAATTTACATAATTTATTTACTATTGACATCTTAACTTTCAACTAGAATCTCTAAAATTGTAAGAAGTTGATATAAATGCAACAATAGTTGCATGAACTTGAATATAAAGTCACGTAATGTAGCTATGACTTCAACGTTTTCGAATGTGAAGCAGTACTTAGAACCGCGAACATTTAATTATATACTTGTGGGTCAACTGCTGAGCGGAAGGCAGTATTTTTCTGAGTTTCTTGGTTTTATGCAGCAGAAACTAAATAAAATATGACCGACGTCACAGGGACGGAAACTGCGGAAATGCTTTATATACACGATTAGAAAAGACTAGAAGTTTTTATGCATAAACTGATAAATTTAATGTAATATAAAATTGTAATATAGTATTCATGTACTTTCCTGGTAAAATCAGAGCAAATTATTCACATTAAAGGGGTTTTCGACGTAAATTAAAGTAAATTATAAAAATTGCTATACCGTAACTTAATTTTAGAGCGCACTTATATGTGAATATACTGCACAGGTGTATGCATGCAAATTCCGTGTACCTATGCATTAAGATTCAAGTAAATTTTTTTACGGTGTAGGCAATTTGAACCGTCGAAATGCTGTCTGGCTTAATATTAACTAGGTTTCCCGTAGTTTTTTTGCATCCTCGTAGTAATCCAATTTACAAGTGCTTTAGGAAGTGATGACCAAGGATAACACTCGGAAAGGACGCTCTTATGATAGAAACACAATAGAAATTGGAAGAAAATCATGACATATAAAAAAGTTACATAATAGAAATAAATAATAATAAAACTTTTGAGATAATAGTTGCTATGTCAGAACTACGATTTCTTCGAGTCTATGATGTTAAAATACATTTTTACAAAAAAAGCAACGCACCTCTCGCCTAGAAAGTGGTTTCCGGTCCTCCTGAACCGATCTTCCAGGGCGCTCGACAATTTTCTCCAAATGTCCCTACAAAGAGTCCCACGTCATCTCAGAAGTACTCTGATTTACACTTTCGAAAATTATACTCACGGCTTCCCCGCAGTCTAGGTCTAATAAATATACAGCGCATCTCTCGCACTTCAGTAACTCTTTTGCCTCCGTCATAATCTTTGTAACGAGACATTCGAGATTGTTCTGTTCCTCGAATATACTTCTCGCAAGATTCAAGAGTATTTGATTTCTTCTATATTCCTGGACTGATAGCTCGAACAGCTGGGCGTTCTGGATACCAATGCCGCAAAATGTAAGGTACCTTGTGCGGAATAACAGCAGAGGGGATGTCGGTAAACAAGATCATTAATCAATTAGACAATTGCGATAATTGATAATGGTGTACCTCTGGAATACCTCGACGTCTCGATCCGTGAACTCGTTGCTATCATTAGTCTTATTGATTATTTGCGCGACGCCAATAACATCACCCTCATAATTGCAGATCGGCATCGAAAGTATAAGCGTCGTTTTATAACCCGTGCGCATATCAATGGCGCTGTTGAACCGTGGATCCTAAATAAAAGTAATGAGAAAAGATACATTTTGTGGGACGTAAAAGAAAAATACTTCGCAAAATAAAGCTTTGTGTCAGCATTTTTGGACGAACCTTGTACGCATCTTTGATATTAATGATTTTTTTGCTCTGTGCAACTGAACCGGCGATTCCCACGCCGAAGGGTATTTTGATTTCTTCATTTTTGGCACGTTGGATTGCATCTTCGAGCTCGGTATCTTGCGTAACATCGAAGAGCTTAGCGACAAGATACCGATCCTCGAGTGGACCTTTCGCAAGGAACAGACTGCCACGATCGGCGTGAGTGAGCAAACCGACGTTGACAAGAATTTTGTGACATAGCACATTGATATCGAGCTCGTTCGCTACGTCGCGAATAAGTTCCATGAAGAGATCGCCCTCGTCGAGCCTGTTGAGTTCTTCGCGACGACCGGACCAAGTTCGTGGCAATCTTTTACAGAATTGAAAAAAAAGTCATAAAACCGTTCTATAATTTATTCGCGATAAAAATTATTTCAGTCTCAATGCACATCATGAATAACAAAGATCGGGCTACCATTCGACTTCAGAAGCCATGTGACAGACAAATTTGTGGTCTGAGAAAACAGATTCGTTGGCTCAATAAACAGGCAGTCACGGGCTATCAAATAGATTGTTGAGTCAGCTCAACAATTGTTTTGTCGGCTCAACAAAAATTTCTCTCACCTTAATCATCTGATGCTCTGCTAAGCCGAGAAACTATCGGAGAAACAAAACATTTTGTTCCTGTAACTAAATGTGAATTTGACAACCGGTGACCGCCTGTTTGTTGACCCACTCAATCTCTTTTCTTAATGTGGGCTCTTTATTGGCAGACAAATTCTGAATTTTTTATGAACCTCAGTAAAGTGAAAAATACTGTAGTATTATGAAAATTATGTCTGTCCAGACATAAACAGAGCCGTAGAAATCTAATAATTGAGCGTCGTGTAATCTTCACGTGAATACTTCTCTCAAAGTTATCTTAGTACATTGGAAAAAATGTATTTAACTTTATTTTATACGTTTTTCAAAAAGAACGTTGCACATTTTGAAAACACTTTCTGAAAATATACTACCACGTCCTATTGATTTGGCGATATCCTATAAAAAGCTTTTGGAGGCAAATAAACGATCAGTTATTTTTAATCAGAGCTAGAAGAAAGCAAAAGCAATCGTATTATGAAACACGGTGGCTCCAAAATTGTCAATAAATACGTTCCATGTAGCTGTAGAGTCCCATGAGACATAGTCTATTGTGGACAAGATCTAAGAATATTACAAGTGAGATCGATATATGGGAATCGATGCATTATAGCGATTATACACTGAGAAAAAAAAATTGTCAGGAGCCACAAAACGTGCGCATGCGGGCGGCGAGAAGCATATTCGTTTGATTGTAACTAATATTTAATAAATCACCGCAACAGATGATATAGTAAAAAAAAAATTCCGATTAACATTGACAAATATTCTTGGTTCTAACGATTTTATTTCCGAGTATAATAAAAACTTTGAAAAAAAAACAGTACAATGTAATCATGAAAGTATTACTATAATTATGAAGCTCATGCTTTGTGTCACATGACCTCCAGCTCGATATTTCCTATATTAGATACACGCTATTCAAAGCTCGTCACATAATATGTGGCGTCAGTATGTTACACTGTGCCAATCTTTATTTAAAATTTATTTTTATCAATAAAATAACCTTTTTGGTTGTTATTATGTAACGTTTCAGGATGTTACCCGTAGGCACTCATTATTTAAATTACGGAAAATGTATTAATAAATAAACAAGTAAACGTAAAATAAGGTCATAAGGTAACCTGATCTCCCCTAGTTTCTTTTCATTAATATTTTCTTAAGCCAAATTGAGTTAAATTGAATGAAACTGAAAATATAGAAAAAATGGTTATTAAAGACTCAAGATAAGTAGATATACTAAGTTGACGCCACGCGTAAAGGTTTCGCGTGACCTCGGCATTTACCTGCTTGGACTTTTGCTCCTTTTTATCGGAGAACTCGACGCAAGCCACGATTGAAACAAGTCGGACGTGACGCTGTTGCGTTTGCTTCTAACGAGAACGCTCTCTTCGTGACGAAGACTGAGGCTCGTGGACTTTGGTAGCATATTTGAAGTCTCGAGTCTTCTTCTCAGCTCGCTGCTCGCTTTGTCACGGAGCCATGCCTCCACGAGTGCCGGATTCGCTTCAAGGTACCTTTAAGTGTGAGGTACCTTTGCAAGTTTCGTGGTAGAGTACCTCAGTCTGCAGCTCCACTCACTGTCTTCATCAAACTAAGTTTCATCTTATCTACACTACTCTCGTCTCATATATATACCTATTTCCCATTGCACTATGCATCAAGAGACAAGTTTATAGGAGTCCACTATTATATAGCTGTGCAATGAACAGTAATTTAAGGAGAAGCTTACAGTCAAATCGGATGAGGAATAAAATGCGTAAACTGTGGACTGCTGTGTGGTTACTGACATTCCGAGAAGGCGGATGTCCCTATTATTGACCACTTACCCGGCCTCAATGGAATATCGATACAAGTTTCTTTAACGTAGCTAGCGCACCTCAAACTAGTAAAAAGAGTACAAAGTACTTGAAATTCTTTTCCACATTTTATGGAAGTTAAAGTCCTTATGGGTATTGGAATAATAATTTTTCTTAAACACTGGACCATTGTATGAATGAACAAAGTGCAAAACGAAAATCATTCATATGTTGGTCATCCGTCCGTATAAATGGGTTTTTATCATCAATGGAAATGTTCATTGCACTTTTAACGAAAATCCGCTGCTTGTAAAATTCGTTCAGAACTTTTGTACTGATTGTTTAAGAAGATCAGGTTAATGCTGTATGGTTTATCTTGTAAAAACAATGCCGATAGAAACATCTATTCGTCGGGTTATCTAACTTATGTGATTATGTTAAAAATATGTGCTACTAATCAAGTTATTTTCCAAAGCAATAAATCAAACCACCGGAATCTGTATAAGTACTGTTTCAAAATCAGCACTAATTGGTCTAGTGTGGAGCGCGGTAGCTACCTTGACAAAACTTGAGTGCATTGCCTGATATTATTTATCCGTACTCACTATTTATAAATTACTGACCCATCGTAATAGAAACATATATACATCTCTGCTACTCGTAATATTATTATCACAAAGTTATTAATTCTCCAAGGTAATTCAATAAGACTCTTTTGTGTTGATTTATAGATTTCCAATTTTCCACTTTAGTGAATAATTACCTACTCATCGTAATAGGAACTTCATGACAATTTCCTGCTATTGTGGATTACGAAGTTATTGGTTCTCTATAACGATTCAATTCTCAGAGGCAATAAAACGTTACAATGTCAACAAGTGAACATTATAGAACTGAGTCAAGTCACGTACTAGGTTTAATCGTTCATTGGTAGGTGAGATGGTAGCTTCCCACTGGTTTGTAATTGTCTGGCGTTCATAGCAATAATTTGCATTCTATATTGGTGCACCGGGAATGGTTCTCAAATTAAATAAGGCTGAGGCGAGCTATCGAACGAATTTCTAGACGCCACAACACCTTTTTGCACACATAAAACGTGTGTCAGTCTATTGAACACGATAAAAGCTAAATAAACCAATGAAAGTTGTTGCTCCAACAAAAAATGACTGTCATGCTGTTCTTTATTTCCCCATGATTATCGTGTTCAGTTTAATTAACTACTCATTTTTCTCGACGTGTGTGTATTATTTATCGATTTTCCTTGTTGCACGCTAAACTTTTGTATACGTTGAATTTCGGATCTTCTAATAATTATTTCCCATGGAAAAAATGGATGCAGATAAGTATGTATTAAATGCAAAACCTATTTATGTATAATTGACATACAAATTTCTATTATAATAGAGTACGCTTTTGAAAATTATTATCGTTTAGAAATAGATTTGTAAAGATGTTAAAATATAAAAAATCTGCAATTTTATAATTTTTCGTTTAATATCCAGTATTTTAAAAATCTTGATCGTTTGAGTTCAAAGTTATTACATCTGCAAAAACCTGCATAATGTTTCATGAATTTTAATAAAATAGAAAAGATGAATTGAGAGCTCTGGAGGGGAGCCAAACTTAAATGGCATGCAGTTGCTTTATTAGTATCGTGGATTTATTAGCAAGGAATTTGCCAGTTCCTACTTTTTAATTACTTGCGTGAGGTATACATAGAAAACATTTTGTCACGTATAGTATACATACATTCATGAAACTATAAATTATAATGTATATTGAAATAGTGTATAGCATAGAAATAAAGTACAAAAAATATGGAATGTTTCTTCAATTTATACTTCGACTGCATTCTATTATATTCTTCGCAATAATTTTTTCCATAACTGTCCGCGATAATAAAAGGATAAGATGCGTTTCAAAGAGTAACTTACTTGCCAACTCTGTCCATGGTAAGACCATCGTCTTCCTCGGATTCATGAATTGTGTCCTGACACGGAATCCTCTTGCTCCTAGTGAGCTTAGCCGGTTCGCTACCTTCTCTCGTGCTATCAGTCTTCGGGCTCGTACTTAGGGTTAATTTTGATTCGCTCTTATCGCCGGACTCACTCTCGATGCTATTTTGCCGTTGTTGTTTCTCCTGAATTTGCTCAATAATAGGTGAATCGTCGGAGGATGATTTCACTAGGGTAGTGGACACCCGCCGCTCCGGCGAATCCGTGGATCTCGTTGGCATCGTCGAGATCTTCATGCTTCCTTCGAGGCTCTCGAAATTATTGTTGTGGTTGATCTAGGCAATCAATGAAACTTGGCGATTGCATTTATATGTTTTTTATGTATTTTTTAATGCTCTTTTATCTGATACCGTTATAACGATGACGAAGATGAAAGAAAAAAAAATTATAAAGCAGGAGAAAAAACATTATAAGAGCTAAACGACTGCGACGGTAATCAGATAAGACAATATCTCATTTCGAAATCTCTGCTGATGCTCACCTCGTGATCCACCACTCCTGGCTGCTCCTCGTCCACTTCGTCCTCGGCCTCCATATCATCTGTTCATCGAGTCAGCTTGAACTTGCGATCTTATCGCAGTTAAGAGCCCGGCACCCAACGATCCCGATCCACGAGTCTTTAGACGCTGCGCGATGTCAGCATCGTCGTCGTCATCGTCGAAAAGACAAAGTTTGATCATCTAGTTAATCTCGATCACATTTCCGTTTTTATGTATTCTCTAAGCACGGAATATCATTAGCGATGAGAAGCTACGCTAGTTTGTATCGTGCTACTTGTAATTCCTTGTATCACTTATAGAGAGATTAATTATGAAAACTTATATTCGGAAAAATTTACTGAATTAATGGTTCCAAGGGCCGAAAGAGTAGTTACTGGATTTAACGTATCAATTGTGACTAATGTATCGTATTTTACTGAAAAAAAATTCAGTAACACATTTGTTCGCTCGCTCCATTGCGTATGTCTTTCGAATGTCCCCCTCATTCCTATGAATAATATCGCTCTAATTCAAGTAATCAAAGGAAAAACTGTAATCATAAAATTTCCATATTAAAAATGGAACTTCCAAATGGAAAGATATTAATTATCATAGTAAGCAAAGGAACACTTGATTTATGAAATTGTACGCTCGATCAATTAAGAGTCTTTGCAAAGAACTGAATATTTCGTTCCATTTATTACAAGTATACTTCCCTATTACATACAAACCAAGCCACTTCAATTTAATTCAATCGAAATAAAAGGAAATAATTATACTTTTTTGTCAAAGAAATTGTACATTGATTTTACTAAATATATTATGGCCTCAATTCATCCAAGCAAATATAAAGTGCGTATATTTTTAAAGATATTATGGATACATATAATATGAGTGGAAAATAATTAAATTTTACTTGTGTTCCGCGTGCATAATAAATTTGTCATGAGTATCATTTCGTGTGCCGGCTCTAAAACGTAACTTTGCGTACCGCTGTTTTCATTTTTTGATGCCAAGAGACACGCCATATACGATTTTATTGGTACTCCACTTCGAAGTGGAGTACTATATGCATATTATATAGCTACACCTTATTGCACGATTATACACTGTATCATGGAAATGCAATATTTTCGTACACACTATACACGACGTAGTGTATCTAAGAAAATATATTGCGCATATTTTTCAATATATCAGCACTTATTTAATAGGTAAGTAACACAATAAAATGTTCCAGGGACAAACATCTTTCCAAATGACCGGTGACAGAATTTCCCCTAATAAAATTTTCTGCGATTACATTTCCGCGCAAAAAAATATCCCATTTTGAATTTCATGAATATCCAACAAAAACATTTGTTTTGGGGAAATTTAATGTATTGTACAATGGGATATTCTGGCGGGAGACGTTTTTGTTAGGGAGATTTATTGCAATTATAAAATAGTATATTTTTTCACTGCGATTTGTTGTCGCGGAACGTTTTTGTTGGGTATATCCTGTCGTGATTTATTTTGTCGAGATATTTTGTCATGGAGCCGATAGGTCCATCACATTTATATGATGCGTATTTTTATCCTCGCGTGAATAAGTGATTCGCCATGAATAACATCTCACATAGCGGCTCGAAAAATATTTAATGCCTCCTATTCTTTTGGCGCCAAGAGACACGACATATACGATTTTATTGGACTTGAAAGCCGAGTACGGTATACATATTATATAGCTACACCTTACAGCACGATTATGCGCTATATTATGCAAACTCAATTCCCAACGCTCTCAGTATTTGCCTCTGTGAAAAAAAAATGTATACAAAGTGTACACATCATTTACTTATTCATAGTCACCTTGTTTGAGAGTTGTAGGGTCGCGCGCCTCGACGAGGAGGAGAGTACACGTTCTATCTTGATCCTCATCACGGCGCGTACGACTGTACGTCGTAATAATTCGGCGCAAGGCATTCGTAGAAAGTTGGGACCGTTGATGAAGGCATTCGGCAGGGGGTGCGGATCTCAAGCTTCGATATAGCAGCAATACCACAAGGTGATGCGTGTGAGGCCTGCCGCGTGCCTACGTAAATGTCACTAGCGCTGCCGCGCGGGCTTTCAGTTAGAGCAGAGACAGCAGTAGAAGCTCGCGTCGTCGTTGTGTATACTCGTGTCGTCAACGCCGTCGTCAAACTATCAATCTCAATCGCTTCCGGTCTGATTCTCGCGACCTTGGCTACGACGTGCGGATCATTCAGCCGATTGGCATACACACAGTTGTCCGCGACAGCCGCGACGAATAGATTCAGTGCAGTAGAGTCAGTCGTCGCGGCTTCGAGAGACTCTAACCCGCTTTTTTTTCTATGCCCTTCTGTGTACACAATGCATCATCGCTCCTCGGGCCTTCACAATTCAGCAGTGCAACAACAAAACATTGCCCTTTACAATTTAGCAGTGAATAAGGGGCAGAGAAAAGTGTTTTTACGGAATCATCCTGGAAATAACAGAGAAAAGTACACGTATTTTTATTTTATTTTTTTACGGTGTTGTTTGTTTTTATATTTTTTCCGATTCAGTTATCGGTTAATTCCCATCGCCACAGATCGAAGGAACGATACTTCGGGATGTTCGAAGCACGATTTTCTTAAACTCTTCAGGACAAGTAACAGCGTTTGTGGTTACTGTCGGCTGCACTACGAGTTGGTCGGACATCCCGCTAAACGATAACGCTATCGCTGATAATAGGTAGCGAGTTGGAGGAACTTATATGTACTGCGGGACTGGAAGCGGCAACTCTACCAGTTTACGCCAAATTGCGTGTCCACCTGATCGCCAGATGATGGAGAATTAGAACCGAGGTACAAGCTACTCGCATCGAAAGATGATGATATGTCTCCCGCGATTGTCCGACAGTTGCCCCGCAGCGTATAACGAACCTTGCACAACAGCGTACACGTCTCTTCGCTATATAGAACAACAAATAGTAAAGCCGTTTACAGACGATCTCCAGACGCGGTGGAAAACCGATAAGACTGTCAGCGAAGCCTCGCGGGACCACTCTTTACTTTCACCGACAACACATATGAATATTTTCAAAAACTTAAATCTCGAAAAATCAATCTACGGATATTATCTCACCGAATAATTCGATTTCAACTATATATTTTCTGACACCATTTTCGAAGTGAATAGAGTCCGTTTAGTTGTCTTGACATCTTGTTGTCGAAATTTCTCAGTAAAATATTAATAACAATAAATGTACCGACAGATTTTTTTCGCGTAGTTTATAAAACTGTCGGTTAATTTCAGCCGCTCGCGATAAAGAGAAGGTGCGTCTCTACTGTTGGGCGTGCACCGGTCGAAAGCTCCGAGCTTACTGAAGCCAGGCTTCGATGGGGAGACCTAAGTGCCGGAGGAGCTAGAGAGAGAGAAAGAGCGAGAGAGAGAAAGGGAGACAAAGACGGAGAGCGCGCGAGAGAGTGAGAGTCTCGCTCGCGGATAGCACGGAAAAGCTTTCGTGTACGTTGGTCGGTGATAACGTCGGTGTGGAACGCTCGCGATGAGAGACTGTGTGCGCTTGTCTGTCGGTCGGTCGGTCGGTCGGTTGGTCGGTTGGTAGGGTGCGAGATCGATACGGTGCTCTGCTGCTGCCGCTGCTGCTGCTCCGAGTATGGTCCCGGACGCAGCATCCCCCGCGGGCCGTAGGGGATGCTCGTGGCAGCGGCAACGGCAGCACAGAGAGAGCGACGGTGGGGTCGTCGTGTGCTGGTGGTGCGCGCTCGCACGCGTGTCGAGCCCGCGGATTTTCGGCAGCGCCAGGATAAATTTACCAAAATTCCTAAGTAGCCCAAAATCCCAGAACCCCAAGAATTTCACATAATTTTCCCCTCGTCGCGTACTTCTTCTATTTATGCTTTAACCCTCGCTCGATCCTCGTTCTCTCGTTCGTCTTACGTTGCGGTTTCCTCGTGCCGTACGATTTTCCATTCTAGGCGGGTTATTATACTAAACCGAGGGTTGCATCTGTATAGCTATATCCGTGTATAGAAATTTTTTATTATCAGGGTAAACCACAGTACCGGCAAGCCAATTCTATTCCCGGTATTGCCTGAAGCCCTTCTGTGATATTCCGCGTAACTAGACCTTCGGGTGAACACCTTTATGAAGGTAGGAGAACAGACAGAGGGTATAGGGCGCGTGAAAAACAAAAAAAAAAAACAAGAAAAAAAAAGGAGAAAAAGGAAGGCAATGTAAAGACTCACTGTATGGTACATAATACATTGCTGTACGGTACATATGCTGAGGATGGTATAGTAGAGAATACGGGAGCGTGGAAAGCTACGGAAATAGAACAGCTTTTAGAGACGAGAAATTTATTCAGGCCCTCGGAAAGCACCCTTGCTTGCTCCGAGAAGCACGACGACCACGAACAGCCTCCCCCTCTTTTCTGAAATGTCATATTAATGTGTCGCTCGCTCCTCCGGACCTCGCGAAAGAACCACACTCGCTCTCTTCCATTTTTCCTCACGTAATAATGAAGCAAGCACTTAATTTTTTTACCTTGTTACGCCGCGGGCTTTTCCCCTCGTTTGTATATATCTATATGTATGTATGTATGCATATATATTATTATAATACGTGCTAAAGCGTCTCTTATTTTTTCCGCTATTTCATAGTTTACTTTGTCGCTCTTCTGGAAATATTCAGACAAGTGCGCATATTAGCTCGAGCATTGTTCAGCGTTGAATTACGAAATTAGCTGAATCGTCGAGCAGGAATTTTTATCGCGTCGTTGCGCCCGCACCGGAAATTGGATAGTAGTGTGTTGCTGTGTCTCAAGTGCTTTTGCCGATGTGTGAAAGGATGTCTCTTGTGCGAGTACTGGTAGGTAATTAGCAATTCCAATTAGACAGCGGACCACCGTGCTGCCGTTAGGCACTGGCTTAATTCCCCCGTGAGATACGTACCGGACTCTTAGCTACTTACTCCCATGGTTACCATCCAAGAGATTGTCAATACTAACTAGATATGCGGTCTTGCGTTTATTGTGACTTTCGAGTCCCTCACGTTCACTAATTCCTTCCTTTACTTGTCTGTATCTTCTACTATCTTGCAGCTCTGTTACTGACCTTTTGCTTACAACGCAACATCTCGGTATAAAGGACATCCGTTTTTTTTAGTGCGCTAAAAATTGATGGGAGCATTTGCGAGGCTATAAGCTCAGTGGTAGAGATGCTATTTCGTCAGACACGGGAGAAAACCTTCTCGAGTGACGTCTCGCGTCGCACTCGAGCTGTTATTTATTGTTGCGAAACTTCGTAGCCCACTACGGCCAGTCGGAGTTCTACGAAGCATGATCCGAGAAGGTGGCTTTTGAAAGCCGTCACTGGGGAAATACAAGTTTGAGAGACGTGGTTAAATAGGGAGTCAGTATTGGAGTGTTGTATATGCGATATTCCACACGATTTCGGCAAATTTGTAAATACACCATTTTCGGGATGCGTATTGATCATTTCGTTTGTATAGATATAGTGATTGAAATAAGTTATTTATTATCTATACTAAACTGTTGACATAACACTGTCAGATCCACTTCGCAAGTAGATTTCTATGAGAATAATTCAATTTTTATTTGTAGAGAAAATGTTAGGTTGATAAGACATTATTCAGTTATAAAGTAATCATCATAATAACATCTTAGTGATACTTAACAATCAAATCACACGCAAGGAAACGATATTGAAAGTCGACAAGAGAAAACGTCGGAGATTTCATTAATCATAACATTCCATATAACCGTTCATGCCCAGTTTTATATAGGGCATATATAACAAGTAATCGACGGTTCGATCGATGTGACCATAATATTTCCATTCTCTGAAGTGTGTACTCTCACACATATATCTATCTCTGGATCATAAAAGGATTTATCTTATTCATTCAATTTCGGTCCTGACAGAATACGAGGATATAGCACAACTGGGATACCTATTATACAGTCGATTTTTTTATTCCGATCGCGTTATAGCCCGATGATTTGCAAGAGTCATTAACATAATGATTCCAATGAGAAATTATAAGCTCGCAAAAACATGTCCTCAGTCCACGAAATTTGTAAATTACTAGGCTATGTGCTTTACGCTTTCACTACAGAAGTGGCGATAGATTCACCATTATTTCCATTTTATTTAACAAAAAAAAGAGGCATCAATAATGTATGGCGAAGATTCCAGAATAGTAGGATTACGCACACTTAAATTACAATGAGGTCAATTCATCTGAATTGTAGTGTAGGAGTAGCTGGGTGTCGTGAAACGGCTCCCCCAGATAGAATCCCAGACAGAAAAATGTCAGAACATTACAGGCACTGTCAGCTTGCCCCTGCACGGCGTGGCGGTAGATCGCGGTCATGTGCGACGTCATTAAGCTGCTTCGTGCCGGCAACGAGTGTTGATCCCGTTCAGTGTGTAGTCGAAATATTGACACGTCGCCGTTTGAGAATCCGGCGCAATGAATGCACACACGCAACAGTGTGTGCAGTGTGGCACGCCGCGCCGTCACCCGTCAGTCCCGGCGTGCCACACCGAAAATTCAAAATTGTTTGTGCCTTGGTCAGAGGCTGCCATAGGAAATCATGTTCTAGTTTCATTAATTCTTTGAGATCTGAAATTCCGCGTCGGGGAAAAAATACGGTCTGTCGGCGTCTCTCTTATCATCGAAGGAATACAAAAATTAAAGCCAAGGAACATTACCTTTAAACGATAGCTCCTTCAAGTGCAGTCGAATTCTTAATATCTTCGCAGTTTTATAAACCCTTTGGCTTGCAATCGCTTGCGAAACACGGGCTAGTTATTTGTCATCTAGCGGCATAGATATTATACAGAAATAAATCCAATCGTTGCCATAATTTTGATAATATTAATTTTCGTAAAAAGTAATTAATGAATTAATGTAAAAAGGAATAAGCTTGCGTAAGGTATCGTTGAAAATAGACGAATTTTTTTTTTTTTTTCTGATTATGTTACGTTCTGAAAATCTACATTTTTTAGAGTTTACTCCCATAATCACATGAATACATCAAATTATTTTTTTAGTGATCCGAGCTGAAGTCTTTAAGCTATGCTTTGCTCCCTGGACCATTGTTTCAAATTCGCTTGTATCTTAAAAATATACCGATCGTATGGAATGCCTCATATATATATATGAGGGTGAAACCGACTCCAATGGACGTGCGGTCGGTGCGTGGCTTCGGCGGTCCCCAGAGTTAAGCAGCATTGTTTGCAGCCATAACTTGTTGGGTGACCGCTTGGACGCGCACTGGCTTGCGCGTAAATTGTTGAGCGGGAGACAACTTTTCTGATTTTCTAATGTATTCTAATATAGTAGAAACTCAGTAAAATAACTCTGATATCGACCAGGTTTTCCGCAATTTCCCTGAACCAAATGCGATACAGCAGTGCATTAAGAAGAGTGGCCGTGGACAACACTCTAGTTGAGTCTCGAGGAATAAAATAGGGAATAAAGGGGAGGGAGGATAGTAAAAGTCAATTGGCGTAATTCAGGAAATCCAACAAAAAAAAAATATATATATATTAGGGTGATCGTTAATTTCGATATTGAGCGATTTTGTCCGAGACGCCGCTTCATTTTGTTTGAAATAAATTTTTTCTAATCTGGTAAAAATTTTAGGGCTCTATCTTAACGGGAAAACGTGCCTGTAAGCACAAACATTTTCCCATTGAAATAACATGGAAGTTTTGGCACAATTACATTGAATTTTTTTCCGTGCCTCATAAAAGTGGGAAAAATCCAAAGACTGCACGAGTTGTACGGTAGTTGTACTTTGTACACAAATTTTAATAACCATCTCATCATTATATTCAATACACTCAAGCCACTAAAGTCATTAAAGACGACAAGAGCCTTTTTTTACAACTGACTTCGAGCTCTTTTCATTCGGTTACTTAACGTGAAAAATAATTCGAAACAGCTTAACATTATGTCTTAAGGGCTGCTATTATTGATAGTGCCAGAAAGAAAAGTTGAAAAAAAATTTTGAGGACAAAGAAAAGGGTTTTTTGAAAAGTAATATGATTTTTTAAACATTTTTTTTCACGCTAAGTGACTTTTCTGGACCTTTTACCTTTGCTATAGAGGTTCAAACCATTTAGATCGTGTTCTTAATGTCTGAACTTGGGAAACAGACTAAAGAAAAAAAAATTTCCTTGCGTATAATTCAAGGTGGCGCCCAGAGTTCAGTATTTCCTTTGTCAAAGTTTATGAATCTTTGACTCGAGCACCGTATAATTTTTGAAAAAATCTCTAGAAACAAAAAGTGCTTAGAATTAGCTACTTAATATCACTAAATTTTTTTAAAATTATTTAAAGTATTAAAAAAATTTTGTTATTCGGCCATTTTTTTGAAAATTGTCAAGTTTTTCGAAAATTTTTGAAAGAATTCAGGATCATTCCCTAAATAATTCTAGAGACTTTTTATTCCTTGCACATTTGATTTAAAGTTCAATGTTATTGAGTTCCACCGACGGGATAATACGGATCAGGACTCGAGCTTCCGTAAAAAATTTGGGCACCTCGACAGCTGAGGAATCGTACCACCCGTTATGCTTTCCATCGGGTATGAGTAATCGTAAAAACGTCGACGTCTTTGTGCAAGCTAATTGGCGTACTTGAGGTACCAATAAAAAAAATATATATATATTAGGGTGAGTCATTTTAAACTTCGATTTTTTCCCTTTTGGTTCACTAGAAAGCAGTCCCGAATACTGTTAAAAAATTCTCCTAATTTATGAGTGCGTACTAAAAAAAATTTAGAGGTCGCTACTGAATTTCTTGTACAGAAGGAACTGAATTCTTTATTTATTTTCTAGAAGATTCAATTTAGATTTCTTGTTTGTCTACCACCTGTTAAACGTCAACAAATGCTCAACAGTCAAATCTTCCAAAACATCAGTACATTGAAAATATACTTAGAGGTCAATACAGAATTTAAAACGAAACTAAGCATAGAATCATTTTTGTAATTTATGCATTCATCTTGTTCATAATGGTTCATATAAAAATTGAATTTTTCTTCCGTCTCCTATTATAGTAAATGATAGGAAATATACAAAATAAAATTTGACTGAATCTCTAGAGATAATAAAATTTGACTGAAATGCTAAACTGTAGAGTTTTATTTACAAAGCAAGATTCAATTTTTGGACAAACCATCATGAACACGATGCATGCATATGTGAAGAAAACTATTTCATGCTCGCTTTCTGTTGAAATTCTGTAGAGACCTCTAAATATATTTTTTTAGTTGAGCATTTGTCACTGCTGTTTGTGTTGGAAAACCAAAGAATATCAAGTTTTGTTTTAAACCACCCGAATATATATATATATATATATATATATATATCGTAACTATAAAGTGACAACTATTTATTTTTAGTTCTTACAACCAATTTTATTATAGTTGATCTAACTATTAAATAGTTACCACAGCTAAGAAAATGGTTGCATGGGCTAAAAATTAATAGTTATCACTTCATAGTTGACTGTACTATTACGATTTCTCGATTTCTCAAAGTATATAAATGTATATCATATTTTTTTTGGATCTCCGGCATCTGCCCCTAAAATTCATAAACTAGGGAAAAATCACACTAGTCGGTTTGTACATTCGGATTTTGAATAATAAATTTACATTATCAGTCAAAGTCATAACCAAGATTCAATTTAACTGCACCATCAGTTGCTCGTAGCTGTCAAGCTGAACGCTCATAAAGTGTGGTTGGGGTTGGTATCTTCCGCAATTTAAACGAACATTCCCTATCGCACACAATCTGCCTTATAAACAAAGAATTTGAATAATTATTCATAGAGTCTTGAATAAATAACACTATAATTTCAAAATAGCGGATAGGAACACCTGTTTCAGCAATATTTTCAGTTATGACCTTGATTTCAATTGGGTACCACTCAACACGTTATCGAAGGTATTCAAATAGTATCCTCGTTAAATTTGTTAGTACTCTGTGTAATTATCCAGCTCTTTATAAAAAATATTGAACTCTCAAGAATTCTGCAAAAACTTTAAAGATATCGGAACTAATGGAATAGGTCGTAATTTTTATTTTTTTTATTTTACCTATTCTTAGTAAAATTCTGTATTCAAAGTATAAAAATATCAAATATAATTCTGCGCAAGTGAGGTTGTGAAAAAATTCATGACGTTTAAACAAATTTCTTTAGTATAAAAGACCTTTTCATTTTTCAAAATGCTAAAGCGTTGCCGCATCAACTCCCTCATTCCCTGTAACAAATAGTGACTACGGTTGATCAATGATTGATCTACTAATGAACTCGATCCACTGGTACTTCATTACCATAAAATTGAATTGTTTTATAATAGAGGTAATTAAATTATTTTTTTCAAATGGAAGTTTTTTTTAAATAAATTCCAAATTTGGATCAATTAAACCGATTAGATTTAGTGCCCGGAGGTATTTGTCTTGGCGTATAAACTATCAGTACGTACACCATGAATGAAGCATAAAACAGAGTTCGTGCTGGTTGGTAGTATTTATTGGCTAATGAACCGTGGATCGGTCATTCAGTAACCATAAACTTGTTTTAAATCTAATTCATGTAATTGATGGTTACCAGAGTAATCAAAAAATGATTGCAACCGTGTTCGGAAGCTTGCATGCCCCAAAGAAAATCGCATCGAAAATATCGTGGAAAAAACGATAATTTACTAATACAGCCAACTTGCTATAACTTCTGCTACTATAAAATCGTTTGTTCAAATCGCAGGAGCCCTCGAGACTGTAGTATCTGTTAGCTCAAGCAATTAGCGATTCCAATTAGTTATACTTGGCTGGTACAGCGCGTAGCTCCATAAACTTCGACGGCTGGTCATAACGTCGGCCACTTACCGAGAACAACACACGGCGTGACTTTAAGGGTTGCAGCACGGACGAACCCACAAACCACTTATATCACTATATATAGTATATCGCTATACATATATACATGGCATGTTAGAAGTTATACGTAGTTCCGTGGCACGTCCCTTCCGGGTAATCCACTTCGAATACCGATTTACTAACCCTCGTGGAGAGGTGTGAGGGCCTCTGGGAAATTGCGCAAATCCCCCGATAAAATCTCCGATACTTTTATACCCAATTTTTTAATTTAATTTAATTTCAGAAATAAATATACTCATGCTTAACAGACACAATACCACGAAATTTTTTTAATGAACCATAATAGCGAAACTTTTTTATTTCACAGTATTTAGAGATCGTCATCAAAATCGTGAAACCTCTGATATTTCGTCGTCACTTTCCCTTTTTCAATCGCACTGTATTCTTTAGTTTCCTCAGCTGCCAGCGGTTTTTTCGTTTCGAGAGTCACGTAGGCCAGTAGTGGACAATATGCGATGTTGATTATACCGACGATCCTCATTACCCATGGAAATCCTATCGAAAGTACCAACTCGCTGCCAACAATGGGTCCTGCAGTTTGAACAATTAAATCGATATCGATTCTGTTTTATGCGCAGTTTATTCAATCGATGTCGCTATATATTACCCAATGAGTAAGCCAGACTGACTGCCACCTGCTGTATCGAGTATACCGGACCATAGTTTCCATCCTGATCGACGAGACTAGCAAGTAGTGGAACCAGAGCAGCGTCAGCCACTCCTATACCGAGACCCATTCCCAGATGCGGTATTATCAGCTGGGACATAGTCGTCGCCGAGGGTAAAAAGATCAAACTCACGCCTACCAGACTCATAGCCAATACGGCTGTCCTAACCCGACCATAACGATAAGCTATCACTCCGAAGAAATTCGTTCCTATGAGATATCCAACGCTGTCTGGTATGAACACTGTGCCTAACTGCCACTTCTAGATAAACGAAAAAGTAACGATTATAATGAGTTTTCATAGTATGGCTATAAATAGGAGGAAACAGGAAGCGATTATTCAATGGGCACCGATGACTTTGAAAAACTGAGCTGTTATGTCAAGCATAGACTTTATTTTTCTTTTGACGAATTTAAAAAAAAACCGACTCTATTTAAATTGATATCTTAGATTATTTGGGAAAAAAAGTTTACAGCGTTTCATTTTATCAGTTAGAGTTTGTTTGTTCTTTTATATATTATGCACTTAGAGACAAGATTATTTGTTTAGTTTTGTTCCACATATTTTCAACATGAATTCAAGCTCGTAAGGTAAAATGTTGTAAATATTTATTTTTACTTGTTAGATTTGATTGACGATCATTCTGTAGCGTAAAATGTTAATATTAATTAGTCGATATTCCAGAGTTTTTTCCACTTCAAGATTTTTTAGATAGAATTTTTTTATTCATTTTAAGACTAAGCCATTAAGATTCTTTTTCAGGTCGCTGATGCCTATTCTCCACTATTACGACTATAATATTTAACACTTAACTTTTTACTGCTCTTAAACATAGCCTGTTAAAAAGCTTAGTTCATCATTTTTTTTACCTTTGGTTTAAGATGCATTCTCAGCCAGATTGGCAAACACGGCTCCAGTATAGCCATAGGCGATGTCGAGGACCATATAGCACCAGCAATTATAAGAATTTTACCCTGAGACAGCAATGTTGTCCAGGTCGTCGGATTCTCTACTTTCTGTAATTCAATTTTCAGCATCTCCTTCAAATTCAACATTCTTCGGTATCTTCTAGTTAACGATATATGAGGCATATGAATTCCATGTAAATTCCATATTCCATATGAACTGGGCCACCCAAAAAAAAAAACCAATAACAGTCTAAAAATTAGGTTCATTGATTATAATAATTAGACCGAATTTCAATTTCTTAAAAACATTTTCTGGCGAAATATGCTATGTTATTTATTTTTCATTTAACATATAATCTCCCGGAAACCATTTATTGTATTAACATCTCTAAAAATACAAAAATGTGCGTTTTTTTAAAGCCTACAAGAAAAAATGTAATACTATATTGATACTAAATCTGAAAAAAAAAAAAAAATTTGAGTTCTGTTTTGTCCATCGAAAGAGAGCTTCCGGGGTAAGTACAGGTTCAACCGATCTGGAAATTCGCGCAAACTGCGCCTCTCTTACAAAGAGCACCTATCACATCGCTTGCTGTTGTTCGATAATTATTCTTGAGAAATATTATAAACTACTATAACTCATGAACTCTGTAGGATCCCATGAAAATTAAAATACCGAGAAATGAGCATTAACTCACAGCATTTGTAACAATCTGTCCGATAACAAGTTTTCGAAGTCCTTCCCGCACAAAAAAAATTTAGTTGATTTTCTCGTCAAATAATACCTGAAATTACACAATTAATTGAGAGTTAGTTTGTTTCTTGTAGGCCATGAAAAAACGCACAATTTCTGTATTTTAGAGATGTTGATACTATAAATCGATCCCGAGATATTTAGCTTGAATGAAATATGAAAAATATGACATATTTCGCCAGAAAAAATATCAACAAAATTGAAATTCCGTGTATCTGTTATAATCACTGAATCTGATTTTTAAAGCTTTTGGGAATTGTTTTTTTATGAGGCTGAATTCATAATATCAATACTTCGTAGATTTTGTAGTACTAGTTATTACTTCGGGTTTTGTATCCGTCTGCAAATCGAGTGCGAACAGTTGTAAGCCTGCGAAAAATACGTACAGGTTGTAGATATATATGTATATTCTTATGAAATATTTTATGCACTCACTGAAGAAACTCACTAATAGGAACGAGAATAAGACAAGAAACTAGAAGGAAAGGCGCCATTTTTCCCTCCACATCGTAGAGAATCGAACCAATTGGATAACCGACTAGGACACCTAATGCTATGCTTCCAAGAACGAACCCCATGATCTTCGAACGTTCGTCTTCCTCAGGGTATTTTGAAGCCACAAGTGACATTCCGGATACTCCGATGCAGGCGGAAGATATTCCTTGTATGCTTCGAGCAAGGAACAATAATTCGTACGTTTGTCCGAAAGCAAAAACTGTAAATTTAAATAAGTCAGGGCAGCGTGGTACACTACCATTATCTTATTTTATGCAACTCTCTGCAAGAAGTGCCTATTTCTCACACGCTTCGCGTGCTAGAATCGCACTCCTCGCACTCGTGAAATAAAATTGTAAACGAAGCGTGCGAAAAACCTTTTCTTAACTCGTTTGATTGCAACACTCGCCTTCGGCTCCCACTCGTTAGAAAAAGTTTCATCGTACTCGTACCGCAATATACTATTATAAGTGCTTATCGTTAAATTGACTCAATCGGTACTTGTTAAACTGTTGTTTTAACTCCATTTATAAAAAATTTTCCTGTTTTAAATAATTGTTATTTATTTATTGTAATTATACTTCACCAAAACTACTCCTTTATCCACCTGATTATTATTTTTATGTTAGTGCTGTTATTCAATTTACATTCGCCAATTGTTTTCATTCATGTTTTCCATTTTAGTACAAATTAAATATCCTGCTAACAAATGTATAACATTTAATAATAATACTATTGCATTTAGAATGGAACCTATTGTAAAATCAATTTCAGGGAAGTGAATTTCGATGATGTCCATTATCGAAAATAATCTATTTTCATGTATACATACGTAGCGCTGAAAACAAAAGGCTTAGATTGCCCATGAAGAGTGGTTTCGCGTAGCCCATCGTTCCGGTTAAACTTCCCACTGCCGGGTTTAAAATTAATTGCACCAGAGCTTTCGAACTGAGCAGTAAACCGACTCGACCATTTTCATCGTCCTCTGTGTTTCCAACACCCGTAGAATTTTCAGTGATAGTGCAGAGATAGTCCGGTATTATTGGCACTAAAAGCGAAAAAAAAATCCAGGATAACACGTCGTTCAATTAGCATTCACCGTATTATTTTTTAATCGTGTTCTCACCAACCACCGTCAGCAGTACATTATCCAAGAAGAGGCTCAAATAGACAACGGTCACAAGCATTAATCGTGAGTCTTTCAGGTTGTCCATAGTCACAATAAGATAAATCACTGTGAATAAAAAATCACTTCTTTATTTTTCAGATGTAATGGTTACGTTCAAAGTCGTCGTCAGGGTTGGTCTTCGGGATCCACTTGATGTGACCACTTGGAACCTTCTAAAGCTTTCATTCTAACTGAGAAAATCGGTGCTCAAGAGTTGACCTTTTATAGGCTTTCGTACCCCCATGGATTGGAGCACTTGCGCAGAAAATCCGCGGCGATGGGAATTGCAGTGTTGCTGTGCTAGGAAACTGGCATTTCTTCCTCCACAGCAGCGAATACAAGCGTGTATGGTGTACGCGTACCCCGTTTTACGAGTCACCGCATTTTTCGATTTGTTCCGGCGTCACCGAACGGCTTATCGCCGCTCAACAGGCGCCCATCATATTCCCACTTCTACTGTGACTTCATGGCGTGGAAGTATAATTATACCAATATGGCGACTGATACAACTGGCCACAGATTTTTAGAACTAACGCGTCTACCAAAGATAACAGTGTATCTGCAGACGAACAGACATTGGCTGCATTACAAATTGTATTCATTGATAGAAATTGAGTTTTATAGTACCAGAAAAACTTTAAAAAAATCATTGCTTTGAGGTAGTCGTTTCATGAGCATTAGGATTACGACTCACCCCGAATAATAAACTCTCTATTTGGTAACCACGGTGAAGAAATGATAATTCGTTATGGGCCTAATGGAAATTCTGAATAATTGTGCACATACTGAAACGGATATAAACTCATTGGTGTTGAGTCGAAATTCAGCTTCCATTAAGCCCATAACGAATTATCATTTCTTCGGAATTTTTTACGTTAACAGTACCGGCCAGTATCAAGATAATCGTCGTCCGTTCGTCTGAAGTTAATGATACATGCGAATCAGGCTGGTTAGCTTTTGAATTCTGTATATTTCTGAATACTAATCTTGATATTCGCACTATATGTATACAAATTGATGTCATGGCTTACATTTTAACATTTAAAACAAACTCTTTAATCTGCAAACATGAAATTCAGGAATATTCCCATAAATTTCTGCAAGAGGTGATTGATCAATGAAGTGGACTCGACAATACGTTTCATATTGTTTTGTTTATTGAAATGAAGAAAGAATATGTTATCCATATCACATTGCTTACTTGTTTCCATTCATTTGCACATTGGGTTTTCGAGTGGTACTATATTCCTCATTGATGTCTCAAAAATATAAAACCTGACTAAAATGAGTTGGCTCCGGAATGAATACTTTTGGCGTCTCGTCAACCGTAAATTTACTTGTTTCGAGACGCTACTGCGTCTCTTGATTACCGATTATTTTACTCTGCTTTTTGAAATTGAACAAGTGTAGATCCATCTGCGCATGGGTTTTCGTTACAGTCAACTGTTCATTGGCACTATTATCACATGAGCTTTCTTCATAATCTTGTATGGTAAATCTGTATCTTCGAAATTAGTAAATCATTGAATCCAATAAAATGGCATGTATCAAATAATATTTAATGTCTTTATTATCACTAAGATGTTTCAAAATCTTTATTTTTTATCGACTATCATTCGACTATCTTGAAATTGTTACATGCTAGACCAAGAGACGAAGGTGCTCAGAAGTGCTTTAAAAAGTCTATCGAATTTAACAAAATAGGAGTGGGATAGGGATGATGCATCTGTGTGATGTGAACACTGCACCTGCGTCCTGATTGCAAAATTACCGACAGACAACGCAATTTTCGTTGCAGAGACGTAGCCAAAGCGATTCGTATTGAGACGAAATGGCTTTTAGGAATTTTCCCTTTCTGTCCAAGGAAACTCGTCCACGGGTAACGTGTTATTTTTCTCTTCATATTAGTAGCATCGCTGATTTGTCAGAAAATTTTCAAAGTACAAAGAAACAGGACAAAACAATAAATTTTACGATAATCCTAATTAAAATATACATTTATTAAACTTATTTTTGTACACTACGATAATTCCATAACGCGACAAGTTATTTCAGAGTCTTGTTATCCTCGTGACGTCGCGGTCTTCGTCTTCCTCGCGAATAGTTTCTTCCGTTTGGTAAAGTCTCGGACTCGAACATCTCGAAGGATACGCCTCGTCATGTCCTCTCTTGCCGGGCGACAAGTTTCTTCCTTCCACGTACACGTCCGTTTCGATGCAGTCTTTGTGGTCGCGAAATATCATTTTCTGGCCTCCACCGGTGCATCTGGGTTGGGCATAACACACCTCCCCGCGTTGTTCTCTGCCTATAGAGCTCCTGCAACCCTGACCGTAATTTCTTTAACCCTTTTTACCATATCTCATATGCTTCATTGATTAATTGACCAAAAAGTTTGGAAACGCAATCAATTCCGGTTTTTGTTTCGTCGGTCTTTAGATTAAGACGTTTGGCGATTTTTGGCGTTTCAAAAGTGAGCATTTTGCAAAGAGGATTGTTTCCCTCCGTTTATAACATTTACACTTTCTAGAAATGTAAAAATTGGCAACTCATACCAATTTGATCTAGATTTGACCTCTCGGATCTAGTCGGTGATTTTTTAGGTTGATTTTTAAGATTTTTTCCAAATAAAAAGAAAAAGTCCAACTGCAGCCAATGGTGTTTTTTTAAAATGATAGATTAAAACAATCTGCATTAAATTCTGTTTTTCCGTTAAAGTTGGAACGACAACTTAAAAAATCGCTGACCAGATGCGAGAGATTGAAGGTCAAATCCAGGTTGAATTGTTGTGATTGCCTCATACATTCTATGCAAAGCATAAAAATCGATATTGTAGCTCAAAGCGCAGATAATCCATTGAGTGTCCAACAATAAGAACATGTAAAAAAATGAGTACCACTATCTAATTTCTCAACAAAGAATTCTTATGTGTCCCACATAGCAAAGTTCCATGGAACGAACAGAAATGTCCTTCTTAGTGGTGTTGGTTGCACAAGCTAATATTATTATCGATGATGTCTCCTACCGTTTCATGGCACTTTGCTATGTGTATGCAAATGCCACCTGAACTTTAAAAAAAATTCACATGTTGACAAACAACATTTTTTTTTGTATCGCTTTACCTCGGGATTTTCGATGCAGACACGCGGTACGACGTAGGGATTTTCCACCTCCTGCATCTCCGGATGATATCCATAATTATTATAAGTAGCGATTCTCGTGGGATCAGCAATTGAACTTCTTCCACATCCACCGACTGGATAACGCGGATCGGGACTCGAGCTTCCGTAAAAATTTGGGTACCTCGACAGCTGAGGAATCGTACCACCCGTTATACTTTCCATCGGGTGTACGTAATCGTAAAAAGGTCGACGTGTCTGTGGAACAGAAAAGACAAGACTTGCGTTAATCGATTAAATCTTGAACGTGCATTACGACTATGTACTACTTCGCGCAATCAAGCATCGTGTGTGACTCGCCGCTTTCGGAAGCCCCTGCCATTCATGGCTGTAGCTATTCTCCAGAATACCTCGTCAAGCTGATTCTCGTAGCAACTACCCTTCAAGGATAGTGCTCGGCTTAAAGCTCACTAAAGTGCAATACAGAGTGTAAACCACCCGACAGTCCGTCATTCTGGGTCAAGTATAGCATTTCTCGTGCTTCCTAACACGATGATAAAAGCACCGAATTTTACAAATACTTCTTAATCTCGCCTTGATTTTCCAGCTCTAGCAATTTTTGCAATTCTACACTTTTTGAAAATCCCTGAAATTCTTATCAAGGTACATTTTTTTATTTTTGCACAACATCTCTGCTATTGCTTAATTGTGCACAACATCCACACTATAACACAGTCGTCCGCTTTTATTCAATTGTTGTTTGAATTGATTTTGCTTCCTCATAGAGGAAGCTTTGTTTTCCTGAAATTTTTTTTTTTCGAGATTTTCATGTCAGGGTACTTAAAGTGGTCTAAAACATCGAAAAAATGGTTTCTACGAAATGTCCGTATGTGTGTGCGTGTGTATGTGCAGATTTCCTTGTACGCACGATAACCGTCGTAGTTTTCTACGGGTTTTCTTCTAATTTTGCACTCAAGTAGGTTATCATATAATGAAGTTTGGGATTGTATTTGACGCGAATCGGTTAGAATTTTTTTTTTTACAGCATTTTTAAAATTCTGAAAAAATCGTTTGTACACTCAGAGAAAGAAATAGTACCGTCAACTATATATATATAGTCAAGGTACCTTTGTTTCTACAGAACTAAATTTATTCCCGTTAAGTTCGACTTGGTTCATCTGACAAAATCTGTTAGCTTGAAACAAAATCATAATCAAGTTCAAATTACCATTCCGATTCAACCATATGAATTGTTAGCTGAATTACATCAAAGTTAATTCAACTGAATAATGGTTTTACCGAGCTGCATGGTTTTTTGATTCTTTGACTAATTTTATTGGTTCATTCAAAAAAGATTTAGTTTTATTCAACAATTCAATGAGTTAATAGAAAGAAAGTTATTTAGTTCAAGCCGTCTCGTTACTTACTTAATGGATACAGACAAATTGGTCGAAGTAACCAAACATTTTCTTGTATGATAGGGACATTCGTTTGATTCACCCGTTATTTCTTATAATTACATCAGGATCTAAAATGACAAACAGTCCATACAACTAAACATATTGTTGCATAACGTGTAGGTACATTGATTCATTTCAATGTTATAGTCAAAAGAAGTTTACTGCAAGATTCAATGAATTTGTTGTGAGTGCATGTTAAATATCATGAGAGCTGTCATCAACTAAATATCCTCATCCGTGTAACAAAATATTGGTTTCACTGTAAAAAAAGATTGTAAATTTAATGTACTTATGTATATGAAATTTACAAAATTTGTGCATGAAACTGTGATTCAAGTACTGAGTGCTGTAAATTTCCATTTTGTTTTCGAAATTAATGTACCTAACTGTAAATTTAAGCGATATTTATTGTGAATTTACAAATCTTTAAACACGTATACAATGTTTTGTATTCGTGTTCTGCTACTGTAAAAAAAAGTTGATAATACGCTGTTGAAAATGTCGGTAACAGTAAAAAATGAATATGTCAATGATAAGTACGGTTAAGAGAATAATATATGTATAACTGTTATGCCATTTTAGTATCCAAAACTACTAAGTCGTTGATAGCGTAGTTGGTAGCGTGCGTGCGTAGTTAGGTACTTAGATAGGAAGGTCGTAGGTTCAAACCCCGAGGTAGACGAAAAATTTCTTCAGCAATAACCAATACCCTGCAATTTCTAATGATGTGAAATGTCTGAAAAAATAATGCCTAAGTAATAGTTCTATTTTCTTTTGTTTTTAAACCCATTTTTAATTTCCAACATATATGTGATTGAAATTTGAGGTACCGTTTTGCAATAAAAGATCTATGACGTACATTAATTTTATGTACCATAATCAGAAATATTTGACGCGGTACATTAAATTTCAAATACAAAGTCACTGCTATTTCAATAAAATTCAAATTATTTTCATGTGTCCTACATTCGAATTTTCGACACATTGGTGCTTGAAATTTAAGAGTCGGTTTGCGAATAAAAACTTCCGGTACCGGTACTTTAATTTTCAAGTAGATTTTTTTTACAGTGTTGCTACAACCCAGTTGCTGCATCTGATTGATGAGTACAATCAGCTAAACATTCAATAAATTCAAGCTCAGTTAGGTTTGAAACTACCCGAAAAAGAGTTCATTAAAATCTGCGTGTTTTCGAGTGAATTAAAATTAGATTTTATTTAACTAAATCATTGTTTGGGATTCAACTAAATCCTATGGTCATCCCAAACATACATTTCGTCCGCTCCATTTGACTGCAGGATTTAGTTCACTCAAACAGATTTCCTTCGACGGTACTATACCTTTCTCTGAGTGTACGCTATAACTTACGCAATTAAAGAGGCACCGTACTGAAATTTTGTATATAAATGGATTACTCGTAAAAAATTATGTGTACCAAATTTTGCAAGAATCTATTGAACCGTTCTGATTTTATTACAATTTTAATTTTTTCAAAAATGTCTGCAAATACTATAACTCATACAAATTCTAAGATATCCGGCTGCCATTGCCGATATGACTTCACGATTTTTTATTTCCAATTAAGATTTTAGTTTAATGAACTGTTGAAATGTCAGAAAATTTCGATTTTGGTGAACAAAAAAAAACTTTCAAGACAAAAAAAAATTTCGAAATTTTCTACAAATTTATCTAAAATTTTCTTCACACTTAGCCGACCATTTAAAAAGATATTTGGTACAACTTTGACACCAATCGGTCGAGGGGTTCAAATTTGATGGCATTTTGAATTATCTAAAAATCGCGTTCGAGCGCTTGCTCATGCGAATTACTAGGTATCGAGTTCCAATTTGGTTACAATGGACTATCATTAACCAATTTTTGAGTAACAATTTCACACAAATCGGTCGAGTGGTAAAAAATTTACGTCACTTTGAATTTTTATAAAAACGTCTTCCGAGAATATACACAAGCCTGCAAGGTAGAACTTTGCAAATTGCTTCCTCATTATTTTTCGCTTTGTACAAAGCTTCATGTATGAGGAAGTCAAAATTGATCAACATACTTCCTTATAGAGGTAGCTTTGTAGAAAGCGAAAAATAATGGGGTAGCAAGGTTCTACGTTGCAGGCTTTTTTAATATTATGAAAAAAACTTCAAAGTAAATATATTCATTTTCAGCTCAAAAATTATTTCTATAAATAATCATTCTAGCAATACTCGATAATCTACAGGCATATAGTGCTATGCACCTTTCGTCACTCAGTTGGAATCATCCGGCTTCTATCACTGGCAAATCCATCGTTATCAGGGGATTTGTAGCTTAGGGAAAGGATGGAAACTGGGGCAGCTTGTGAATCTAGAAGAAAGCTGGAGTTCCGGGTCCGGGTCGTCGATTCCAAGCTTGAGGATCGGGGCTTTGGCTAATTCTGACCTGCCTGGCGACCGTGCTCGTCCTTGGATCCGGTCCGAGGTCGGTGGTCTCGAATCGTCGCAAGAAATCCTTTCCTCCGCTCAAATGGGTCACCATATAGTAAGTTCGGGGTATGAGAATACCGATGATAATGAGGTACGCCGTAGCGATTATTCCCGAGCATACGACGGTATCTCGCATCTCAATTTCAACGAGAGCGAAACAGGTGAGCCATACAGCCCAAGCTATAAGGAGTCCTATTACCGTGCCAAAGAAGCATCTTCCCTCCCGATAATTCCTCTGGATTTGAGCGATGAAGCAACATACTCCGAAGAGAACGATCAGAAGAAATATGTCGTATCCTAGGCCGGCACACGATAAACGATAGTAATGTATATTGAAACTTTACTGCAAAAACGGGTTGGCAACGGTGAAAATATGACACTAACAATTTTTAGAATTTACAAAAAAATGATCAAAATGTCAAATCGAATTGAGCTGAAACAATAATGAACTCGCAAAAAAAGGACAAACGCGGCTGAAGAACTTTGGTCGATGGCCAATTGTCAATACGTGAAAAAAAACGTGTTAAATACGCATTTATCTAATGTAATCTGTTAAGAATGGAAACTTATCTCATGTTTTGTATTATCAATAAACTCACTTATATTACTATTACACCGATAAAAAGAATTAGTAATACCAACCGAATCTGATGCGGTTACGGGTGGCGGAACAAATATTTGGTTGATTGGAAGAAATATTCATTCCCATCACCCAAATATTTCTTTTGAAAGCGTAGCGAAAGAAATCTTTCGTTGATTGGAACGAATATTTCTTCCAATCAACAAAATATTTGTTCCGCCACCCGTAACCGCAGATTCGGTTGGTATTACCAATTCTTTTTATCGGTGTACAACTACTTATTGTTTATTCAATTTTTTTATTCGCCGAAGAAATCATGACTGATGAATTAATATATATAAGACATTCCCGCTGAAATTTACATTACAATGACTATTACAATGATTTCATGCTGAAAATGGTCAGCAACTCCGAATCCCATTCCAAAAGAGAATCTTAAAAATTTGTTATTTATCTACAAAACTTAAGAAAATGCATCCGGCTACAAAGTAGCAGTACCTGCGTTGATAAAAAAATATCCGTGATATTTTTCTCCGAAAATTTGCGTTCTTTTGAGCTACAGTGTCCCACATAAATCTGTATACATTTTTTTTTTGTAACCCATAACATTTCACACATTCCCATTTTTCAGAAATGTATGTACGATGAAACTGTCCCAAAATAGAGATATTTGAACTAAAAATCTAAAAATTCTAATATCTCATCGGATTTCTTTTCAAGCGTTTTGAAATTTGGTGATATTTTTACAATAACAAAAAGGCATTATTTAAAAATGTTGAAGAGAAAAAAATTTCGGTGGCTCAATTTTGGTGGAGTCGCTTGTATATAATGACGTTAAATTATTATTAAAGAAACGAAGATGCTACTTTCTCACCGAGAAGTGCGATGAACATCAGGCTCCTGACGATACGAGCAGAGTCAGCAGTGCTGAGGATGAAGTACATCGTCGATATCGCGACTTCAACCCCAGCCATAAAGAAAACCATCAGTAGCTGAAGATATCCATTGATGTGGCTGGTAAAGACGCCCCCGGTAGAGAAAGCCAAGAAAAATGCCCGCGAAAGCATTACCGAGAAGACGATGCCTATCGAAAGCGTGGAGACGTATATCTTCCGGGCGTTAATGTACTCTCTTCCGGCGTCGTAGTCGTCGTCCATACAAAATGGCAAAACCGTTTGTAGAACAAAAATATTTGCGAGCACGAGAAGAAGCGTCAGCGTTGGATTGCCGTCGAGTACATCCTCAGCGAAATAACGATAAACTATAAAAATCACTACCACTATCGATGCGACAGTGCCGCACCCCATTACTGTTAGGAAAATCGGTATTAATACACCAGGCTTGAGAAATCCGTTCGCCGAAGCGCCGTCCCTCGACACGGGAATCAGGGCATCCAGTTTCATCTTGAAATTCGCACATTTTCGGCACTTATTCGTCGCTTTTTTCACGCACAGCTTCGGCATCTTCGCTACCGGAGTTTCCGCGGTAATGCGGAAATTCCTAACGTTCACATCGTAGCTTGTGACGCGATAAAGATCCTCGGAGTCGGGATCACTTCGTCGCGACACTACGTATTTAATAGTGTGCGATTTTGGCAGTATATGAAGAGCTTCGTACACTTCGGTATCCGAAATTTCCCGCACGGTATTGGAGTCGAAACGAGGCAGCACGCAAGTCGCACCGTGAGGACACATTCGCCGCTGCATTTCGCCCAGTACTTCCGCTATTTCGATTATAGCTTTTCCAATGCTTAGTAGATAGGGCGAGTGAATCACTGGCTCTTCGCTAACTGCTAGAAATTCGTCTACCGAAGGAAATTCTTGAAGAAGATCGAAGTCAAAAGACTCGGACTTAATTACGTAGGAACCGACTGGAACGATATCTGGAATTGAAAAACATAAACTCAAAGAAGAGCAACTACAGTTAAAGGAACCGACTGAAATGATATCTAAAATTGAAAAACATAAACTCAAAGAAGAGCAACCAAAGTTAGAGACATTTTCAGTGAAATTATCTGAGTTCAACATGAATTCGTGAAAGCTTTAGTTGATGATGTTTTAAACAGCGCTTGAACAATATCTACTTATAGGCGAAAATATTTTTAAAAATTTGTTAACTTCATGATTATTATTTTTTCCTGGAAACTGTGTCGGAAGTTTGGATGGTTGTAGGACGTTAAACATCTTGAAAGAAAGAAGAATGTGGACTTCGAGTACTTCTTATTTTATGTAGAAACGTGTTTAAAAGTAGTTTTAAAGCTTCTAATGACACTCCGCCTCAGAAGAGTCGTTAAGCTTTCCGACGACACTTGTTCCATTTGGCTAATTATCCAAAAGTACTGTAACTTTTTTTAGGGACCTTGGTTAGGGCCTTGATTTTAGAAAATTTCCAGATGGCTCGTTATGCTTTATAAGGATACCATTTCATTAATTTCTCAGAAGGTCCTTCGGACTTTACGTAGACACTTTTGCCTGGGAAAAGACAGCTACAGATGTTTTCATGTAAAGAATACTCGATTTTTATTATCATCGCCTAGTTATTTATAACATTCTGTCAGAAAGTATAAAATTAAATTGGTTTTAATTATTTCCACTTCAGTGAGCGAATGATGAATAACTATTTTTATAAGACAAAATATACCATCAATGTAAGAATCGTCCAGTGGCAGAATAAGCCAAGTTTTTCGACCCATAAGCTCGTCATCGTGCTTGTCAACCCACGAGACAATGCTTTTCTTGTATGCAACAACAACGACAAGCGCTTCCGTGTCGTTATCCAATTCGGTGAATTCGTTGACGCTCTTGACGCAAATACCAGCATCTCTGCTGGCGTCTAGAAAAAGCCCGAGCACAGGGTGCGTGTCCACGAGGAGTAAATCGATAACTTCGAATTTTGTGCTTATAAATTCAACCGCTATGTCAACAAGGGCTTTAGTCATGTTTGCCGGCTTGTAAGTGCTCACTGGTAGAATGTTGTAGTCGCCGAGTGGCTGAAGAATCGGACTATACATCGAGGGCACAAGGATGCCCAGCTCGTAATAATCGACGCATTCATAATCAACGGCCTCCATCAAGGCTTGCTTATAAACAGACATACTGTCATGACAGGTGTCAAAAATTTTCAATCCTAATAAATAAAAAAAGAAAAATATCAATAAACATACAAATGCTGCCATAGAACAAGGCTAAATCGGTTGAATGGTTTTTTTTTTCAATCAAATACCGGATGTATTAAAAATAAATATACTTTCATTTGGATGAAATAAATATTGTTTCAATTGATACGATTCATTCGTATGCAATAAACTCTATTTCACTGAAATAAAATGCTATTAGATCAGCCATTAAATATATTTCTTTACATGTTAAGACATTAGGATTTTTTTTTCGATCAAATGTAATTTATTTTATTCAAATAAATTGTATTAATTTTATATAAGTTTAATTCAATCGGAATAAAATTGAAGTAATCCGAAATAGATGGGAATAAACCCATTGAACCGATTTTTCTGCATGTAGCTATTCAATAGCCAATTATAATTGCTACATTCGAGGAGTAATTGTTTTCAAAAACATTTGTATTAACTTCAATCCAATTACCCGCTGAAAAAATGATGAAAATCAAATTTACCGGTAATACATCCCAGGATTTGATTTTATGAATGAAACAAACGTTTTGAACAATTTACTGAAAGTCTGAAAAATTTGGAAAAAATTATCTCTTTTCACGGAAAAAGCGATTCAGCAGTGAAAGGGTTACGTCAGGTTCAAAAAACGTAGAAACTTACCTAGGGAGAGACCCGGCACATAGTCGTATTTATTTAAAGTTTGAACGACGTAAAGTGCTGTTGAAACTTCTTGAAATCCTTTCATTGTCGAATCATTGCAATAGGGACCATGATTGGTGTCGACAAAGGCTGAATAAATTGGACCGTAAAATAAATATTATTTGTTATCATTTTTATTTTTGTGCGGTTAGATAATAAAATACGTGATTCACCTGCTATCACCGCATCTCCTGGAGCTTCGAGGAGCGTGTGGTTTCCGGTGCACATAGCGCTTTCCTGCGCTAATACGCAATTCACAAGAGATACCATAATCACTAACGCTCCTATCACATTTGTTAAAATGAACTGCGCGGACGCCATTCCCAAACCACTATACATATAGACTGATCAGATAAAAAGTATATATTGCGAAAAGGTTAACCGAGTGAGAGACGCTCGAGAGAAAGAATAATTTGTTTCTCTGGGCATTCTTCTGTTATCCAATTGCCGGGCATTCACTTGAGACATTTCGATGTTATCATGATTATATTGCTCAAATATTAATTATTCAATCATTATAATATGCGAAAAATGTAATAACGAAGTAACTGGCGTTATCTTGTCGTTCCAATTTGGATTAACCGAGCGTTCGGAATTCTCGGAATCACAGTGAAAACCGCTCGAGCCGTAACACATGTTTTATTAGATTGTTTCGTAACGTGAATCACTGTTTGGTTCGCTCCTGCTAATATGTGTAAACGGAGAAGGAAATCACTATTTACGTAATTTCCCCAATCAGATCCGTATGTTCTATGTTTTTCTATTTTTCTACTTGTCTTATGGCCACCCACGAGCTTTGCGGACGCTTGGAAAATCGTCACGACTGTCTTGCTAACGTGGTACTGCATCGACGAGAGTGCAAGCCTCGATGCGCTTCTTCAACCACCGACATCGCGGAAGCCACACGCCTGCTGTCCTAGCCCCTTTTTAAATGAATTAAGCGTTTAGTCACGTTATACGAATGGTTGGTTGAAACCATGTGGCATTGTTTGATTGACACACGGGTTGAGAAGGCTCTGACGCTTCTTGATCTACGTCGAAGCGTTTAGCGAAGCGGTAGCTACCCGTGTCGGATTACACTGATAACTTGGCCTGAATGAAATAACAAATTCTTGAACCCTGCAAATTCCGTAACGGAATTCTCCCCGACCTTTTAACTGAGTCTCAAAGTTCAACGAAACTTTTAGCTGCATTTTTTGCCTAAATTTTTAGTATCTTTTGGTTTTTTTCAAATAAATTAAAAGCTCGAAGGTGGTTAAAACGCTCTACACCAGTCTCATCAATGCTATATTTTCATTTATATTTTTACCAAAATTGAGATTTTATTAGTCTTGCTTCTTCATAGAGGAAGCTTTGGTTTCGTGAACATTTTTTTAAAGATTTTCGTGTCAATTTAGAAAAAATGTGTGTGTTTGCCTGTGTGTGTATATGTTAGACGCTCGAAGAATGGTGTGAGGGTAAAAATAGCGAATAACCAAAATACTGAATGGCTAAAATAGCGAATTTGAAAATAAGGAACGTCTAAATGAAGAATGTCCATAATTATGGATTTCGCTTTTTCAGTCATTCGCTATTTTTATCATTCGCTATTTTGAATGCCTTACAATAAGGTAAACGAATAGTCAAAATAGCGAATTTCATAATGATGACCATTCTAGATTCAGAGGTCCCTAATTTCGAAATTCGCTATTTTAACCATTCACCATTTTGGTTATTCGCTATTTTGATTCCCACCCGAAGAATATAAACCTTTACAGATCGCGAATCTCTTGAGATATCGAACTACAATTTAGACCATAGATAGTAGGGTCAATCCCCATCGTCCATACTAATTTCTGTCAAAATCCCCTTAATCGGTAAACTTTTACGTGGTTTCGAATTTTTTCAAAAATACCTGTTTACGCGAAAACTATTTCAATTTTCGAGATTTTGAGCTCAAAATTGGTATATATGAATGTGAGCTTTCGTACACGGGTAATCGCTATGGAATTTGGTTGACATCGGTTGAACCGTTAACATTTTATGAGTTACTGATTTGTTGAATTTCTTCGGTGCGAATTTTGGTATCAAATATCGAGCTTGGACTTAAATGAGTACTCGATTCATGATTAACATTTTTTTCAAGTCAGATATAGCCCAAAAGTGATTGACGATACCATATTTTCATGGCGATTTGGTACAGTCTGTATTGCGAAAAGTAGCAATTTGTGTGGCATAAATTAGCCATATTCTCACTTCCCAATAAAATTTCAAAAAATGCGCATTTCTATCGTGTTCTGTAGAAGAAAAAAACCGGAAAAGATGGGGTATTCGAGGGTGTATCCGGATCGTTTCTCATTATTGTGTTTTCACAAAGCGAAAGTATGCACTCATTTATTCATTTATTTAAAACATAAGGATGCAAAATAAAACCTTGCACATTTCTTTCTCATTTTTTTCGGCTTTTTACAAAGATTTCTCTATGAGAAAGCCAAAGTTGATTAGCATACTTCCTCATAAAGAAATCTTTGAAAATGCGAAAAAAGTATTGGTTGGTGTCGGTAAAAGTTGGAGATGTTATAACCCCCTAAAAGCTTGGCACAATTAACTATTCCATACTTATATTTTAAGGGTATTTCGTCTGGGCAACAATAGTAATTTTTTTTAAAGTTTACTTTTTTTGTCGAAGAAAAAATAATAATTATTTGTAATAATAATTATAAAATGGATTAAAAAAAATATATAAAAGATTATGGTATGTAAATACACTTCTTGTGTGCTATTATGATAGTATAATAGTACTCTGCGATACTAGTGCGTGAAAGCGGACTTTCGGCGAAGGTTTTAAAGTGGCTGCACAAGAGAAGTCGAGTGCGGTCTACAAAATCAGAAATATTGGTTGGTATCGGTAAAAGTTGGAGACATTATGACCGCCTGAAACATTGACACAATGAACTATTCGAGACTTATCTTTTAGGTGTATTTTGTCGGAGCAACAAAGATGGCATATAAAAAAAACTTTTTTCGTGAGAAAAAAACCAAAATTATTAGTTCGATAAAATGGAGTGAAAAAATACATGTAAATTATGATATAAAAATACAATTCGTATGCGCAATTATTATGTTGGTGAATACAATAAGCTGGCGTAAAATGAAAGAGAATATTACCTCAACTAATGACTATAAGATGCTTTGAAACAATGAAGTGCATAACTGTATGATGTAATTGTAAATCGTAGCCCAACATCAAAAAAGTTCGAGAAGATTGATAAAGAAACTGATTCGATTGGTACAGAATATGATTGATATACAATGTAGAAACGGTGTTGGAGGTTATTCGGCTATTGGCGACCAGAAAAGTTTGAGACATATTTTTTCTCTTCCCTTTCCTTTCATACGTTTTAGCCCTGATCAGGTTCCTCTTTAGTATTTTATTTCATGATATTTTCTATTATTTTTCTTGGTATTTTTTTTGGTTACCGGATTTCCTGGCATGTGGTGTACATTTTTTCCCTCAAAAATAGGTTTGTCATTGATCTGTGTGTAATCTTGACAATGTACTTTTTAGCTTTTGTTTGGCACTACATTTTCTTACTGAATACACAATGTAGGAAGTCTAGGGATCTACCTTACTGACTTAATAGCTTAAAACCGTTAGATACTCCGAAATTTGGAAAACCCAATGTTTAACAGAAAAATTGTATAAAAAAGCCGATGAATATAATTGAACTCCGATATACATCCATATGCGAAAAAAAGTAGTTATTTTTTAATCAATCGTTAAAAAACAGCAAAATGCCGACTTCCCTCCAGCTGCTCGTACGTCCCTTGGCCGCTGTTATATTGGTTATATGAGATAGAGAGTGCAATAAGCCAGTTGCGCGTTAGTGTCTTACGCGCCAACAGTTCTCTGTCACTCGTCCTTGTGGTGGTAAGATTCGCTTTATTCGTTGCCAATCAGTCGTTATATCGCAGAATAAACGATCAGGACGAGTGATTAGTATAATATAAGATTTCGTAAATAAGTGAGAATGTACGATATAGAAGAAGGTAAGTTTACATTTCGTTACATAGCTCGTCAGCGTTCATTTGCAATTGTTTTCTAAAGCTAACCTCACTTTTTGTCGGCAAAAACACATAAATTTAATTGAATGGTTTATCAGATCAAGCCGACGAAGATGATCCCGAGAAGATCACTTCGAGTATTTGGCAGGAAGCCTGTTGGATTGTTATCAACGCGTACTTCGACGAGAAAGGTCTTGTGCGTCAGCAGCTCGACAGTTTCGATGAGTTTATTGAAATGTCGGTGCAACGTATCGTCGAAGACTCACCGCAAATCGATCTCCAAGCCGAAGCTCAGCACACATCTGGAGAAGTCGAAGTTCCTATTAGGCATCTTCTAAAGTTCGAACAGATTTACTTGTCCAAACCTACCCATTGGGAAAAGGATGGCGCTCCTTCACCCATGATGCCCAACGAGGCTAGACTTAGAAATTTAACTTATTCAGCTCCGCTCTATGTTGACATTACCAAAACAATAGTCAAAGATGGAGAAGATCCCATCGGTAAGAGACCTTTCTTGCTGTAATCATTTTTAATTTTTTTATCTAGTTTTATTTATAGTCGCTTCAACATCAAAGGTCATTAGCGACTCAGTGTAATCATTTTGCTACGCTGCACGTCTCAGAAATCTAGAATGTTTCTTGTTCTATTGTAGAAACACAACATCAGAAGACATTTATCGGTAAGATTCCCATCATGTTGCGATCAAAGTATTGTCTACTTTCTGGGCTCTCCGATCGAGATTTGACTGAATTGAACGAATGCCCCTTGGATCCTGGAGGATATTTTATAATTAACGGATCAGAAAAAGTATGACGGAAATATATATGATAATTGCAAACTTACCATCTATAAATGTTATTAATCAATTACCTTCACAATATTTCAGGTACTTATAGCACAAGAAAAAATGGCAACTAACACAGTATATGTATTCAGCATGAAGGACGGAAAGTACGCGTACAAAGCGGAAATTCGTTCGTGTTTGGAGCACAGTTCCCGTCCGACTTCGACATTGTGGATTAATATGATGGCGAAGAGTGGAGCCGTAAGTTTCGAACTATTATTGATATTTTTTACCGACAAAATCACTGTGCCTTAACGGTCTTTATTGATTAACAGAGCATCAAAAAGTCAGCGATTGGGCAACGTATAATAGCTATTCTGCCATACATCAAACAAGAAATTCCAATTATGATCGTGTTTCGAGCTCTCGGTTTCGTTGCCGATCGTGACATCCTTGAGCATATTATTTATGACTTCGACGATCCGGAGATGATGGAAATGGTTAAACCCTCGCTCGACGAGGCTTTCGTTATACAAGAACAAACCGTGGCTTTGAATTTTATCGGTACTCGAGGTGCCAGGCCCGGCGTTACAAAAGAAAAGCGTATAAAATACGCGCGTGAGATTCTTCAAAAGGAAATGTTGCCGCATGTCGGTATCAGTGACTTTTGCGAGACGAAGAAAGCCTATTTTCTCGGTTACATGGTTCATCGTCTGTTGTCGGCGTCGCTCGGTAGGCGAGAGCTCGACGATCGTGATCACTACGGCAATAAGCGATTGGACTTGGCCGGGCCGTTACTGGCTTTTCTCTTCCGTGGTCTCTTCAAGAATCTCATGAAGGAAGTTCGAATGTACGCGCAAAAATTCATCGATCGTGGAAAGGACTTTAATCTTGAACTGGCCATAAAAACAAAGATAATAACAGATGGTTTGAGATACTCTTTGGCCACTGGAAACTGGGGAGACCAGAAAAAGGCCCATCAAGCGAGAGCCGGAGTGTCGCAGGTGTTGAATCGACTGACTTTTGCCTCAACCCTCTCGCATCTTCGGCGCGTTAATTCGCCGATTGGACGAGATGGAAAATTAGCAAAACCTCGACAGCTTCACAACACTCTTTGGGGAATGTTGTGCCCTGCTGAAACACCTGAAGGCGCGGCTGTCGGTCTCGTCAAAAATCTCGCTCTAATGGCTTACATCAGTGTCGGTTCTCAGCCTTCGCCCATTCTTGAGTTCTTGGAGGAATGGTCTATGGAAAATTTGGAAGAAATAGCACCAAGCGCGATCGCCGACGCAACTAAGATCTTCGTAAACGGATGTTGGGTCGGCATTCACAGAGATCCCGATCAATTGATGGCTACACTAAGAAAACTTCGAAGGCAGATGGACATCATCGTGTCTGAGGTGTCGATGATAAGAGATATCAGAGATCGTGAAATCAGGATATACACCGACGCTGGACGAATCAGTAGGCCGCTCCTGATCGTCGAGAAACAAAAGCTTCTCCTTCTCAAACGACATATTAATATGCTCAAGGAGAGAGACTACAACAACGATGGGTGCGGACATTTTTTTACAATATTCCAATATCTACTATATTTTTTCGAATATCGACGTTCAAATATTCCGAGTGATAAACAGATAGGGCACTAATTTTTTGTAAAAAAAATTCTGCAAAATCAGACGTTACGGAAAACAATTTATGAATTATTTCGTCAAAGTATGAATACCGTGATAAACAGGGTCATAACCAGTAATAACGTTTTATACAATTCCAGCTGGCAGGAATTGGTTGGAAGCGGTGTAGTCGAGTACATCGACACGCTCGAGGAAGAGACCGTGATGATAGCCATGTCTCCGGACGATTTGCAGCAGAAAAAAGAAGCTGCGTATTGTACAACTTACACACATTGCGAAATTCATCCAGCTATGATTCTGGGCGTTTGCGCATCGATTATTCCATTCCCTGATCACAATCAGAGTCCCAGGAACACTTATCAAGTAAGATGGTGTTGGTGCAAGACGTATTTTCATTTGCAGACTAATATTTTGAGTCATAAAATCTGATTGCCGTTGCTGAATTATTGCAAATTTTCCAGAGTGCTATGGGTAAACAAGCTATGGGCGTTTACATAACAAATTTCCACGTACGGATGGACACTCTGGCTCACGTACTGTATTATCCTCACAAGCCTTTGGTCACGACAAGATCTATGGAGTATCTCAGGTTCAGGGAATTACCCGCTGGTATCAACAGCATCGTCGCTATTTTGTGTTACACTGGATACAATCAGGAGGACAGCGTTATTCTCAACGCAAGTGCCGTTGAGAGAGGTTTCTTTAGGTCGGTGTTCTACCGTTCTTACAAAGACGCGGAGTCCAAGAGAATCGGTGACCAGGAAGAGCAGTTTGAGAAACCCACGAGACAAACATGCCAGGGCATGCGTAACGCTATCTACGACAAACTTGACGACGACGGCATTATTGCTCCAGGAATTCGTGTATCCGGCGACGACGTAGTAATCGGAAAAACAATCACGCTACCAGAAACTGACGATGAGGTGAGTTCCTAACGAATATTATGTAATATATGCATTATTCCCCAGCGAAACGTAAATAACGGACAAATAAATAATAAATAACAAAAATAATGTTAACAGTTGGACAGCACAACAAAAAGCTTCACCAAGAGAGACGCTTCGACTTTCCTACGAAACAGCGAAACTGGAATCGTCGATCAAGTGATGTTGACGCTCAACAGCGAAGGTTATAAGTTTTGTAAAATTCGAGTTCGCAGTGTGCGTATTCCTCAAATCGGTGACAAATTTGCGTCGCGTCACGGACAAAAGGGTACCTGCGGTATTCAGTACAGACAAGAGGACATGCCCTTCTCTTGCGAAGGACTCACTCCTGATATTATCATCAATCCTCACGCTATTCCCTCTCGTATGACAATTGGCCATTTAATCGAGTGTATTCAAGGAAAAGTTTCCGCAAACAAGGGCGAAATCGGTGATGCGACTCCCTTCAACGATGCGGTCAACGTACAAAAGATCTCGACTCTTCTCCTGGAGTATGGTTATCAATTGCGAGGCAACGAAGTCATGTACAACGGACACACCGGTCGAAAAATCAATGCTCAAGTCTTCTTGGGACCGACTTACTACCAACGTCTCAAGCATATGGTGGACGACAAAATTCATAGCAGAGCTCGCGGCCCTGTGCAGATTCTCGTGAGACAGCCTATGGAGGGAAGAGCCAGGTCAGTTGCTTTTTAATGTTAAATTGTCGGTTCATTCTTCGAAGTGGGTTAAAACGCCAAACTTCTTGTATGTTTGAACCGAAGCGTGATGGTTTTTTTTTTCGTCCACCCGCCGTAGAGCATTCATTTATCGATATACACATAAATTGTTTACACATTTATATACACATAAAATTTGAGGTAGTACCTTATCGTTAAAAAGGTAGGAATAGTTTTATGAAATATTTCATCAAAACTTGGCGCACATATATGAGGTAGGTGATTTAAACACCTTTGAAATTACATCTACCGTCCGTAAGTTAAGATATTTATCCTTCATCATTTACATGTACCTTCTACACCGAATGATCAAGTTTTCTGTTTCAAAATCTATTTGTTACGTCGAAAGAGAAAAGAAAAGGAGAATATTTAACAGAAACTTAACAGAAACATGGTTTTAAAAATGTGGGAATGGTTCACTGATCGATTTTTTCAATATTACCCACATATTTTCTATCCTATATTACCCTGCATTTATCCCATCACTACCTCGTAGAGGATCTACCTTAGAATTATTTTTTCACTGTAAAATATCTCTGCATTCGATTGAGTTATCGGAAAACATTAAGAGTGCAATGGATTTTGCTTAAATCAAAATGTGTATTCATTCGAATATAGAATATTTAAAAGCTCACCTTAAAGTTGCTTTAGCAATCCCGCGGTTGTCGATATCAATATAAGAAATATCTATATAGATATTTACAATAGATATCTATTCGTTAAATCCAAGGATTTTCACATTTACAAATCCCAATCACAGTTTATTCTATATGGTACATTAATTACCTAATTCGATAATTAAATGATTTTGCGTGACTGAGAAAGTTCCTATTAGATCGAAATAATCACGAAAACATTAGGGTAGTTAATCCGATATTTTCATCATCACTTAGAATCGCTTCAATTTTGTATTACAGGGACGGTGGTCTACGTTTTGGAGAGATGGAACGCGATTGTCAGATATCTCACGGCGCTGCGCAGTTTCTGAGAGAACGTCTCTTCGAAGTATCGGATCCCTACCGCATCCACATCTGCAATTTCTGCGGTTTGATAGCTATCGCAAACCTACGAAACAACACGTTTGAGTGCAAGGGTTGCAAGAACAAGACACAGATATCTCAGATCAGATTACCTTACGCTGCGAAGCTCCTTTTCCAAGAGCTGATGGCAATGAATATCGCGCCGCGTCTTATGGTGATATAAGAGGTTTAATATGTATATTTTCTATAAAACTTTCGACTGTCAAGTTGCTCCGTCGACTTGGAAAATGTAATGAAGACATGAAAGGTAAAGGTGAAGCGTATTTTCGATGTTCATTAGTTGACCCACTGATCGGAGTTCGTCGATCGACTTTAATCGTTCAATAGTATTTTACATCGACTTAAACACATTGCTGGACGGTAATTTTCAATTTTATCGCAACTCCAGTACAACAATACATTAGATCATTTTTTTTTAAATCATCAATTACATGTAGAATATTCTTTCAATAAAATTACCGATATTCAACAATTTCCTTTATATTATGTCATTTTTTTGTCGTTTGAAATTTGTAAGCTATCGAACTGTTTTTCGACGACTCCTTCGTCGTGGGAATTTTCCCGAAAAACCGGAGAAATCCATCCCGAAAACTTCAGCGAGTATTCGTTAAATTAGCTTATTTTGTTAGGTACAGATTGCGTTAGTGAATCCCAGATTCGCATGCGACTAGGATCGGCACATCATTTTTTATCTGTTTAGCGAATGCTATCACAGATTTGGTGTATTCACATAACATACATCAAGTACGCAGAACTTGGCTCGGCAGAGCGGGCAGGTACACTTGGATGAGAGCCAAGTTTCGGGAGCATTCTCATCTTGTTTCGAGGCGAACCTGAATTGCAATAAAGGAATTAGTTACACGCAGTTTCAACGCTGAAAACATTCATCACAGAGTCATTTATCGTGTAAGAATCTTATCTTTCTAACCATTTCGCTATGCATTCTATGCACCACATTGGACGGCAGTAGCACATCGCGCAGGCATCTGGTCCTCCGTCCTCTGTCACATCTGCGCATTGTTTCGTCAACTTTACATTCGACGTAACTTGCATACAACCGACGCATTGTTCCAATTCCTTAAATACATATTTTGTGTTGTCATATTTTATAAAGACTAATTAATGTTTTACCAAATATACTAAACTAGTTAGTCATTTCGAAAAATGTCAGCCAAATCACTTGATTAATAATCATGTAACTTCATTAACCGAAATAGTATTAAGGTGGTATTCTCAGGTGCCTGGTAAAAATAATGTGTTCTTTTAAATATTTTTATAGTTTCGGCTATCATAATCTCAGAAGTCTTAATGTCTTCAAAATTTTTAGGTTGTATTCGTAGAAATAGCAGAGTTACGAAGGTTTAGGGAATGTGAACTTATGGAGCGCGTCGAAGCGATCTGAAACTTTAAACGCATTTTTCTTGAGAGAATATTTCGGGCTATTATTATTAATACTTCCATGCTTTTTATTGAATGAAAATTACTATTCATCGAGGCCGCGAAAAATGCAAATTTTATTGAAAAAATCGGGGTACTAATTTTGAAACGTCAACATTTTGTACACCTTAGTTAAAAAATGTATCCAAGATTCGAACGATTCGTTAAAAATAGAATTGTGTTTAAATCGTTTGTTTAAGGTGTCACGGACGGCCGCAATCAGGTCGCCCAATGATAATCAATTTTCGCGATGTGACCTGCGCAACATTCAATATTCTGTACAATTTTGAAACAAAAACTTCGTTAATATTTACGGTGGTACTCCAAACGTGTGTAAATGAACCGTGAATTATTAACACTGTTGAGTTAACTGTTGGTCTAAATTACCATATTTTCTAGCATTTAATTTTAGCATAATGTAACAGTTAATTAAATGGGTTTAGATTTACCTGTGCAAATTCGTAACGGGAATTTTCGGCAACCTGCTCTTTGAAAATGTCAATGAATCGGTCTAATAATGTTTTGTGAAACGTTACATTTGGTAGAACAGTGATTGGACGAGAAATTCTGTCTTGTAAATCCTTAAAGTCCAGTGCATTGAGTCTTATATTGAATTTCTGAGTACCAGGCCTCCTGGGCGTTACCTACAAGACAACAATACAATTCAGTGATTAAGAAAATGACTGTTTTGAATAAACGGTACCTCTATGTTCACGTATTGGACTTCTCCTCTTGTAGCTGGCGACATTATGTGAGTATCGCTTCTATTAAGAACCAAACTAGTATCACTCTGATGAGCTACATGCAATTTGTAAGGAGTAACTTTTACAATCCAGTTATCCGTAGCAATAACTTTCGTCACACTATTGGTATTTATAACGAGTCTTGTTCCTATCCTACAATAAAAGTTTGATATTTTACAAGTAAATACAGCATTTGATTGATGCATACTTTCTGATGTCCCGTGCATCATGAAATACATTATATAGTTCCAATATATAATTGTGGAACTATGTAATGTACACAATATTATATTATGAACCATATAATAATTGCATCAAATACTTCTAATACTCTTTTCATGTGTACAAAATGAACAATTATATTTAATTGATGAGAATTTAAATTTTATGATTCACACAAAAAATTTAATTCAACTTCATCAATGAAATTGTTCATTATTAATGCATCACTGACACTTTAATCACACAGAGAGAAATGGATCTGCAAATATAGGTGCTACTTGCAGGAAATAGGGTACGAAGCTGACACGTGGCCTCATTAGAATAATTCATGTAAACATTTCACAGCTCACGGTACACATAGTAATCTCGACTACAATATCAGAACGATTACGATGCATATTTTGAATACTTCTATGTGCATAGGAACAAATTTAATGAAGCTCATCTGTCAATTGGATACATGAGTTATAGTAAATAAGAAAAGATAGTCTCGTAGCTATTCTAAGAGTTTTCTCTCTGTGTAAATACACAGGCAAGATTATTGCTGTACCTTCTGTATTCAATATTAATGTCCGAGGCAACGGATAACCATGTGGAATTGTTGTTGCAATAAGCAGCGAGAGTTTTCCCTATCGGATGGGAGGCCCAACCATCGGAGGACCATCCCAAAACTTTGTGCAATGTATAGATAGGTCCGACTAGTGCACAAATAGAAAGAGTTAAGATGATAGGATGTTCGTTACCGAGGAACATTTCCACAACATTCACATGGCCTAGCAGCATGAGACCCAGAAAGTATCCTGAAAATAAATATACACATACAGTGGGTCATGGAGAAAAGTCCGAGGTTTGCGGTGAACAAGACCCGAATAGGATAATATTATGTACCAAAAGGAAGCATTGCGTGAACGAATAACGTAACTATGCTCCGTTTTATGTGATACTGTATGAAAAATAGATTTTCGCTTCCTAACCAAGCGGAAAAAATATCTGTTATGGTTAAACCAGCAGAGACGAATTCCGTTGGTGGATAAATTATACATCCTGTCATTAATATGTAAAATAAACTGTAAAAAAAATAGCCCGACATTGTCGCAGCCAGTAAAAAAAACTTTATCTATATCGTTTTTGAGCTTTATTTATTTATTATTTTTTAGAACAGCTACGCGGAGGTTGTGTTCATGCTGACAGGTTCTGTCACTCACTGCTTGACGTCGCTGGTTTCCCGCGAAAATAGCCCGAATTTCAGAATGCCCATTTTATTGACTTTTAAAGGCCCAAGTCAGATCGTCCATCGGAGAAATAGAATTATCATCTCACGTGAGTTAAAATTGTATTATCCTACAATTCAACAATCATTTTAAAGCCTCTTAGGCTTTACAGAAGGTTAATATACTTATTTGCTTCCTCATAGAGGAAGTTTTGTTTTCGTGAAATTTTTGTTCTGAGATTTTCATGTGAGGACACTCAGAATATTCTACAACGTCTCGAAGAGTTTTGTGTGTGTGTGTGTGTGTGTGTGTGTGTGTGTGTGTGTGTGTGTGTGTGTGTGTGTGTGTGTGTGCAGCACTTTAAAATTTCAATCACTCGAGAATCATTTAATCGAATGAGCTAAAATCGAAGAATAAATAAAAGTACGCAAGTGAAACAGAGTTAGTAAAATAAAGGTCGCAATCTATCTATCTATCGTCGCTACATACTCCAATCAAATACTGTACATAAATGTAAAATTCAGAAAGTATCGCTGCCGTTCAGAACTCTTTGAACAAAAAAGTATTACGACAATTTCGTACTGAGATATTATTTGAGTTCATCTCGTTTTTTCATTACCGTTCATTTATTCTCCCATGGTTTAAAGACAAAACCGTCTGCTTCCTTGTTAGGCTGGTACGTAAAATAAGCTCTTTTAAATGATTCTCCTGGAAACCTGCCAAATTCCATGAGACCCCACATCTGCCGAGCTTTAAGAACTCGTGATTTCCGAATTTTACTGAAGTACATTTCTTTTTTCATTGCTATCTGCAATAAATGTTTTATTTCTAAAGAACTATTGTACGATGCATTTGTAGAATGCAAGCAGCTTTGGTTACGTGCCTCGTGCTTTAGTTTATTAGCTTCATCGAAATTATATTGAATTCCCTGAGGCGTCTCGAACAATGGAGCTAGTATTTTCTTCGAAGTTTGCTTATCTACGGCGTCCCATGTCGCCAAACTCTTGGTCATTAGGAGTTCTAAAAGTTTACAGCATTCAATATAGTACCAGTCAAATATCACTCTCCTGAAGAAGATGCTTATGCAATTACGTTTTTCTTCCGGGGGTAAAGCAAAGCCCCTTCTGTACATGAGCCACCATTGCAACTGTGGGAACTCCCAGCAAGCAGGTAATTTTGCAAAGAGGAATCCTTCGTTTGCCATCTTTTCTAGCTCCACCTAAATGCATTTGATTTATTATATACTTGTAATCCAGATAGTGGCATGAAGAGTCGATTATGTTCCATGTATGTTGCATTTATAGAGTTAAGTGCAACTTTTCATGCTACTTGGTTATCTGTGAATAATATTTTGTCGTCAAAAATAAGTTTTTCTAGAAAATTCGCAAAATAGAGCTGTTTTCTAAACGGGTTTTCGAAAGAAAAGAATGAAGGTAAGACCCTCGAGAATGATTCCACGAAATACCTTCAACAGCGACTGCAGATCAGTCGTACTAGGAATCTTTTTCATTTTTTCTTGTGAGCCGATTTTTCCAGTTTTTGAAGGAATGCTCCGAGCTGATTTTTGTTTGCGAATGTTAATCTTATCTGTTTGCCCAAGATACTTGGTGGTCGATTTCTTATTAGAAGTCTCATGAACTGAATGATTAGCCTCGTTAGTTGCAGCCGTGTACGGAAGCTTTTTAAATTTTTTATCTGTTTCCTTCGAACGGACGATATTTTTTCCCAGGTAGTTATCATCTTTTGCTATAGGATTGATCTTTTTGTTTTTTAAGCGCTCAGCAATCACCTTGTCCATTTCATACCTATAATCTTGCTTCGAAATCGTCTGTTTGGCGGTTCTTTGCTGGACAGTTTGCGCAACGGCAAAAATCACAGGCCGCGGTTGAATATTCGTTGGAGACCGATGTTTATGGATCTTCATAAACTTCAAGCTCTCTTTACTTCGCTCTGGTGTAACCAAAGGAGTATGCATTCCAATTCCCGAAGTAATGCATTCAGCAGAGCCCATAACTCGACTCTGGACGATGCCATCTAAGCAATATTCAATATCGTCGACGGTATCGTCTTCCCTGCGGCATCTATTAACGTTGGATACCACAATGGTATTTTCGGTCCGCATAGGTCTCGATAGGCTATCGACTTGTTTATAAGGTAGCTTTTTGTGGTTCTTGAGTCGCGCTTGTCGACGAAGCCAATTTTCTTTTTCTTCTTCGCGTTTAACTATCTTCCTCTCGTATTTGCATTCACAAACCGGTTTTTTAACCTGTAATTTTCTGGGATAACGGCAGCAACCGTCGTTTGAGAATTCTATACATCTCAGCCAACAGGGAACATTTTCGCGGCAACGGGAATAAAATTCAGCCAAGCTTTTGTCTTTGAACGCGAGTGATGACTTTTTTTCAGCCTTTTCACCGACATCATTTTGGATGATCAAATTTTTTTCATTTTCTTTTTGTTTTGGACTCTTAGCTTCGATGACTGCTTTATGTTTTGTAGAACAAGAACAAGGTACCGAAGCTTCCGATTTATTTCTCATGAGACTTTTAGGGCCGAGGTATTCTTCAATATATTTGAAATTATCATCTTTCCTCTCTCTTAAGCACTGGAGGTCGGGTAAATCACTGAGTTCGTATTCAGGAATGTATTCGTCACTGTTTCGAACACTCGGGACAGGCGTAATGTAAATTAAACCATCTATGACTCGGCTAGGCTCTTCTTTACGTCTAACTTTTCCGACTTCAGTCATTCCAGATACACTGTAGAGTAACGTTTTTTGAGCGTTCCTATTGTCTCGACACTTGCACGGTTTTCCGCCGGGTCTGACTGGCACTCGTTCTATGGGTGCGTTTGGCTCAACGAGGTACACTAACGTTTTTTCTGGCGGTAATTTTTGCTCCGATGCTGTTCGCCATCCAAATGGACCTTTCTTCGTGAACTCTTCATTCAGTTTTGTGTTTTCCGTCAAGTCTTCATCAAAAATTGGTGTAACTTCCCTCTTGCACATTTTGGGTGGCTCTTCTGGAAGCGGGGGCGACGTTACTACAAATTTGGTCGCTAACCTTTTCATTTTGTTCCATTCATCTTTGATTTCCTTTATCTTTCGTTTTTGTGTAGTTTCTGGATCCTCTTGATGTACCTCTCCTTTGCTCTTTGCTGGAAGCCTGATCTTGATTTTACTAAGATTTTGTGCGCTCAAAGACGAATCATATTCATTCTGGGTGGTTTTTTTATCATCTTCGTCTTCTGAATTTTCATTGCCTTCTTTTAGAATTTTCTCTTTTTTATCCTTACGAATTTTCGCCTGACGCAATTTCTGTTTCGATGAGGCACCTGCAGGTCCGCACGATTTTTCGACACTCGACTTCTCATTAGGAGCCGTAGAACAGCGCGGGTCACGATTCAGAAGTGTTTTAACTTTTGGCGCCGTAGTCTTCTTTTTAGCTTCCTCGTCTCTCTTTTTTCTCTCTTCAAATTCTTCTTCGTCGAGCTCTCCCTCTTCCTCTTCGTCGTCTTCTTCATTACCTTTTTTAGGTTTTTTTGGAATGGGATGCCGAGCTCCAAAGTCCGCACCGCAAATCGCTCGACCAGGTTTGTCGCCGCATGGAGGACTCTTAACAGTTTTAGAGTTAATGAATAATGACTCATAAAGTAAAATAAGCGAATGATAGTTTCCGTTTTTTTTTAAATAAAATAATACATTTCATGGCAAATTTTTTTTAATTGACTTAGAGTACATACCCATACCCATTTCTTAAAAATGTTATAGGAATAAAAAACATGAAAGACTTTAATGCAGCAGCTAAATTCAGTCATTACGCCTCGATCAAAGTATTTTACTTGATAAGTAATAATGAGGAGCACACCTCCAAAATCCGCTTCGCTTCAGCGGCTCTTCGCACGAGTTCTTCCTCATCGGGAATGTTAACAGCTCCCCATGGACCACCGCACACAGCCATACCATCTTCGTCTCCGCAAGGTTGAAAATCGGCGATACTATACATATTCTTTTTCTTAGGCGGATAATTATCTTTCCCTACATTGTTTTTTATTCTCAACGATGCCTCGATTCCCTCTGCGACCTTTTTTTTGAATGGATTTCTCCTGCACGACCTATCATTTAGGTACTCTCGACAAGAGCTTGCGCCGCCCGCTTTCGGTCGATATTTTCCTCCAATACACAACTGCTGATTTTTTGTCCAAGGAATATTATCATCGCTTGAAATCTCAGACAGTCCTTCGTTGATAGTTTTCTCGATGGCGCAGCCGCAAGGCGGTACATTTTTAATGGGCTTTGGGTCATTCGTGTAGCTCACGATCGTCTGAGGAACATGTTCGACATATTTACTGACTCCAGAGACACAGTATGTTGGCTCGCCCATTTCGTTTATCACCCCGCTGACGATTCTGGTTCGCATTATTTTATCGTGTGAGGGGATAATGTCCGGAAGATCTTCCTTGGATTCTGAAGGGCTTGGCCCTGGGGAACTCATCGCCAAGGATCCCACAACGTATCTGCAATAAAGCGTAGAATACCTAATGAAGAATTACTTTCTAGTCAGTCATTAAATTTAGAGATAAGCCTACTTGTTACGTTTTTCGTCCAACGCAATAGAATCTATAACAATGTGAGGCGTTTTGGTTTTGTGGTATTTAATATTAGCCTTTCTAGTTTGTCTGCACGCGCAACAACTATCGCAGGCGGTTTCCGAGCCCATCAGCTTCAATGTTTTCTTGAAACTTTCCAGTATTTTATTCGCCTCTTTTTCAACTCTCATATAGTCTTCATCCATATTTAGAAGCCATTCTTGCCACTTTCTTGATAGATTCTCCCTTCCTTGGGGGTATGTCTTTCTGATAGCATTGTCGAGGCTCAGAGCAGCAAAAAAGTTCTCGTCACTGTTATCTGGCGTGACGTAGGCAAGACCGCCAGTCTCAAGTGATATCGGGTATTCCGATAATTCATCGTTTACCGTCGAACCAGCGATAATTAATTGCGTGTCTTTTTCGCCGAGCCAGGACTTTCCATATTTTTGCTTCGGGTAACCGATTTGATTTTTGTCAAATGTGTCTTTAACCGATCTAAGCTCAGCATGACGTAAAGCAAATGTTGAGGCATTGCTCCTATGCGCGCCCTCTTCATCCTTATCGAACGAATTCTCCTGTAGAAGTTGCTCTTTACTTCCAATTCTTGGTAGACTGAAACTATCTTTCTCCTTATCAGTTTGTCCTTTTTGATAAGATTTGAGCTTTGTTCCGGTGCCTCCATCGGCGCTTTCGATACCGACCACCGAAGGGTCTTCGTCAATTTCGAAATGTTGACACGATGATGGTAAAATCGCTCTAGGGATGGCGATTCTCTGATACTGCTTTCTCCAATTATCCATTTCTAGTTTGTACGTCAGCCAGTCTGGGCGAGGGAAAAGTCGCTCCAAATATGGTGACTTTTCTCGTCTATGAGGTAAGAGTTTTCCTGGTGCAGCTGTAATATAAAAATAGAACGATTATTTCATCAACCTGACGTCATGCAGTACGCAGTACATTGCAGGGTATTCGTTATAAAAATCAATGTACTGTATAGGCAATATATTTTTCTTTACATACGAGCTACAGTGAATTCAATCTACAAGTACGGTATAAATCTATGTATAGATTATAAGTATTGAACTTTCGAACATACTTCATCATTAGATTTAAAAAAGTTTTCTATACAGGATATTGTTCCTCAAATATTTTTAACAGTATAAATAATCATATATGCTTATCACGTTTTGGTGGAAAACTTGGAGCTTCTCCCATTGGAAGTCTGCGATGCAATTCACAAACTGTTTCTGGTAGCGTGAGAAAAGCTACTGCCGATAGAATGATCCTCTCGTTGCAATCGTAGAATTTCTCTAAAATGTGAACGCTTAAAATTGTTCTGTAATTATGTTGCCTAAATTTGCGAACAATCACAGTTTTCTATATACATAAACATAAGCATAACACGAACTGTATTCCTCGTCGATGAAAGAGTGACCCGTGATATCTCGATATATCTCGCACAAGAATTTAACGGGATCAAGATCGGCAATGCGACGTAATTTTTTGATCTGTTCCGCTGTTATTTTTACAAAAGTAGACGTGACTCCGATATCACTGAGCGCGCGCTGTGTCCGTCCAGTGACCCGTTCCGCGTAATCGACCCGCATGATATCTCCCAGCGCAAATACATTCTGCATCTTCGTATTTGCAGGTCATACGTATATACCAACGAGATTATCAAAATACAAGCCACTTATTTTGCAGCTATAAGTTATTGTGAATCAATGTTACCTGTGGTATAGATAAATCTTGGTACCAACGTGGTATAACCTTCAGAACTGACACCTCTGTTTTCGTATATTCTTCCTTCATGATTTTACGATTTTTTGTCAATAATTACCTTTTTATTTTTCTAATATTAAAAAATTATGACATTTCTATCGCGGCTCTTTGACACCTTAAATTTGAACTGTCAAACCATTTTTGCGCATGTTTTTTGTTTCGTAATTTAGCAATCGTATCGCTTTACCACAGATTAGTTACTGACCCATTTGATATAAACTTTTTTCGATATTCAGTACGTTAATATATCGTTAAAATTTTTTGCATTCGTCGTTTGGCATGGACGATGTGAATCCGGGTCACGTTGAAGGCTGGATGTACATCTTCGGTAAAAACTATCCCGAACTATTGCACTTCTACCGACTTTGCTAGCTGGTACTGGAGGATAATCCGTTAAACGCCAACCGCACAGCCAACTCGTACAATCGGGATAGTAAAATCGATGCTCTGGCTTGTCTTTATATCTGCATATTGGATCGGAGCTTATACACATTGATGCTCCACAATATTGAACTCTGTCAGTACCTTGCGTGCAAATAATTATTTCGAGTTATGTAACTTGGCACGCCAGATTCATAGAGAATAGCACGTGTAGGCGGGTGGACAGGTTTCATTATTTCGAGATTGACAGAGTCATCCAGTTTACGTGGTCTCCACACGGGCAGCGGTTCATCCACCCCAATCTGTAAAATGAGATAATGTAAGCGTCGGGTCGTGTCTTCTGTACATAATGAAAGTTCTTACAAAGCATTTCAGGCCAAATGGAAAATTTGCGAGTCTCGTAATGAAACGTTTCTCATTGATTTATGTTGTAGGGTGGGAAATTGCGTTCTTTTTTCAAACAAATATCTATTTGGATAAATGTACATTGAAGATTTTATTTCAATGTTTATAAATTTTTTTTCACAAATGAAACTGTAAATCACCATTTTCTACTTCCGAGTTTCAAAGTTAGACATCTTAAGCATTTCGAAAATGTATAAATACTCTACATAATTAATTCCCACTCATTATTCTTAATTAATTCCACTTAGTTTGGCGCAATTATCAAAATTTTTTTTTCTCTTGAAAATCTTACGGTAAACAATGACAAAAAAAATGTCATTTTTTTGTAATTAATTAGCTTACACTATTTGTTATGTTTGAAAGAATATTTCACTATCCTGGCATACTCTTAAGAAAGATAAATGGCTGGAAAAAAAAACGTCACGATCCTGTCGATTTTATGTGAAATGGTCCTTATACTTACGTCTGCCGATTCATCGTGGAGTCGTTGCAGACGATTTTCTTCCAGCTTTTTTCGTACTTCTTCGGCCCGTCTGACAAGTTTGTCGTCTTGTAAATTCTCCAACAACAGTTGACGATTTCTTAAAAACCATCTCGTTCTCAACTTAGTTTCATTTTTTGCCATTTCGGTGTTAAATAATTGGCATCGCGTGGCGCATGAACCGTCGGGTGCTCTAGCCATTGTTGACGAACGTCTACTTTTAATTATGAAATAAGAGTTAAAAAAAACTTCCAATTTTGAAAATATAAATGTCAACAAATTTATGACGTATCATAAATTTTTCATCTGGGCTATCGAATTTAAATGCACACCGCCCTTCTTTTGTCTATGTTCAAGTTAAAACGTATAAGGGTATATTTGTATGTTCGTTTTCGTCAATTGCGGCTTTGTTGAAGTGTAGTTCGTATAATCATTTATTTACATTATCGATACACTCAGTGCTTTGAGCTCTGGATTCATAACGTAGTGTATTCTAGTACAGCATCGGTCTTAGATTGAATACTAAATAATAACTAATAGTACAGGTGGGAGCATGCGCTATTTACATGGTGGTTTTAATTGAAAGAAAGCCAATTTCAAGTCAAATTTTTTTGGAAGAAAAGTGCCTATTGATTCGAGGTAGTATAAAATATACGCGCGATATAGTAATATCTACACAACTACCGGAAACACGTTAAGAGGCTCGACTTGCAATCCATTACAAAAAATAAATAAATATGGCGTGAAGTTATGAGTTTTCACGTGATATTACCCCCTCGTAAAGTCAACATCGAATGAATTTGACCCAGTTATCACAGCCACAGGAAGCAATATTGTGGAATACAGGAGAAAGAAAGAAAATATACAAGTGAATGAATCGATACCCTCAAAATTTCATAAGGGATTGTACTTCATTTCTAAATTCTTACAACAAAAACCTGCCACACGAATCGAACAACAAGTGACAATAACAATTCTGCACTAATTACAATTCCACAGTCCGTTATCGCTTTTGTTAATTTTTATTGGTGGGTCGTATAATTAACGAAAATCGATCAAACATCGATCGTCCTCATGTAGTATCGGAATTCAATAGAATAATAATATTGAACTATTATTCGTATAACACGATAGATGTTAACTATCAACTCATTATTTCCATTTGTAACGCGAATACTGTTTAGTCGTCGATTCTTTAAGGACGTTATAAACGTCATCGGGTCGTTCGAAGTATCATTTTTTAAAAAAACAAAACATCTTCTATCTTAAGAATACTCATATATGCAACATTAATTATGCTATTACTATTCAATTACCGTTATTCTGCATGCGCCCACCAATGTCTTCTTAGCCTAGGCTTATTGTACAGTGTTTATTTAGGCTGCTTACGAGTCGAGAATCTCTTTTAAAACCGTCGACACTGTTCAAGCGAAACATCGCCTACGAAGCTCGCACTCTTCGCAACCTTCTGAGCAATATTATTACGAGAATGTACAACTATTAATTTCTTCGTCCGAGAAGTATCGATGCTCCACATGAACAATGCGACGGTTTGGCTAACACTCGGTTCGCGCCAATGTTTCGGACAGCAGCCGGTAATACGATCCTTCGTTTGTCAAATAATCATCGAGTTTAGTGTCGTCTCAATATCAATATCACTGAGTTGGTATAATAAGTGGAGGATATAAACAAGTTCGTACATATCTCCGTATCGAGTTCGGGAATAAAGTAAGTCTCGGTAAAAAACAATTTCATTTCATTTCTTCATTGTCACAAGAGACGTGGCTATACATGATTATTTTAAATCACTCCAAATTTTTTTTTTATCTCGTTGAACGTCTTTCTAATACTCTCAGATATTAGCAATTAATTGATAAACCACCTTGTACGTCAACACGATCATTCGGAAAAAAATCGCTTGCGCTTCTAACACTTTATTTAACGGTAAATAAATTCAACGAGTTTTGATTAACAAGCGAAACTATATACCGCTATCCGTCGTGCAGATCAATCGTGTAGATCCGTGGAGGTTGAAAAATCGTCGCAAAAATGCCATTTGTGGTGAACAGATAAAGAGTGCATCTCACACGAAACACGTGCCTTGACGCTAATCGAAAATTACAGTTCTTTTTCGTTCGTTTAACGAGCCTGCGGCCTGCACTGGGCTCCAAGTTTACATTTTTGTGTTTTTTAAATTATAATAGACGATTTTTTTAAAATTCAATACGAATATATCGGTGTCACCGTGCATCGCGGCAATTTTTTATTTTTATTTTTTCTATCTTTCTCTATCTTGTCACGAATTATTGTACGTAGGTGATGCTTTCGTATTTATAGCCAGATTAACAAAATATTCGGTCATCAATAATAAACTCTCGAAATATAAAAAATTGGCACCTGGCGGGCCTTATTATCGCGAGGTTATCAAATATCGCGGCGGGCTCTAACTCTGATGTTTCATACATGCCTAACTCCTAGTTACGTCGAGCAACACAGGCCCAGGTGTTTTGTTATTGAAGTAGAGTCCAGCTCCCTGAAAGCTACTGGCCCGTGGAACGGGCGGTTGACACGAACCCACGGTACTCAAGTTTTCGTCAATTTCCGATCCAGGTCGCGTGTCATCCTGCCTGTCGTGAAGCGCGTATTTGAAGAACTCGTATCTGCAAATTACGTCGTTAAAATTGTCAAAAACCGATCTTACATACAGCGATATTCAAGAATTTCATAAGTGTTGACAATGCCATGATTGACGCTTTTGCTCTTTTTGTCATTACCGTTTTTCCTGTCGCACGGTAGTTTCTGATGTGAGATAAGATGTACGAAGTAACGATAAGAAAACTCTTCAGGTGCAAATGAATATCTCTTATCAGTGCGCGACGCCAGTCAGCGAACGGCAATAAAATGCCGTATAAATATTTATACAACAATTGTAAAGCTTATATCGTTGCCTTTGCGGTTCGTGCCAAGAAAAACTAAGGAAATTATATTTTTTTTTTAAACTTACGTAGACCAGCAAATCGCAGTGGCGGGCATTTGATAGAGTATCCGCGCATTGAGACCACGGAAGTAGCCCTGAATCCCGCCAAATCTGTAGACTTGCTTGAATGCATCGATCATTCCATGTGCGTGTCCGTCCTGTTGCGTATTGAGAAGCGTTTTACAAACGTCTAAAGGTGTCGTCGCAGCGGCTGCTACTGCACCCGCCATAGCGCCTAAAAACGTTCGAAAATATGGTTTAAAAAGTTCTGCAAATCGTAACACCTAATTTCCCAATCCGATGCAATGAAAAATGAAAGCTCGACTCACCAGAAATTACGTGCGCACGCGGATTGTACGTATGTTCTGGATTCGTAATAGACTGTCCGAACTCATAAGCAATAAAGTGTATGCTCTGAAACGGCACGTTCATGGCCAATTGCGTTGTATAACTTCGGTAGAAAGCGAAAACACCTTCCGTTTTGTAAATGTGCCTTATACAACTTATGACGTTTCTGTACGGTGAGTTGTACATCTGCAACCGCTGTTTAACCACTGTAATGCGAGATGGATTTATCAGAGAAAAGGGGTTACAATTACGTCTTACGAGATGATTCAACTCTTCGTCTATATGTATGCACCTTCGGCGGGATTCATTACGCCATCGTGGAGCAACGTCGACACACAGCCGGCAACTCCGTAGACTAGATGATTGAATTGTGTGGGTGTTTTCGAGTGCAGCATCTTCTCTTTGAGAAACTCATAACAGGAGAAATACAAGGCGTGAGCAGGACCCGCGCCGGCTACCATCGCTCCTATGCCCCTTATTGGCCTGAGGACACCTTCCTGACGAACCATTCTGCTCAAAACCGCACCCACTCCCCCGCCTCCACCTGGACCCGGCGTTAACGCTTGCATTCTCGTCTGTAAACGTTAATGACATTACGGTCATTTTACTTCACATAAGCAATGGGTACGATCGTTCCGCACCATTGCGCCTTATTGTAACACTTCAGAGCATTTCCCGACAACATAGTTTTTCGAAATAACGCAAAATCGTAGATAATTATTGGCAATGAGCTATGAGATCTGATAAGCCAGCCGGCAACATGTTAATAGACGAGAACCGACATATTTGCCGCTTTTAAACAGAATGACGTGCGCCTTTTAAAACGAACGTGCCTAGTCATCTCTAGGAACAGAATTTACCTTATCATCCATAGTGGATAAACGAGGAAGTAGATTTCTGATTCTGTTGGGAAAAATGTTTACACTCCTATTTTTAGGGATGCAAGCATCCTCTCATAACAATTAAATTTTTTTTTGGAAAAAAAAAATTTTGTCCCAAAAAGTCAAGTTTTTGAAACTGTATCTATGAACTCTACAGGCAAAGAAGGGACATTTTCAGTGAGATTGATACATGTAAAAGAATTGGATCAGTCTAGTATGCACACTGAGAAACATATCAGAAATAGAACCCGCTGCATAAGACCGGTATGTTATGTAACACAAAAACCAAAGTATGTACATGCTTAACAAGAAAGCAGCCCAGTCAGTTCTATGTCTAGCCTGAGTAATTTTTTTACTAGATTAGTATGAATGGTCAAGGTGTCGCATCTGGGTAGCACGGAGTAATCAGCGTCGGACAATAATTGTCAAGCATATATTGCACTGTTCTACCTAAATCTGCAAGACTCGGTAAATGCTTGAAGAGAGAAATCACTGGAAAACAAAAAATAATGAACATTCGGTTATCACGTTATCTTGATAAGACTATGTAAATTTCTTCCTTACAAATATTTTTCTGTGGGACATACATTGTGCAAATATATCAGAGAATGTGTCCTAACCTCAGAATTTAAGGCTATAGATTTAAAACTATAGATACACAAGGAACATGACGATACATATAGAATAAAAAAACAGGACAGTGCAATAAGCTCTCATTTGCTCATTGAAGCTGTGAAAGGTAGCATCACACAGATACAAAAAGATGTTACAATCATAATGTAGATAGCAGACGGACAAAGTCGCATAGCTGTATCTAAATCATTTTCAATTGATGTGACTATTCTGAGTCACTGTGTATTATTGGATGGATCCAATGTTGATGAAGTATACGCCACTATAGTACATAGTAAAATATCTCCAGCAGTCAATTTTAACCACTATACAAATCAAGGGTTACATAGTATATTTCCTAGAATAAGATTACATATAAAAAAGTAGTGAATGGTGAGGCATGAATAATATAAAGATTTCTGAGTAATCAACTATGGGTATTCCCCTTATCAGAATAAGGAAATAGTATGCAGTGAAACTCATTATCATTCTAAGCATTAAGGACAACCTCGACATAATGATATCAGAAACGTCAAATTGATCCTATTTAGGCGAATTTGCACTTGCACAGAGAAATAGCAATAAATAATATCCTTCAGTCATCCGAGAGGCCCAAAATCGTTCGTAAGGCCCTTATTGTAACGAAATCGAGGATCGCAGTAGGTTATGTAAACCTCTCGTAACGCGAAAAGAGTGCAACACGCGAAAGAGAGATTTTTCTTTTAATTACCTTGACACTATCAAGTGGATACATGACGCAGTGTTCCATAATCCCGGCGAATGCACCTGCCGTCATGTGAACGGCGACCGATGCTGTCGGAAGAGTTTCGTAGTCCTCGACGTTCATTGTCGTAGTTCAATTAAATAATCGTTGCACGGTCTTCTCCAATCTACACCCTTATGTATGATTATAACTTAAAAACTCACACACCGCGACGTTGTGGGTTTACGGTTGTCGCGTGTGCGTGAATTGCCCACGCGGTTCCAACCGCAGGGCCCCGCCGATCGTGTTAATTCGCGATCGTCACCTGTGGGCAAGACACACGCGGCAGCAGCGGCGAAATCGTCAATTGTGACGAAACGAGACCGAGCTATTCTACATTCGCACGGGCGACATGTGATCGTACTCGGTGATCGTGTCGTAATGGGGCTGCGTTATTACTCCTCGCACTCTACCGCAAGCTGTGCCCCCGGCAGAGTGGCTTGCGCTGATACTGCTCTGCCGCACGGTTACCTTACCCCTCTACGCTTTTTTTGCACATCGAATAATCGCCGACAGTACGACGATCGTTGAGTGTCATCGCGGTATAGTCTTTGAAAAGGGGAATTTATATGCGATCGATGAAAAAAGTTGACACTAAGGCCGCGACCTTCTCGCATTTCATTAAAATAATTCGAGGGAAATATTGCAATGGCATGATAATTGGGTTAAGTTTTGGAGCACGTGGCGCGCCTGCGCTCATAAACCACGTGGTTCACGTGGGGCAGACACACTATCTATATGCCTACTGAAACGCGAGCCACGATCATCGCGCCTATCGAATCCCAACAATCGAATCGATCGAGGTAACGCGCCTGCGTTTTGTATGTTAATTCTCGCGCCCGAGTCGTATGCCTATCCGAACGTGTGTCGTACACGTTTTTAGCCGTTAATAGCAGCGGGGAAACCTTGATCTTGAGACGCAACTTGTTTGCCTTCAACTGTAGTTCATTGGGTAATATTCGCTATTCGATGTTTCACACGGCGCACAGACACTCTATTTTATAGCGGTTCGATGATAAAGACGTTGACATTACTAGTATTATCCGGTGTTATTTACGAATAATTGGTGTCGTTCGGCGATCAGAGTCACTGACAAAAGAATTCATTCAGTCTTTCATTTATATTGTGTAAGCACATGCACTCACGCATTACGGATGGTAATTTAATTAAAAATCTGGCGCCGTGAGTAGTGTCATTTTCACGACGAACTTCTGTCGGCAAGCAAAGTTGCCAGTGAATGGCAAGGCTCTTCGGTAGGATTTAGATAGGTAATGCAAAGTTCGTTATTAGGTCATGTTTTCATACAAATTCAATAATAGACGTTCGTCGAACTTCCAAACCTCGTTAAGGTGTTCGTTTGTAGACGATGCACTACAAATGCCACTGTTCTGATTCTTCTATAAAATATCAACAATGTTTTGAATTTTCTGCCGAATATGCGAATCTAATGACCTACCGTACTTCGGAAATCGCTGATGTCAAAGTTGTTCATGCAATATACGCTATGGTCGTCAATAGCTTAACAATGGTCACAACTCGTGATTGGTGACATTTAAAAAAAAATCAGTTGAAAAGAGAATTTGCATCCAAAACTGGCATTCAAATCGTTAGTCGATTGGCTATCCCTCGGGGACTGATTCTACCGTTTTATTTATTGGTATGCAGTTCCCAGATAGAAAATCGTGCCGCACGGCGTGTCCTCAAATTCGCGTCATGTACTACAGCATTAAGCTGCTTAATTATCGGCACAGTGTGCTTCACGTCATGAATGCCAGACATCACGTTCTGCACGGGACGACACGTTTTTCTATCTGGGCCGTAACCAACCAGATTGCAACAGTTTATAAGTAAAGCCACAGTTGGATTAATCGTAGGTTTTACGAATTCCAACCAAATTCCAACCTTTGCTCTATATGATGGTTGGAATTTGGTTGTTTTCGGGTTGGCTTTTCGTAGAAACCCACCAGTTGCTCAACTGGCATATCATGATGGCGCAGTGCTGTTAGTTGCTTTCAAATGTGTCGACATTGTGACTGCACGGGGTGCTGATGCCGCATCATTCCTTCCCTAGCAATCTTGGCGACCTCGAAAACGATATAAAAAACCAAAAAACGACCGGAGAAACGACCGGTCGTTAGATGAAAAAAAACGGTTCAAGAGGCGAACGACCGAGAAAACGACCATTGAAATTATTTTTGATTGGTCGTTTCTTGGTTACTGTCTGTCAGTAATCAAGAAAAATTCAATGGTCGTTTTCTCGGTCGTTTGCCTCTTGAACGGTTTTTTTTGCATTTAACGACCATTGGTTTCTTCAATCGTTCGGTCGGTCTCTGGATCTGTTAGGGTCCCACGGATACAGTACGTCCTGCCACTGCAAAACATGTTGATACCGTGCGGGCACAGTACTCAATCGGTACGCCGTGCCGTCGCAGTGCCGTCTTGCTTGAAAGCAACTAATTGCACCGTCCCGACACCCCTAGCAATCTTGATGACCGTCGTTTCCAACAGATTCACAAAAAAAAACCACCTTCAAACAACCGGGTCTTTTTTTGCAAAAAATAAACCGGAAATCGATCGTAACGACCGCCAAAACAACCACCCTAAAAATCTCATCCGGTTTTTTTTTCTGTTTTCCATGGTAAGTAAAAAAAACGGCCGCATACCATTTTTTAGGGCAGTCGTTTTTACTTTCGGTTTTTTTTTTGCAAAAAATCACCCGGTGCTTTTACGGTAAAACGGTGGTTGTTAACCCAGATAGAAAAACGTGTCATCCAGTGCCGCGCGCCATGTCTGCACGGTGTAGTTAGTTGCGTTGAAATGAGACGGCACGGCGTGCCGATTATGCACTGTGCATGCACGGTATCATAACGTCTTGCATTGGCACAATGTACTGGAGCCGTGGAAGCACTGATGCAGCTTCAGCGCCCCGTGCCGTCACTATGCCGACACATTTGAAAGCAACGAACGGCATTGTGCCATCACGACGTGCCGTTTGGTGGTGCCCGTGTGATCTCACCGTGAACCTTAATGGCTATTTGGGTAAGATTGCCAGAGACGGCGTGCGGCACGGGACGTTTTACTGTCTGGATAGGAACACCTTAATTCTGCTTTGGATTATGAAGACTTTCACACGAAGCACAATACAACGAAATTGCTTTGGTTTGCAAAGAACACGCTGTAGTACAAGGTATGTTCTATAATTCATAAAGGTTGTTGAACGGATTGCATATCGGATCGTTTGTTCGATAAATACGCTCCAACACATCGCTAATAGAAACGGAATGACTTGACAAAGATAGAAACCTCTGTCTACTAGATTTATTGCGACGTCGAACGTTCACAGATGTCAAAACCCTGTCGTAAACAAATGCAAGACCAATGCTTCTCTTAAAAAAAAAATTTTCTTACTCTTATGATTTCCTTATATAAGGCGCATGGTAAAAAAATGTATGAAGAAATATCGTGAATACTTAAATTAGGCAAAGAATTATGGCCACAGTTAAAATTTTATCTGCAATTCGATGAGTACTGCATAGTCGAATAAATTGCAGATATATGATGTAAGAGTTTGAGGATAATAGCGGTATCTTTATGTGACAAGTACCGTCTTTAATGCAAGTAGACACTTTCCTTTCACCAACAGCATTCCTCACACCAGAGACCACTACCGTATTTATCTGTAAACGCCTCTGTTGTAAAAAGCGGGTATGCTTGAATTAGTTTTAGTAAAAAAAAAAAAAGACTGGAAGAAAATTAAGATCGGCAAGGCTAAAATGGAAAAAGAATTGTGTCGAAGAAACAGTCTGAGCGTCTTTTCTGCTTTTTCCTCCAACAGATATTCAGTCAGTATTATTATTTTTAATATTGTTATTATTGTTGTTATACATATGTTTGTTTTTTCAGAATGACTCCTGCATCTTAATGTTATTTTGAATATACGGCCATGTGGTTTTTATATATTAAGCTATAGATATTTGCATGTGCATGTCCATTAGTATTATACTTCGTAACTTCAAAACTCTACTGCTACTTCATCTTGCATCATTCATTTGATTAACTCAATTTTCCCGCCCTTGGATTGACCGCCGGTGCTGCTCGAGCCGCGTTTTCCAGAAGCTGGTGTCGAAAGGTTTCGTACACTACCAATTGTAATCGGACACTGGTCATTTTGCCCCTTTAGCCATTTTTCTAGATAACCATAAAGCCCCGTTGCCCACTCAATCAGCCAGATAAGAAAACTAAGAATCGATATTTTGCATATTCGAATACATATTTCCGTCATTATTAACTTCCAAACTTCCGTGCTTCTTCACGTGATATTGTGAATCCGATTATTTGAATTCCCCGCGTTGAATTCGGCTGATGCCGCAAACGGCGTAATCCGGAAACTCGTATCGGAATTCGGAATGCTCTCTGCTACCAACTGTTACCAACTATAAGCAAATGATCAGTTTGTCCCCTTCAATGTCCTTGCCATTCTTCTGGATCGCAATAAAGTTCCTTAGCTCAAGCAGTAAACCAGATTATAGAGAACAGAATCGATGCTTTGCATCCATAGGATAGTGCGCTCTGAGCAGCAATTCTATATTATTATTGCAGGCTCTGCCGTCCAATCGCGGCTATGTTCAATGCACTTGAGCGAGCTTAGCTCAGCGACGAACTTCAAGGAGTTGTACCAACATACAATACATCCGGAAAGCTTTACGCGGATGTGTTGAACTGTGAATCGAAGATGTCACCGTGATGTCACGACACTGAAGTAACGGTGTTGGCGCGTACATAGATCCGTCGTACCCATGTTTGTACATCGTCCGCGTGAATTAGTGCACAACATCCCATTACAATAATGCCAGGGTAAGCGACTATAGACACTATGACGGGACATTTGCTTTCACGAGCGTCCCGCGTTCAGTTCACGGTAGTTGGGTGCTCTTACTAATCGTGCTCTTGTGTACTCCGTGCCAGCCGTGACAGTGGACCTTTAAATATGCGAGCGTCAACATCGAGCTTCTCGCGTTATTGTCCTAGGCACGCGTTCGTTTTCTGTTAACAAAAAACAATCCGTTGGACGCTTAACTATCACCGATGCAAAGTTAATTAAACGTTAGTAATCTCTGTTTTTTCTCGATCGAATCAATATCAGCGTCGCTCAATTTATCCAACATTACACCCACGGGCTCCGAAGAGTTGCTCCAAGCGACTTGTATGCGTTTGGCCTTATTTGGTATAAGTTCCGTAATTTCGTGCGACACAATAAATGACAATTCTCTTGTTTGCTGTTGGGCATACAATTAACTTGGAAAATTCGTCATTTTGCATGACAGACTGTCATGTTTTTAGGAGTAAACACATCTTAGAGCATTTGTGTTGTAGACTCGATTTAAAGTTTCTTCATTTTATTGCTTATACTTTGAGAATACATCTTTCAGAGGGTTATTAGTGTCTTTATTTTTTTTTTAGATGTCAAACTATAGTAGAAATATCCATACCCAAAGACAGGCGGTGATAGACTATGATCGTCAGTTTCAAGAGGATCTGGAGAGAGCACAAGCTCTCAGCTTGGAGAGTTTGGCACTAGAAAAATTCAAATTGCAGAAACAGCAATTGGAGTATGGTAATCATGTGCGAGGGCCTTACACACAGCTGCAGCAGCAGGATAACAGTTCATGCAGCAGTACTCTTTCGGAGCCTGACTGCGTACTACAATCTGGAGATAAGTATGTAGTTCGTGTTTCTCATTATCTTTGCTGTATTTATCAATTATGATAACACATTCATTATTGAAATTAAGTGAATAGTAAATTTGTATGTGAGGTGATCTTGACTGGTTTGGCAAATGTTTGATGCTGACCTATCACAACTTTTTATTTTATCAACAATACTAAATTCAGCATAATTCAGACATATTATCATGAGGACCTTTTGGAGCAACAAATTGTTTTCCTGTAATTTGGAAGTATCAAAATTCCTGCACTATACATTAATTGGACAAATTGTGAAACAAAAAAAATATGTGAGCCTATCCTGAAAAAGTGGAGCTTTGCATTGCTTTCTTATTTCATGTATATGTTTACAAAATGACTTCTATGAGGAAAGATGTTTATCTATCTTGACCTCTGCATAGTTGAAGTTCTGTTAACAAAATACAATGAGGAAGTAATGGACTCTAGTTTGCATCCTTGTTTTCTACAAGCAAATTAATTTTATGTCTACATATCAGTTTTTGCTTTGTGGAGTGGTTTCTTTTTAGCATGTGTGTCCTTTATCATGATTTATCACATATCGATTTATAATTATCTATTATATATCTTGGCCTTATTCAAAGTTGACTTTCTTACAATTTATGAACATACTAATATATTTTTTTACAAAGGTTTCAACTGAGAAGTCGACCCAGGCCTGGCGCAAGTCAACCGAAAAATACGGCGATAATTGCCCCGCCCCCACCTATTCCCTGTAGACGAAATTCGACTACCAATAACGGAGCCAATAACTCCAACGCTGGAACAGACCTCATCAATTTTACCAGTCCAATTAAGCAAGACAATCATCTAGACGAATATTGTACCGCCGCGCCGCCCCCACCACCGTAAAAATCATTTTTACTACACTGCTGCAACTAATTTAACGAGATGCAGTCATCTGGCAATTAAGAAATAAATATAAAATTTCAGGAAAGCTCCTATCGAACCAAAATGGGATACACATCCAGCACTCCTTCGCCGCTCGTCCAGAGTATCGCGGAGCAACAGCTCTGCGGCAGCTTACCAATCTCGGGATTTCAGGTATCACTCTTTGTCGCCGGGACCTCGAGCTTCCACCGCACCGTGCACACCTGGCACCCCAGGAATAAGTCCCGTTATGTCAAGGGCCAGCAGTGTAAGCAGCAACATACCCGACGGAGTCCCACAGGCACGTCTATTTCTCTCTTTTCTACCTGACTTTCTACCTGGAAATGGATAAAATCTAATCTTCTAGCTACATTTTTTAATGCCCTTAAGGTAGCCACCTCGACACAAGCTATTCAGATAACTTTGGGAAGCGTTTCTACAAATTTTTAAGGTTTGACTGTCAGTTCTATGCAGTCAATTAGGCATCATCATGTGTTTTTAATATATAAATAAATCAACAACCACGATTTGAAAAGGATATACACTGATATATTCAAATGTTCCATGAGATGTTTCTGTCACTCAATTATACATTAGATAAAATCATAATATTAGTCCGATTATGACCAGCAACTGCTCGGTTTAATGATTGAAAGATGTTTTAATGATTTAATGATGAGATTTTTTAGTAGTATTATTTGTATAAAAATTACAACCGTCTGTTTATCTAGCTTATCCTAACATTGTACATGCGAATGGATGTAACGTTTGAAAAAATAATCCTTCTGAAAAATCTCTTCGTTAAATCGTTGAAAAATATTTCAATGAACAAAATGAGCTTTTACTCGTTAGAATCGAACTAATATTGTGGCTTTACTCTAATATATAACTGGATGACAGAAACATGTTATCGAATATTTATATTAGCATATATCAGTGTATGTTCATTTCAACCCGTGCTGTGGATGTATTTACATTTGACGAACACTCGGTACTGTTTAAATTGATTTCAAAACCGTCAATTGAACGACGCTAGTTTGTAGAAATGCTTTTTAAATTTTAGTACTGATTTGGCTAGCACGTAGTGAGACGACTACCTTTAATTTTTGTAATACATTTTTTTTGTCCTCTCGAACAAATTGTCGTATTTATTTTTTAAAGATACTAGAATATTAGAATTTACACATTCCAGTTTTCGAAGAGTTGTAAATATCCGACAGCTTGTGAAATAATAATTTTCAGAAAAAATTGACAATAAATGGAAGCTCTTCCATCTGATTTTGTTATTAGTTATAAAAAAAACTCCGATTTAAAAAAAAAAATCCGTCGTATTATATGATTTTTTTTGTTCTCAGTAGTTATTCAATGAGTGAAATATTTTTTTATAAATACTGCAGGCAATAAGTAAATGTTTAATAAATACAATAATGGATGATTTACAACTCAGGTTTTCAACTCTACTCTCTCTCTCTCTTATCGACTATATAATTTTCATGGGTATTTTCCATTTCTCAAGGTCTAACGAATTTTTCCACGTTCCAGCCTGCTTGGAACCTCTTTACTTTTAGACAGTATTTCTTCGCGCAGGTACCTTTAAAAAAAGGCAACCATATTTAATTTCCTAGCATCCTCTCGAATCTTCAATGCAACTGATCGCAAACTTCATCGCTACTTTCGTAGGACTTTCGCTAGATGCAATACTCATTAGCAACCATAACTCATTAATTAACCCGTTCCCCCGCAATTAATTCTGTATTTCGTGAGGACTGGACTCATTTACTTTTGTCGCGCTTGCAGATTCCACCCTTGCCAATGAACTATAGACCAGGCATGACGCCGCCTGTCTGCGGTCCTTCGATGCCTGTGTTCCCAGTAGACGATGGGCAGCTTAACGTTTTGAAAGTAATAGAGAAAAAGCCAAATAGTAATCTTATAGATCTGAGTATCTTCGAGAACATCGAGGACAAAACAAACGTGCGGGTGAGCGTGCTTGAAGCGTTTGACCCTCTGCTGGTAAAGACTGAGGATATTAGTGGCAATCTTGTGGAATCGAAAGAAGGTAATCGCAACATTGAATTTACAACTGTATCGTCTACGTTTAGAACAAATTCTCATTCTATAGATCGATATATAAGTGATGGCAATAAGAATTTTTATCCACACAATTATCTTATCAAATTTGTTTTATCTCGTTATCGTTTTACTGAACCAATCACGCAATTCCTGAAATTTCCAGATAATGAATCCCAGGTAAGCGGTTCTGTCTACGATCCTTTCGATCCATTCGATTACATGTATAGCACAAATGAGAGCGTAAACTCTGACCCGGTGTACGTAGCCGTTGAAAGAACGGCTAAGTCACCGGCAGTTTCCCCTGCGGCACCGCCACCTCTGCCGCCGAGAAATTCTTCGGCATGGAACACAATAGAGAGGCGAAGAACGTCACTGGATCGACGAGTGAGTATTCCGCAGATTTCCACGATACCATTCTGGGCTATTTGTATGACATGCATCTTGTTTACAGCAAAAACGACAAACTCGCCTCTATGAAAATGTGACAGTAGTCAAAACTCGAGCCTCTCTGCACGATTGCGACCTCAAAGCGTTCCATAAAATGATTAAATCTGTTAGAGGTACGTAACGAACTGCAACATCACAGATAGTCTTGGCTCCGAAATTGCGAAACTTTGATTTTATTTTTCTTTGCCACATAACTTATGTACCCGCGACATTTTCCTTCAATAGTTGTCTTGTGTTACTTTTTGTTTTAATGTCGTGTGCAATTATAATCTCCGTAATTTGGAAAATAGAATAGAAAAGTAGATGTGGCAATAGTGATCACAATCTATTTTACCTTCTTTTTTCTCTTCTTTGCAATTAATAAAAAATACATTACTAATCGCTATGAGAAACTCGACCGTTAAAGCGCCAATAGGGAAACAAATGGAGACAAGAGTTCATTCTACAATCGATCGAAAGATCTCACGTTTCCTCGTGATGCCGAATATCCATCGGATATCGAATAAACAAATTTTTCTCCGCAGGCGAATACCCTTTCAACGATCCTAGTACAAATATCGGTCATATAATAAGTCCAATGATGGAAAGCTTGTATCCCGAAGGCACCAGCATCAAATTAGTTGTTTATCCACAACTTCCGGGCAGTAGTGACCCGGTTCCGTCCATAACTTTCACCTGCGACGGTGAGTTTATCGAATTCAATGTTAAACCAGTGAATTGAATGATTAATTGAATATTCCCATCATAATTATCATTTTTTGTACAGTCAACTGTAGCGTCGAGCATGTTATACTCAATGTTGCCTGTTCGCTCGAGGATGAAGACACGGTGAACGTCGAGAAGTATTGTTTAAGAGTCTGGGGTTTGGCCGAATATCTTGCACCTAATACGACTCTTGCGCAGTACGAGTATATACATCAGTGCATAAAGTTGGAAAAAGATATCGAATTGGCTATCATGACCAAAGCACAGATGAAGCGATCAATCGCAAGAACGGTGAGAACCGATTTTTGCATATTAATGTACTACACAACTTTTTAAAATGTAAAAACGTTTTCAAAAAGCGTATCGGCCTTTCTGTAAAATTCGTAAAATGTAAATATCATTTTGTTTGAATGTAATGATAGCTACAAAATTTCTTTTTAATGGAGTAAATGTCCTCCGAGACGTTTCAAACCTGCTAAAAATATTCTAGAAGGGAGCGATTGCCTTCAAAACGTATGAAGACCCTTCTGGATAATAGAAAAAAATCGATCTCAATTTAGTTTGTTTAAAATAAATTCGGTTTTCTCCATTTAAAAATATTCTTCTCAGAGCGTTATACCACGAATAATTCAAAAGATGTTTTTGTTTAATTCAATGAGTTTACATATAACTTCTTTTTATTGTAAACAAATTAAATTTTATCTTCGCATAACTGCAGGTTCAAGATGACAATAGAGATCAGGCAATCACATTGGAAGAAATCTTGCCTAACGAACCGCGGCAGCCGATATCGTATGACGCATTACTTATTTTATTGGGTATGTTCTTTATGTCCATAATATTCTAGCTTGTATGTTTAAGATATCATTAATTATTCATATCTTTATATCTCAACGCTACACGCTATAGAAACCGTGGAAAAAGAAATGGAACGCGTTGAAACGGCTGCTATACAATTGGCAACGACAAATCACGGCACTAGTCTTCTACCGCAATTGCAACCACGAAGTGTCGTTCAAGCTGTTAAAGCCGTTTGCGCTTTGATGGGAAATATAGAGACTTATGAGATCACTGACGCTGTTGACAACTTCGTTAACGCTTGCTGCAAATTCTTGCCCCAAGTACACACAACTCATATCGAGTGCAAGAAACCAGAAGTTCTACACGAGGATGGCGACTACTCGGTCGTTACACTGAGAACTAAGTTTCCTGATGTTATTGCCTCTCATTGTCACAAAATTCGCGACGCTATTCAAGATCTCGTGGAGACTTACTGCCACGCTTTTCGAGTCGATTTTCAATTGACCACGCGCGGTGAATTTCCAACAAGTAAGTGCAAAGTATTAATAACCACCAGTTAGAAAGTTATTGACTTTGCCAAAAAATTTGTTTTCACATCTGCGCAACTAGTAGACTTTTTCAGAGAAAAAAATAATAGTGCTTTCGTTCGAGTCCGATTATAATAGAAAGTTATCCTTGATAATAATTAAGGAAAATTTTCTACTTTAATCCAACGACTATCGTTACAATAATAATTCCAATTTACAACTTCGTAGATTCACTGGTTTCGTCAGAAGTATTGGACACTGTTATTGTGCGAGTTGGCGCTTTACACCGACTCCCAGCTTCGTGGAAGCACGATGATTACATAGTCGCTGCCCAAATATTCCATGGCACAAGACCCGTCGGTAATCCCGTACTCTCGGATCCGATGACATTCAGCTCGAATTTTCATCCGCGAATTTTATTCAATACTTGGTAAGCAACGTGGTATATGGAGTGACAAATAAAAATGTTGTCTATCAAGGATTTAAAACTGAATGTATTGCATTAGGCTGGAGTTCCGAGGTACTAGCGTTTGTCAAGTGCCACGCGAAGCAAGATTGGTGTTGGTTGTTTACGGTCGAACGTTGCAGCCTTCTGAACATGAGTCCAATTCTTCGAACGAAGGTTCCATGCAGAAGGAAGAGCTCGGATGGGGGGCTATACAGTTCTTTGATTACGATGGGTAAGTACAACAAACATTCATCGCTAATTGTGACTTATTACGTCAGCCCAATGAGTATTTCACTCTTGCGATTCATAATTTTTTGCACTATTGTACAGAAATACATGAATATACACTAATTTTTTATTGAGACCACACAATTTTTCTATTGTTATTTCTTCTAATCCTATTTTTTTCTAATCTCCAATAGTCGGAAAAAAATCGAAAAAATGGAGTGTTGGATAACATAAAATTTATATCCATGAAAAAGTGGACCGGATTATCCTTCTTAAAATTAACAATATTTTTAATTGCTTAAACGCCATTTAACTCATTAAATGGTGTCACGCGTGCAATATCCGCAGAATGCAATTAAACATTTATGTATCAACGAAATACCATTAGACAAATTTGAATACCAAGTTCAAGAAAAATTTTTAGAAGCACTTACACTGCTAATGTTGCCAGTTGTTCAAAAAGTAACTATTAATTTTTATTTTTTTTTTCAAAATTTATTTGCTACTGTGAAACATGAATAAATAGTGTTTTTTTTCATCATCGTAATATTAAAAATTATGCGACGAAATGGGGTCAGTGCCAAACATTATCCAGGTTTTCTGATAATAAAGAATACTTCATATATGACATTTTGCTGATCTAATTTACAAATATTTATTTATGTGCAGAGTGATGAGCCAAGGAAGTTTCTTCCTGTCCCTTTGGCCAGCAATAGCGGACAAAAGATTGGGGCCTGCCCCGGCGCCCGGAATTCACCCTCACGGTGACATTAATCCTATTATTGGCATAGAGCTACCCGATTACGGAGGACGAGTGTTATTTCCTACAGAACTTCGGGATCATGACGTAGAATCTTTGGATATAGATTTGCTTGATCAAAACACAAAGGAACTGTTAATAGACATCACACAACAAGACACTTTCTCTAGACCTCCAGTCGATGAGAGAGAAATTTTGTGGGAGAAACGTCATTACTTGCACGACAGACCGGAAGCACTGCCGAAAGTGTTGTTGGCCGCACATAGCTGGGATTGGGCCTGTCTACCGGATCTTCACGCATCCCTCAGAATATGGAGTCCTTTGCCGCCGGTTCAGGCATTGCAGTTGTTACTGCCCTGGTAAGACTAGTTCGATGCATAAAAGAAAGTTTTCGTAAAAATTTGGGCGAAGGTCCCACAGTAAAAAAACCCGAAGGTCCCGAAATCTCCACAGTAAAAAAACATCAGAATAGTAAAATGAAGGGTCGTGGTTGTGTTTGTTGCGAATAAAGTTTCAAATCGAATTCGATACTTGGAATTCTTCGTTAAAAAGCGCTAGAAACAAATAAAAACAGTTTGATCTCTTGCTGAAATTAAATGGGACTAGGAATCGACCACAGACCGAAACAGAATTTTTTTTTTTTTTTTCGTTTTCTTTTAGAGCAGTCGCACTTAATCCTTAAGTTACTAAAAAAGTAGCCAAGCAATTATTTATTTTTATTCAGAAATAGTCTCTTGTTAACCGATGAATCTATTAACAATGAGTACTGTATTTCCGAAGGTGTAAAGTTTTCTAGAAACGCATGTTACTTATTTGTCTGCAGTTTTCCGGATCTGAAAGTGCGAGAAATGGCGGTAGGATGGATCCACGAGCTGAATAATGACGAGCTTGTTGACTATTTGCCGCAACTTCTTCAGGCTCTCAAACACGAAACATACGAGGCATCGCCCTTGGCGAGATTTTTACTCGAACGTGCTTTGCTGTCGCCGCGAGTCGCTCACCACATCTATTGGTTACTAACACAGGCGCTCCCGGGACAAAGTCCTCAGGTACAGGTCCGCTGATCATCCACCACATTCCGTTCGAATGTCTTCCTCCATCAAACCTTTCGATTCATTTAATCGAAAATTCATATTGTAACGTCCAATCGCGAGGCATTTGTGTCCTATTCGTGGCTAATCGTTTGTTACATTATTTTAGAATTCTCCGGACGCTTCACCGGAGGACGACAAAAGTATCAGCTTGGCCCGCTACCAAAGAAGACTTCAATTGATGCTAAGGGCACTACTCGCAGTGGTTGGCGAAGCGTTGCGAAACAGTTTCCTAACGCAACAACTGTTAGTCAAGGTAAATTAGAGATGTTCTACCCAAATTTCCCCGTTCAAAGAAGGAATCTCTCGGAAATTAGTGAATAATCGCCAAAACGTTTCCACAGAGTCTGCATGAGGTTGCTGAGAACATAAAGATCACGAAAGATTCACTGCGAATGGAGTCCTTGAAGGTTGGCCTGCAGAATATTCACTGTCAACTCACGGAAGATGAGGGCACCTGTTTACCGCTTTCTCCGAGCCGACAAGCTTTCGGTATCAACGTTCAAACATGCTCGTACTTTCCTTCGTTTACGCTTCCTCTCAAAATCAACTTTATCGGGTGTGACAACGAGATAAGCCCTGCTATTTTTAAGGTAGGTCGTGTGATGATTTAAAAACTCACAAAGATATATATCAGGAAATGTAAATATCTACTAGTAGAGGAATTGTATATATTTTTGTATATATCGGTTATTCCCAAATATCGGATGGAAATCTGGCTTTTAAATTGTTGATGCTCTTTTTTTCTTCTTCGTGATTCGATTCACTATACTAACATATGGAAAAAGCTCACATTTGAGATTTTTAGCTCATTATCCCCGAAGGGAATCGCCTTTAGTTTTCAACTGAAAATTTTAACGTTTTACCGAACCTGATCAGGAAAATCCAAAGTACTATTTTTCGTAAAAAATTCTCCGATTTTTCCGCAAACTATATGTATGTTCCCATTCGACGATCGACGATAATTTAAAACCCCTATCCGATGCTTACCCTGCGTTTTTTTGGATTTTTTTTTTAAGATTACAACATTTTCTTAAGAATACCTAGTTTTCAACTTGTGCTCCCTTAAAATTAATTCTGGAAAGCAATAAAAACGTAAAATTCATCATTTTTCTAACGTCAAATGATTAAAATGCTCAGAGAATTTTATTTGCAATCAAATAACTCAAACCGCTACTAACAAATCAACTAGATTTTATCTAGTTCTAGATCATGGTATACACGTATACTGTGTTTATTTTATTATGAATTTTCCATTTTTTTTTGTCAGGAATTTAATTCTTGAAACACTACTAAAAAATTGGGTATTCTTATGGAAATTGTTTAAACTTGCGAAAATGAATTGGTTTCGAAAAAAAGTGGGGTCAGCATCGAAAAGATCTTTGCAAATATTTTTTTTTTTTTACTTTTTGACCTTGAGGATGTCGTTCAGTGTGAACACTAATATTTTTTCGGAGGATTCGGAAAACTTCCGATGAAAAATAGTACTTAGGATTTTACGGATCTGATTCGGTAAGCCGTTGAAATGTAAAGCTTAAATTTTCAGTTGTAAACTAAAGTAGATAATTAATTCAGCGAATGATAAGCAAAAAGTTCCAAATTTCAGCTTTTTCTTTATTCCAGTATAGTGAATCGAATTATGAAAAAAAGGGCTCCAGAAATTGGTGACCAGATTTTTGTCCATCATTTGGTGGAAAACCCCATATTATATAGTGAAAAGCCTTGAAAATAGGATCACAGAGTTGAAATTTGTATGAGTGCCTGGTTTTTTTGTGGCAGGTTGGTGACGATTTACAGCAAGACATGTTGACCCTTCAAATGGTTCGGATAATGGACAAACTCTGGCTGAAAGAGGGTCTCGATCTAAAGATGGTCACATTTGCCTGCGTACCAACCGGTAACAAGCGCGGTATAATAGAGATGGTAACAAACGCTGAAACTTTGAGGAAGATACAAGTTGAATTCGGTCTGACGGGATCATTCAAAGATCGCCCGATAGCCGAATGGCTTGCTAAGCACAATCCCTCGGAATTGGAATATGAGCGCGCCGTCGAAAATTTCACCGCCTCCTGCGCCGGTTACAGCGTCGCAACTTACATCCTCGGGATCTGCGATCGGCACAACGACAATATTATGTTAAAAACATCAGGTCATTTGTTTCACATAGATTTCGGCAAATTTCTCGGTGACGCTCAAATGTTCGGCAACTTCAAGAGGTAAATTGTGCCGTATATGTGTTTATCTAAAAGCAGCGAACGTTTTATGCAATACATTCTCTTACTTTCACACAGAGATCGCACACCATTTGTATTAACGTCGGACATGGCATACGTAATAAACGGCGGTGACAAGCCATCAGCGAAATTCCATCATTTCGTTGACTTGTGTTGCCAGGCGTTCAACGTCGTTCGAAAGCACGGCAACTTAATTCTTCATCTCTTCGGTCTGGTAAGTGTTTATACATTTTTATAAGAATCTCTTCGGTCTGATGAGTGTTTATACATTTTTATAAGAAAGTTAAAATAATAATATACCACGAAAGTCATAAGCTCGTACAAGCAGTTTTATCTCGTAACCGACTGCGAGTGTATGACGCATATAGTTGTAGTTTGTATGTTATGAAAATATGAAAACCACAACGGAAAGAGTCATCCTGTTGCTTATCTTAATGCGGGACCGCTATCGCGTTCAAGCCCTTCGTGAGATGATGTTAATTAGCATTTATCGTCTGAACGCTCATAACTAAGCACGTCGATTGCTTTACTGTTTCAAAAATAGTCGCGGTTGTCGTTTCTGCAAAGAAATTGTCGTTTGTAACAATGGAAGAGTTGATCGCGATAGACGATCCGGAAAGTCGCCAAAAGTTTCGTGCAGTGCGTCGAAGCTTAGACGAAAAACTCAGTGACATAGAGATTAGGGAAGCGTTAAATAAATCCAAAATGAACGAATACACAAATCCGCAGATGACTTCGTCTGGAATACCCGGAGTAACAATGGACGCCGTAAGTTACGTTCAAAAAGCGCTGCTTCCTGGCCAGACGAATCCTGAGGCTGCAGCGACTTTCGCTCGAATGATCGAAAGCTCGCTCAAAAGCTGGTTCACGCAGTTCAACTTCTTTCTTCATAATTTGGCGCAATTAAGGTTCAGTGGGGATCACAATGATGGAGAACTTCTGTCATTCATCCCGCGCACTTACACGTAAGTGTTTGGGTTACTTCTCTGTATATTATGATGGCAATTTAATACAATTCTATTGAACGTATAAGTCCAACATTACAACTTTTAAGTACAATAATTAATAATGAAAACAATCGAAATGCACAGTGCCAAAAAGTAGGAACAAAATGAATTTTCAATGTTGATAGCGATGCAATTTAATCATCTTTTTAAATGATTGACCTCAAGACGCGGTCGCGCTTACGAAGTGTTTTGATCTTAATACATTTACGGAAAGAACAGGTGCACAAAACGGTGTTTGAAGTACGTTTCAAAATATTTATATAAACTGTATTGACTTTAATACGTTAAGCCGAAATCTCTATAGTTTCGAGAGCGATAAAATAAAGGGCGCTCACCTCGGGGTAAATGAGCTATTTTGGCTTGACATTTGATTTAAAAAATATCTATGCATACAAATTTTCAATGTTTGCATATTCATTGTCACAAAACATAATATGATTATAACAAGATTCACAAATTTGTATAGAAAATGTTTGGACATAAGTTGGCATGTGAAATTATTCCCACCACACAAATAATGATAAACGTTTCATATTATAGTCATGACTGAACTGAACTGAATTATATCTATTAAATATAGATTGGCGCACAATGAATAGTATTCGTGTTAAATACGTACATGTTGAATGTGTTAGTGCCGATATTTATTTGTGATATTTCGACATGATACCAGTTTTTGTGTCCACAAGAAAGTGTTAATCTTCGACCAGTAGCTTCAAGATTGTACAGCTATTTTCATTTTATTTTTAAGAATGCAACAGGAGGGTCAACTAACGAGTGTTCAAGTTCACGGATATCAGAAGCGCTATGATCCCGAGAAGTATTACATGTATATATTGAGGATACAGAGGAAGGGCCAGGCTGATCCTACCTACTTATTCCGTTCGTACAAGGAATTCTGTGAATTCTATCAAAAACTTTGCATACACTTCCCACTCGCCAAAGTTACCAGGTAAGACTGATAATCATTCATTTACATTTACAAGTAATTCCAATTCACTATGTTGCACATATCGTCACTTTTTATCCTCAAATTTCCATTTCGCTTCCGTCTGAACTTTTTCCTTTGTCGACGGACCTTTTTCTGCGATTATCTTCCAAATTGTTGCTCGCAGTATTGGGCATCGGTGCCCTAGCTTTTTTTCTCTTGAAATCCGCTTTTCGTGATTTAGTGGTCATTTGACTCGGCGAAGCTTCAGCGCTTCCTCCGCGCATGAGTTCTATCGATTCTCTCGGCAAATGTGGTGGAATTTTTGTGCGGTCTTCGGCGAGAGTGTCCTCGCCGTCCGAGCTCGACTGCCATTCTCTCATTGAGTCCGACTTGAATTTATCGCCTTCACGTATTTCTGAATTGTTGAAGACTCCTATATGACTGTTCGCAAGATTGCCAGGCGTCGTAGAAACTGAATGGATACTTGACGTGCCATGATATTGTCGAGTTTCAGACGATTGTTGAACGGGGATTTGAACATCGCTATCGAACTGCGACATTGATCGATAAAATTCCGGCTGACTCGATAAACTTTTGGATTTTGTTTTCATCCACAAGCGCGCACGAAACCATTTGAAACCCATGTTAACTGGTGGCTTTCAATTATGATGATTTATGTATTACTTGTCGCGGTTCACAGATTTTTTATGTCCATCTAGGAAAAAGAGAATAGAGATTTCAAATACTATTGAGTTTTTATCAGAATTATTTCTACACTGTTTTTATTAAGTTTACCTTCCTGTCACGGTTGACTAGTGCAGCTGGATTGTTTAACTCGCAAATGGCCCAGGCACCGAACGAAAATGATTAAATGCTATTGAATATATATATATTATCCCCTTATCTATTGACAGTCGTTCCGTACGAAAAATAAAATCGTGTAAGATGTGCCTGGTCTATGAAACACCTCACGTATTCCACGAATGATTTCGTTCAGCGATCATTTGTTCGTTCACGTTTCAGTCAAATCAGATACTGCACATAAGGATAGAAATGTCACGAAATGAAAATATCTTGTTCGCGTCACCTACGGAATTACGAACCGTGTTGGCGACATTATCTTTTCATCGCAACGCAATCTTAAAAGTGCCGCTTTATCGCAATACGTAGACAGGATTTTTTACATTTAATTTCATGATAATGGTCAATCCAATATATATACACGTACACGTCGTGAGATATTGAAACTTCTACAACGCAACACAATTTCTCGAGCTTCAATCGACCACTGACTGAATTCGTCTTGGATTGACACACCGCATCTTTTATCAATTTGGATGTTTTTGCGGTTTATCGAAAGATTAATCGACCGATAGTTCTTCATACGTAAAAGCTCGACTTCTCTGTCCTTTATTTATTCTTACATTATTATAAATATAATTATATTTATTATGAACTTATCTATGATTTAAAAAACCCTCGTAAATTGACAACACGTACTCAATGAATGGAAAATAAATTGGAAACTGGAAACCAATTTCCTTTGTAGTCATAGAAAACTTTCAGCATGTCTTGCGCTTTCGGTCGTTATTACGGAATCGTCATTGTCGAACGAAGTAATCCATCACCTCAATTCCATAAAGTACTAGGAGCCTGAAACTTTGCCATCCACACGAGAATATTCCTAATTTTCACATCTGAATTGTAATCAAAATATTTTTACACGTTATTTTTAGCTTGCCAAGCGGTATGAGCGTAGGTAGATCGAACATCAAACAAGTAGCAGATAAAAGACGAGCAGACATCGAGAAATTCTTACTGAGCTTGTTCAAAATGGCTCCCGAAATATCTCAGAGCGACCTAGTGTATACCTTTTTCCATCCACTGTTGCGTGATCAACAAAATGCCGATATTCACCTGCGCAAAGTTAAAGGTAACTTGCATTTTTATTTTTTTTAAAAGCCGGTCGACGTTGTACAGACGCATTTATCAACTATTTTTTACAGTTGGAAACTGGTGGACGGAGAAAAAGATTAGAGACAATGTGCAAAGCGGTCAGATTAAATTATCTCTGCACTACACGAGGGGAACGTTATCGGTAATGATTCATCATGCCAGAGGACTGCCGAAAGTAGCCAATGCTCAGGAGCCAAATACCTACGTTAAGGTTTACCTGAAGCCCGATCCGACCAAGGCAACCAAGAGAAAAACTAAAGTTGTCAAGAAGAATTGTCATCCGTCGTTCATGGAAATGGTAAATATCGAAACGTTATATTGTACTGAAGTTTAAATACTTTGAAAATTAAATAACTGTCTCCACACGGCAAAACTGAATTTATTGGATAGACTCGAAGTGGTAAAACTGGTTGGGCTAATAAACTCGATACAAATCAATTAGTTGGCAACCAACGAATTGAGCGATTAAATCAACTAATGTGCCAGCCGAACGAAAAATTGATTAACCTACCAAACTCACTGGCTCGGAGCGTATTTAGCCGCGCGAGTTAGTTAGGCCAACCAAGTATTCTTTTTCTGTACAACGTTAATAATTATTTTACTTTAACAACAATTCATCATCATTGAATAATGGACGTATTTCGAAAACTTCTCCATTAAATGTTGCTCATTTTTTTATTACACATTGTGTAAATAACGGTATTTGTATTTCAGTTGGAATACAGAATGCCCCTGGACGTTATAAAAGACCGAACGCTCGAGGCAACGATCTGGAATCATGATACGCTTCAAGAAAATGAATTTCTCGGGGGTATTCGGCTGCCGCTGGGTCGGCTCGATTTGACGAAAGAAATGGTTGAATGGTTCCCGTTAGGAGGAATCCGATAATTATTTTTAGAGTCCAACAGCTATGCTGGACTATAGACAGCTTGTCAAATGCTCATAGTCGTTCATTGTACTCAAGATTAAGATAATTCGTAACGACGCACAAGTTAGAAAGTTTCAGTCCACCGAAAAATGTGTCGGTGTATAATGGAGATAATATCATCAAAAGCGACGGACATAATCAATGAGGAGGGGGCCAAAGAATTTTGATACTGTAAGTTTGTCTAACGTAGTACTGTCGAGAGGAAGGTATACGAATTACCAAAGGACCCTCATCCTCGGCCCCCACTCGAAAAAAAAGAGAATTGGCAATGAGATAACTATTTGGAGCAACTACATTTCATCGAAAAAATTTTACCAGAGAATTGTAGATGAGAAGTAGGGCAAAACCAAATAACCGGTATTGCGCGAATGAATGTTGATCAACGTTCGAATTTCGTTTTGTCAGATGAATTTGTGATATAATTATTTATTCGTATAATTCGTACCAGTTTGTGGTACTAATATTTTCATGTAAATATATTCAATTGATTTCGCAGCCGCTGAGCATTTTACAGCTGGCAATTGTATCGTTATCCTAGGTTTAGCGTACTTTGAGAGTGCATTTTCTTGATACCGGAATTGAATTTTCGGAAACCCCAATTCAGAATTATTTCTGATTGCAGATGAAGTGAGGCTTTGTACCTCGAATTCATCGCCGGTAATTTTTATCATCACGATTTCTCTGATATTGATATTGAACGCCTTTAATAAGCTGTGTTGATGTAGTACACTGACCTGGAGAAAATAATCGCGATAACCCACCTATGAAAATTCATCATTACAGATTTAATTAATCAACGGGATGTATTTTTCCAGGAGAGAGCTACAATTATATTTTCTTTGTCACAAAATAGTCATCACGTCTCAATGTCTTAAAACTATAGCTATTAACGCAACGAATCAATACGCTAAAAGTCAATTTCATCTTCTACGGATAAATTATAATCATTTATTTTTCGATCATATTGTGGCATGAAAAATAATTGTCTTCTGAGGAAGAATAAGTGGAGACTGAGAAAAAGTATCGTTGAGATTGAGTCGATTGCAGGAATTGTGTTTTTTTTTTCGTCAGCGGTATACTTTTTTTTTCTAGAGTTCGATAAGTGTAAGCGCATGACATTCGGTAAACATTGGAAATGAAAAATGTGTAATTATATTATAATAAATTATCAATGTAATAAACGTGCGTTCCTGTGATTTATCAGGCGAAAGAAGTCAACGAATTAGTGGGTTATTATCAGTGTTGTGACTTGGTACGTGACCCTTCCTCCTCGAGACGTTCGCATTTAAGGTAATTACGAATTTTTCTCGTATTGCCACCACAAATAAGAACTTTCGAACGACGTACCTATCTTGCCGAGCGTATCTCTTGCAAGCGACATGCTACGTTGCATGATCTTCATTTCGAACTTTGGAATGGAACCGCGGCTTTGTTAAGGTCAAGCTCAGTTAGTAGTCTGAGCACAGTGCACTTAAACGATACTCAGTGTCTTTCAGTCAGTCCGAAATAGAAACACAATGTGCAGCACGGTGACAGTGTTGGACGGCGGGTTTTCAACGCAGATGTCAACTCACGTTGGCGAGAGTATAGACGGTGATCCGCTTTGGACCGCACGATTTCTCGTAACGGATCCGGAAGCGGTGCTCGCTACGCATCTTGATTTTTTACGAGCGGGCGCAGAAATCATCGAAACGAATACGTATCAGGCGACGGTCACGGGATTCGCAGAGTATCTCAAAATCGACGAGGATGCGAGTTTGGAATTGATCGTCGAGGCTGTTAAAATTGCCAAGAGAGCCGCGGAAATTTATAAGAAGGAGATCGAGAACAAAAAAGAAGTGAAGAACAGGAAGCCACTGATTGCGGGCTCTTGTGGACCATACGGAGCTTCCCTTCACGATGGTTCGGAGTACACTGGTGAATATGCTTCCAATATATCCGTCGGGATGATGAAGGAGTGGCACAGACCGCGCATAGAGGCTCTTATTAATAGCGGTGTCGATCTACTAGCCTTGGAGACAATACCGTGCGCTTTAGAGGCTGAAGCACTTGTGGAATTGCTGAAAGAGTATCCAAACACGAAAGCATGGTTAACATTCTCTTGTCGCACAGACGGTAAACACGTAGTCGACGGTACGAATTTTCGAGACATTGCAATACGATGTTATAAGAACGCTTTGCCTGGACAGATCATTGCTGTTGGTATTAATTGTCTTGCACCGCAATGCGTTAGTCCCTTTTTTCGTGGTATCAATAACAACGATAACGATGATCTAATACCACTGGTTGTCTATCCAAACAGCGGGGAAACATATACGGTTAGTGACGGATGGAAGAACGTCGGAAATGTCTGTCCATTGGAAAATTTCATAAGCGAATGGCTAGACTTGGGTGTGAGATATGTCGGCGGTTGTTGTAGAACTTACGCCGAAGATATCTCAAAGATACGAGCCAAAGTCGAAGAGTGGGAGAAACGCAATGGAGGGAAAATCCACAAATGCGAGCATATTATAGATGTATGAACTGATATCGCTTCGTGAAAACATTCGAGCCCACCGGGCGGTAGTATGATAAGATAACTCCGTCTGGAGCTCACAATTATGTTGACCTCGACATCCCCAAGATATATAAGTGCAACGTTTACATTAAACACAATTCAGCGTTAATTTCCCTACGAGATTGTTTTTTTTTTTTTATAAAGACCTCGTTGTGTATGAAGCGCAGTGAATACAGATACGCTAGCTCGATAGATGCAACGCTGCGCGTTTGATTTCATAGAGCCCAACGTCCACTTATTCAATTTCTTCAGCAACAGTACAAGATTGATTGTAATGAATATTTCGTTCTACCTTTTTGAACTCGTGCCAGATACTCGAATAGATGGCACTGCATTCGTGCTATGCGCAATGCCAACTGCATCCTCCTTGGTAATATCGTCGCGGGATTCGCCGTTTCTGCGTTCTGCTGTCAGTAGCTCGGGTAACCACATGACCGGGATACATTCTCGTCTACCAAGTCGTGGCTACTAGACATAATCAAAGACACACAAATCGATATTGAAAAGTCAACATTCATATGTGGTGATTCGTACGGCCTAACCAAAAATTCCTTACGTTACTCGTTAATTAAAGTAAATAAACAGAGACGCGAGGCGATTTCAATCGAGTATAATCGTCATCGTCGTTTCGTCGAAATGGCTAATGTTTTGCTGTTGGACGGAAGTTTCGGCGCTCAAATATCCACCCACGTAGGAAAAAGTCCGGACGGCGATCCGCTGTGGACGGCGCGATTTCTGGCTACCGATCCCAATGCCATTTACGAGACTCACTTGGACTTTTTGCGAGCTGGCTCCGACATAATCGAAACTAATACCTACCAGGCGTCGATAGAAGGATTCAAGAAACATCTAGGCCTCGAGGAGAAAGCTAGTTTGGAGCTCATTTACAAAGCTGTTGATCTGGCGAGAAAAGCAATAAATACGTACAGAGATGAAACGGAAGACAGTAATAATGTAGTAAATAAAAATCCATTGATCGCCGGTTCTTGTGGACCTTATGGTGCGACTCTACACGATGGTTCAGAGTACACTGGCTCTTACTCCAAAGAAGTTTCCAAGGATTTTCTCACCCAGTGGCACAGGCCACGCATAGACGCTCTTCTCAAAGCTGGGGTCGATCTTCTCGCTATAGAAACGATTCCCTGCGCCGAAGAAGCCGAAGTTCTGGTAGAGCTCCTCAAAGAATATCCCAATGCCAAGGCCTGGCTATCTTTTTCGTGTAGTGAGGATGGAAAGAGTCTCGCAAACGGCGCTAATTTTCAAGAGGTCGCGACCCGCTGCTATCGAATGTCTACGCCTGGACAACTTATCGCTATTGGGGTGAATTGCCTCTCGCCCCTCGTCGTATCGTCGTTGCTGACGGACATCAACGGCGAGGATCGCGACGAAACTATACCTCTTGTGGTTTATCCCAACAGCGGCGAAGTCTACAGCGCAGAAGAAGGTTGGAAGAAGGACGTTAAGGAGTCTGTGGGACCGGCGAATTTCGTTCACGAGTGGCTCGACCTTGGGGTTCAATATATCGGCGGATGTTGCAGAACGAGTGCAGAGGACATCGCGAAAATTCGAGCACAAATCGAGATCTGGCGGTTGCAGGAACGGGAAACTGCCCTTTGAGTCTAAATTATATTTACATGTATATTGTTATCGATAAACGTTCCAGCTTGTGCCTTCGTATTTATGCGACTGATGAAAAAGTAAGGGATTTATTTTTTCAATAAAAACAAAAGGAAATATGATGAACTAAGATGGATTGGGCGACGAGGTTTTAACCTACGGCGTCGCGACGCGATTATGGGCTATCATCAATGTGTAATTGCTTGCGATTATTTGGAAATGCAATGTTACTCAGCACCTTCGCTATGCGTCGCTCCTCTTTGATAAATAAACATTTTCGCTTTTTTTTTTCTTTAGCATTGCTTCGTCGAGAAATATTCAACTTTTATGTGCCTCAACGGCAACGGTTCTAAGTTCTGTCTGTTACAAAATATACTAATTCGTTCCCCACCTGATGTACTTCATTGGCTACGCGTACATCGATCAACTTAGTTTCTAAGTTTACGCTGAAAATTCCGTTCGACGGAATTTCTATTTTGCCTTTGTAAATATCCTCCACTGTTGGTATCGCTCTGGGACCCAGAGTTGGATCTTCGTATCGATACAATTTCACCGAAGATGAATCTACCAAAAAGACAACGCAATTAGATGCGGTTTGAAATAAAAATTATGGTCTAATTAGTTATGCTACCTTTGATGTGCTTGTTGTCTTTTGCGATTCGTGATGCAACCGCCGCAGCGGAATTACCGTTCATCACTTTTACGGTTGTTTTGAAAAACCCGCTGCACTTCTGCGGATTTACAGCAACCACGGTGACACCCGGAGTAGCAGAGAAGCTCATATAAGGGTCGCCTGGGCAACACTCTTCTCTCGTCTTTTCGGGAGCTTCGTCTGTGTATCGCATCTCAATTTCGTCCAACTGCGAATTTGTTTAATTAATGGTAACCGCCTCGATACGCGCTAGTCAAATCAATGCTAAACTTTGAAAAGCGATTCTACAAGTTTTTGAGGTTCACTTGACGGTTCTATGAACTTAATTAGGCATCAGCATGTGTTCTCAATATATAAATAAATTACGGACCATGATTTGACATGAAAATACAATATGATATATGCAAATGTTCAATAAGATGTTTCTGTCATCCAGTTATATATTAGAAAAAATCATAATATTAGTCCGATTATGACGAACAATAGCTTAGTTTGTTCATTGATAGTTGCTCTGATGATTTTACGTAGAGATTTTTCAGTAATATTATTTATACAAAAATTACAATCGTCTGTTTATCCAACGTAACCTAATATTAGACATACAAATAGTTTTACTAACTTTTGAAAAAATAATAACACTGAAAAATCTTTTCGTTAAATCGTTGAAGCATTTTTCAAAAAATAAAATGAGCTGTTGCGCTTCATAATCGGACTAATATCATGGTTTTTTCTAATATATAACTAGATGACAGAAGCATTTCAGCGAAAATTTGCATATATCAGTGTATTTTCTATTTAAACTGACTGCGGATGTAATTACATATTAAGAACACACGCTGGTGCTCGATGTGATTTTTAAAACCGACAATTGAACCACAATAATTTATTAATGTGCTTTTAAAATTTAACAATGATTTTATCAGCACGTAGCGAGACGACTACATTAAGGAAAAATAAAAGATACGTTTTCAGTACTGTTCGACAATATTCGACTAAGATTATATCGGAAACACCGTGTATTTATCAAACACAAGTAGATATTTTTATCGCTCCTTGAAATAACTGACTAATTACTTACTAATGCCGCACAAATAGTGTTTCAAATAAAGCTTTCTCACGAACATTTTCGAAATCTGGTTTCCAGTAAAGGGCAACGAATACTTACGTCCAGAGTGTTCTTCAGATAATCTAAACTGCCTTTAAGTACTTCGAACTCGCTAAAATCGAGAGTCAGATTAAGCGCAGATATTCCAGAAACTTCCATCTTTTCTCTCGTTGTCTGCACGAAGGGCATCACTCTCTTCATGTACTTCTTGAGTTCGTTCTTTCCACCCAATTCCGTTGCAATAACTTTGTTTTCCGGTAGAATGTTGTCATTTTTCTGTAAAATTGAATAGAATGTTGTTTAAATAGATTCTAATATTTTTTGAAGTGGTTTAAAAACTCATAAACCTGAACTTACGGTATAGAGCTCCTTCAAAGTAGTCAAAACAACACTTTGCCACGGAGGGAAAGTTTTGGCTACCCAGATTGTACCAAGATCCGGCTTTTCCACAGGTTGTGCTTCAGTTTTGCCTTTAGCTGCTTTCTTCGGAGCGCAATGATTCTTCAGAAGAATTCTAAAAGAGTGCGCGGCATCCATGAGGTATTGGGAGGACTTGATGAGAACTTCGTCGATGCGACCGACGACGGGCCAACGAGCCTTCAATACGCTATCCTTCAAGTCGAGAAGAGGATTTAAAAAGATGAATGCGATTAATCATGATTAATATATGTTAGTCAATCTATGTATCATGTATTTTTTATATTCAATTATTCCATTAATGAATTATAATAATATTTTATTCAGATATGATTGAAGTAAAAAAATATGAACGTGCTTTAATAGAAATATTTCGTATTCCACAAAAGACATGTAAATTATTGAACTGTTTTATAAACCAATTTTACAGGATTCTTGACAAGGGATTTTTTTTTAGAGTATGAGAAAATTCTTTCCAAATCATATGAATTCGAAAGTTATGGACTTTATGTAACAAGACGAATATAACGTCTTTTCGAAGTCCAACAAAACACATTCTGTTCTGTTAAGATTTAAGATATGCTAACTCATGATATGTACCTTTCCAATAATACTGCGCACGTGTTCAGCTACGTGTGGACAAATTGGAGCCAAAAGAACCGTCTGAAGATCAATATATTGCATTATCAATCCCCAATTGATGCCTTCCAGAGCGCTCAATTGCAAATATTTGTCTCTCGCTGCCTGCAGCTCAAAGAATCCGGTTCTCAAGCCCTCTTTGAACAACATTTTGGCGTAATTTTCTCCGGTTTCCCTTATCTTCAGGTTCATTTCACTGGAACAGTTACATATTCTAGTGAATCTTTCAATTACGGCGTAGAAAAATAGCTACGAAATAGGTACTTGAATTTTGCATATTGAATTCAGCAAACCAGTTTATGTCTCAAGCCTTTCCGTAGTGGTATGTTAAATAATAGTATATTATGCAACAAGTGTGTAAAACGTACGCACGTGCCGCATACGGCATTTTTTTATGAAGTATGCATTAAAAAAAACCTACTACAAAAAAGTAATGCATGTTATTCGGACATGTGAATAATGCCAATGGAAGTATTTGGCCGGACCGAGCGACATATTATAGAGATTACATACACATGTATATAGAAATGTATCATAAAAAGGCCATAGAACATATTTCCCCCCCAAATATGACGATTTTCAACGTTTTTCATTTTACGCACCTATAACAGTGCGTAAAAACGAATCTCACGCATACTCCATTAAAAAAAATTCTTATCGGTGTATCGATATTGTTTGTAAAAATGCTCGACGTACCTCTGGAACACTTTGTCATTGAAAGTTTTTGGTTCGCCCTTTCTGAACGAACTTTCGGTTGCTAATACTTCTTTGACCCACTCGATAAACGTAAAAAGTCGCAGAATACCGGCGTCAGCCATAGATTCAACGAAATTTGCATCCTCGATAGAATCTCCGGCATCAGCCAAACACAGGCGCATTCCATCAGCAGAGAATTTCTGAATTGCCTCACTGAGCGTCAAGAAATTACCATCCGATTTAGACATCTAAAACATTAATATCATAATAATATCGTCACAAAGTTCTTACAGTATCGAATGGAATCTGTATTGTTCTAAGGGAAAATTACCTTAGCAGAGTTGAGCAATAGATGGCCATTAGCTCGAATACCTTTCGGCCACAGATCCGGCTGCTTAGGCCATATGGCAGTATGATTGTAGAGGAAGAAGGTGAGATGATTTTGGACTAGATCTTTGCCCGAAACTCGAAGATCGACAGGATACCAGTATTGGAACTCACGACGCATAAGATCCAATGACTCTCTCTTTATTGCTGTCTTTGGAAATTTAGTATCTTTAAAGAAGATATAATCCCAGACTTCTGAAGTCATCTGTTCAGACCTGCAGATACGAATCATTTAAAAACCTACACTATACCGGTGTCTTTATACAGTAATCGAGCGATTCTTACTTGATACCAAGAGCGTTAGGCTTATCAGCTTTGAATGTTCCTCCCTGGATCAGATGAGCGATCGTGTAATACGCCATGTAAATCGTTGAGTCTGATAGAGATTCTATCAACCATTGCTCGTCCCAAGGGAGTTTAGTTCCTTGAAAAACCAGAAAAATGAATAAACGTTGCCGTCTATCTCAAAATTATGGGCAACCGTCACAAATAGCAACAAAAAAACGTTAGATTTGCGATTTTTTAAACAGTAAATGGCAAAATGTGTTGATCATCTTTTTGTTTCATGTTTAATGAATCTTTAATCTACGTTAAAGGATGTTTTTATTTTGAAAAATAATTAAATATTTACCCAATCCATAAGTTCTGGAACACGCGTACTCGTGAAGCCAGTCAAGGCAAGCCTCGAAGTTCTTGCGAACCTCGTCGTGGAATGTTTCCAAACTCGCCAGAGCCTTGTCGGCCTCTTTTCGCCAGCTCGGTTCACCGTAATCCAAATACCACTGGTTGCACAGAGCAACGACACACTCGTCGTTCGATCGTGAAATTATGGTTTTCTCGGGTTCGTAATAGATGACCGCTTCGCCGCTGTCGACCAACTTCTTCTGTAGTTGTTTCTTTACATCTTGCACCTTCATTCCCTTGCATTCGCCGACCAACAGGACACCATCGTAGAAACCTTTCAGGTATACCATCTCCTTCGCTTCCAACAATTTCACCTTATCGTTCTGCGATTGGATCTTTAGCTTATCGTAAAGTGTGACAGCCGCCAAATTGCCTAATTCGGGGATCTCGATTATCGGTATCTAAAAAGAGATTTTTTTCTTAAATGTACGGAATACATTATATCACTAATTATCAACAAGTTTGACCATTGCTTCTTTAATCAACATTTACCTTACAATTGACACAATAAGTACAAATAAATTTGAACCAATTATCAATAGTTTTTTTGAAAACATGTTCGAATCATTGATAATTATGAAAGTCATAATGGTGACTTACAACTCTGATTCTTTATCATTTTCATTTTTCTGGCCATAGTGAAGTAATGTATTACGGACATAATTTATTGCAACATTTATTCTGTTCCAGTAGAAAAAAAACGTTTATCTATGCTCAACTTACGGGCTCAAACGGAAGCACCATCTCATCCTTGATGCTGTACTTCTCACGAAACGGTTGTTTCTTCTTAAGATCAACAAGTGCCGCATAATCATCAGGCGAGTCACTAGGAACGGATGACACAACGCCGGTACCTTTGTCCTCCTTGATCGTTAGCATAGGCAGTGTGTAGATAACTTTATTGCTCGTGAGTGGCGCTTCAACAGCGAGACCTAGAATATCCTGCCCGACGAGTTCGGCGACGATAGAGATCTTTCCCTCTGCTTCGGTGAATCCTTGATACGCCATGTTTCTCGCTGCCCTTTCGGTAGAGATGTAAACATCTCCGTTTGCGACTTTGTACGCGATATAACGTATGTCCGGGTGAATCCAGCAATTAGTCTGACCGTACATAGTTTCAGGTCGGAGTGTTGCGGCGACTAGGAAAACTGGTTTTCCCGTAATTGCTCTGCGCCAAAAAATGTTCTGTCTAACACATCGGATGAAAGAGTAAATAATTAACACAACAATCCCAGGATACTTACTTAAGTTTTTCTGGATAAGGCGCCAAGACTTTCATCTTGATAAGTGTGTATTCTTGAGGACCTACACCCTCGCCGGAAGATCGATCATGGTCCATGCAAGGCTGACCATCCTTGGGCGAATAAATTGTGTATCTCTTTCCATATTTCACCTTGTTTCTCGCTTTCAAATGTTGGAATTGCCACCTGACGAAGGAGTCGAAAAACGGATTTGCGTCCGTCGTGATAAACGTTCGACGCCAATCGATCTGCGTACAATAATTATTACCGCCATTAACTTCAATTTAAGTATGAAAATTCATTCAGTAATTGAGAAAAATCAATTCATTACAAATAGAATATGAGCATTTCATAGTTGAATATTTACAACTCGAATAAAATAAATAATTTCAATAACTTAGTGTATTTAAAGAATGTGAATTTAAAAAAAAACGAATATTTTGATGTAATTTGGAAATGTAACTCAATATTAAGTTCAAATGTTGTATCATATACCAATATTTAATTCAAAAACTATACTCACATGAGTGATAGTTATTGATTACATTTTTTTTATCAAGTCAATCTCATTTGGAATAAAATTCATCATATTCAGTAATTAATAAGGATCTTACATGGAGACCAGCAGCTTTCAAATCCTCTACAGCCAATGGTGGAAAGTAATCCAACCAATATGTTGCATCAGCAAATTTCTTGATCTCTTCGTTCTCCAAACCAAGACTCTGCATAATTTGCCATTGGTATTTTGCTGAGCCAGCCTTGGCAACTGCCTTGCTCTGTAGAAAGTAATCGGTAGGTGAAAACACTACTACAGAACATTTAATTCTTTTGTCTGTACCTTTTTGCCCTTGCTCTTGTCCTTCATGACATTTTCTTCTACTTCTTCAACCACAGCTGTTGTTCCCTGGGGGAAAGTCGGTGGGTAGCCATAATCTTCCATTTCTCGCTTGAGTTTGTCTGCGCAGGCCTTGATTGGCATTCCAGTACAATGGAAACCGAAGGGCAGCAAAACTTTCTTCCCCAGCAGACGATTGTATCGCACCGCAAACTATTCACAGTATGAAAATATACAGTGAACTATATGGTGCAATATATGGGTAAGACTATGGTACGAAAAATTTAATTTATCACTAGTTATCTACCTCGCATTTTGACAGAGAAAACGTGTGTCCCAAGTGAAGACGACCATTCATGTATGGAAATGGAAAAGTGGCAAGGAACTTTTCATCAGTCTTCTTCCTTGGTTGCAGCGGAGCATCCTCTTCATGAACTTTCTCAGATTCCCATTTCGCTTGGACGTCCTTTTCGATTTTTTGAAGGTACTCGACCTTATAGGTCCCCTTACGTTCGCCTGCCTGTTCGTCATAAATCATTGCCATGTTAAAATTGAATAAAACGTGAAACACAGGTAACACATCTGGAGGTAACTGTACACAAGAAGGTTAGGAGTTACTGAGTAACGTATGCGGCAAATTTCATGACTTTCCTGGAGCAAGGGAGTGTCGCGAATAAGGATAGATGTTAAGAAATGACTTATAATGATTTCAGTTATCGTACCATTGCAGTTCCGCACTTATTATCAGCACTATGACCACAGATAATATTCAGTGTAAATGCACGTGTCGGCGTTCGTGTACCTATATGTACACTAAACTGTGACTAATCATATTGCGAGGGAAGTCCAGCTGTCTAGTGGTGCACTATTGTACCAGCCAGAGCCGAACGGCCTGTGGAAGTTGGGAGTTTTATTCATCTTTGATGAGATAAGCCATAAATATTTCCCGACTTTCCTTGTTTATTGACTTATTTCATTAGCAATTCAATGGTAATGTTGTTTACTTTAATTCTTAGAATATTGGATTATTCATGTACAATTCATTAATTCAAATATCTTAAGTATAATAATAATGGATGAAGAATTATTTGCGAAAGATAATTAACATCACAGAGTGTGAACCTAAAGCTGTTACTGATTTTATAGTGCGGTGTTCCATCGATTTATAATTGAAACAGAATGATAATCACGCTATCATGTGCATTCTTTCCATTGTTTCAAAATTACTCCTTCAAAAATCCGATTTTAAGATTTCTTTAAGAATATTTTTTCATATTGGTAAGAACATCTATAAACAGTCAATAATTTACAGATTTTTAAGAAAGAGACCAAAATGTTTGAAATTTTCGTAAAAATACAAATAATAAGTAATGGAAGAAATATGGCCACGTGCCTCTTTGAATATTCAGTGGTTATGAGCAGGTACTCTAAAAAAATAATTATTTATAGAATGTAAGTAAGTTAAGGTAGTTCTGTCGCTTGACGTTTATTTCGCATAAGATTAAGAAAAATGAGAGAAAATTGGAAATAGTTCTCGATGGTATGAAAATCTAAAAAAAAACCATGTATATTAACGGTACCGAAAAAAATCATCTTGCATAGGAACAAGTCCAATGCTATTAACAAATTAATAAGAAAATTAAATAATTAACGAATTCCTTGGCAAATGTATTTTTCTTTGATTACGAAAATGATTCGTGGATTGTTCTGAATACTTATATAAATTTTTTCAGATTCCTTAAAATGCTTTGAATTTAGTTTTTTATACACATTTATTTTTTATAAAATAAAAAAATTAAAAACAAAGCAAAAAGAAAAAGCTTCAAAAATGTATACGTATTCAGAAAAATGAGTGAATCAATTTCATAAATAAGAAAAGTCGTGTTTCCGAGGAATTTGTTGAGCAATTTTGTTTTTTATCAATTTTTCAATAAAATTTTGGAATTAGTATTATGAAAAACTAATCTTTTCGCTACGTTTAATAACAATTGAAATTTTCCGATTTTTATAACATCGAAAAGTATTCGCAATCTGTTCCCATTTTTCTCAAACTTATACAAAAAGAACACCAAGCGACAGAACTACCTTAATTAGGGAAGTTGCATAAAAAATTAAAATCACGACTAATGGAAGAAATAATAGCCGTCTGTTATATTTTTCAGATTCGCAATTAATGAGGCAGAATACTCAAAAAATATAATTTCTTATAGAATGTAAATAAATTAAGGAAGTTTCAAAGTAATGAGATACTTACAACTTCCTATCAGTCCATTCATCAGCTCATGCCATATGCACAATGCGAATCACATAATCAGTAGAAGTGGTAAAAGTATTTATTGGCAATACAAGCGTGTTGCAGTTTTACATATAAGTTTCATACATAATTTTTATTTATTTTTTACTTTACTATTGCCAATAGGCCATCGACCGTGGTCCTTCAGCCCTTGGTTGGGCATATAATTTGATTCTTTTTTTTAACTTAGAAATATAGCAAGTATGGGTTACTCCTTTTCTTGATTTTTCTTTTTTTTTTTCCTTTCGTTATTTCCGTTGATTAGTTGTAATTGGCGATATGTGGTATGTATCGGGTATTTAGGTTTATGAGTACGGGTTTGTTCCGGTTGTATATCACATAATAATTTACGTGACATTTTTCTAAATGTAATTTGGTTCGCGTCAGTTTCTCAATTTGTTGATTTCTATCGACAAATGTTTCATTTTTCGACATGACACTGAAAGAACTTTCGATTCAGCGTGGTAATCTGTAGCAAATTTAACTCAGAGAATAAATTGCATTTACATATATTTATTCCACTCATTGAGAGAACCGTGGCTTTACGCACGCTTTGCGCGCATATTTACACCTTGTGAAATATAGTTTTGTACGATACTCGTGCGATAAACATTTTCTTTATTCGCGTGATTGCAACACCCGCCTTCGGCTCGTGCTACAATCTCGGTTTTATCAGAAAAAAGTTTTATTGCACTAGTATCGTAAAGAATTATTCTTAATAAATAACTGCGACTCATTGTTGTACAGAAACATTCTAACGCCTTTGTAATAATTTCAACTAACTTAGTGTCATCATGATTTTGCAACGAAGGCTAATATTTCATACCCATGAATAAATAAAACTTCCTAAAAATCTTCTTCATTCGAATAGTTGGTGCCCATTCATATGTACAGTTTTTTCTGGAACTGGCATTTAATGTGGACATACGAATCTGTTTTTTACTCCAGACTGGTAGGTTGGCCAGTAGAGCAGTCGGCCCCTCGCGTGTAGTGAATTAAAGGGTCAGAGAACCCGGCAGAATAGTGATAGACTGTCCGTCGCCAGAAACTATAGGTAATTGGACCGACCAGACCGTTTATTGCTGTCCGATTCGTATAATCAGTGACATAAATTATCGGCCGCCGAAGCAGGACTAATATCATCTGTAAATTCTAACGGCTCTTGAAATAAGTCACTGTCCAGCGAACCGCGATTCCTTGGTTGCTCGTTATTACTCCTTCGTGACAAATTATATTTTGCATCGATCGCTCATGTACAAGAAGGTGGAGACTGCTCGTCATGATACTAGATACATCCGATGCTACCATCGGGTATTTGGTCTATGCGTGACCTGTGACGTACAATTGCAGCGAAAGATGTTGATAGTACCCGACCTTCTTTTAAGATACACATTCTCCTGACAGTTCGGACGTTTATTACGCTTATTAATTATCATCCGGCACCATTTTCAACACGGCGTAACGTCCTACACGGGTTCTAAGCGTATTTGCAATCTCGCGTGTACCGTTTCTATGTAATGGGAGCATTGTATGATGGGACAGTTGGCATGCTAAAAAGATTTTTGCACTGTTAAAAAAATACAAAATATGCTTACTTGATTCATGAAAAATTCAAAGAATTTTTCGTGAAAAGAAGTTCGAAATCATATCTTGACTACTTTATTTCTGCTATCTCGCGTTTACAGTTTCCAAGTAATCAGAGCATTATATGATGAGGCTTTCTACTAAGTTTCTCGGTGTACATTAATCGGTGTACACAAATAATGTTAATATATTTCGATTCGAATAATTGAGATAATAATTCTTTTAGAAAAAGCTGCAAAGTAGAACTTCGTCAACTGCTTTCTCATTGCATTTTGTTTTTTTTTTGCAAAGCTACCTTTATGAGGAAGTATGTTAATCGATTTTTGCTTCCTCATAGAAGAGGCTGTGTAAAAAAAAACAGAAGTTAGAAGGAAACAATTTGCAAAATTGCACCTTGTGGCTCTTTCCAAATGATAGTTACAATTCTAAGAATTCTGGAAGATATAACAAATTATGATGAAAGTGTGTCTATTATTGCTGAATACTCATGATTTCATGTATAAAATTTGGGTTTGCTATTTTATGTTTTGCTAAAGTTATCGCAATAACATAATTCTTTCTAAAAGTTAATATTCTGAGAAATTTAAGCCAAATTGCAGATCATAACGAAATTATGTAGTAATCATCGCACAGTAGTATCGATTTCATGTATAAAACTATGCAAAAAATAGGGTGAAAACGTGCATTTTTCGAAAATTTCAAATTTTTATAACATTCGAATCGTTTTTCCGATTGCGATCAAATTTAATACGAAACAAAATCAACAGTACCTACGTTCATAAAGAATTATTCAGAAAAATATCACTAATTTTACAAAGTCTCGAGCACGCGCGTCTTTTCTTTAAAAAATTCAAGAAGCTATGACATAAAAATTTCTACATAAATTTCGTAAATTTTTTTAATGGAATCAAAGTGTTTAATTTCTTAACTAAGCCACATTTAGTGTTGTCTATGTACCGTTTCTACGTAATGAGAGTGTTCTAGTCTCATTGTGTGATAAGATTATGTAACTATTCTCGAATGGTGTAAAAAAGGTAAACAAATTGAATACTCTTCCAATTTTGAGGATAATTATTGTTAAAATAAACAGTTCTTGATGAATTTATATTTACTTTTTTTTGAGAATATTTTACTTCCTCATAGAGGAGACTTTGTTTTCATAACATTTTTTTTTCGACTTTTCATGTCAGGACACTCAGAATGCTCCGAAACATCGAGATGAGTGGCTTAGAAAACGTGTCAGTATATATGTGTGTGCGTGGGTGTGTGCAACTGTGCAGGGATTCGAAACTTCAATTTCCTCGAATAATAACTCGAGAAGCGTTTAACTGATTGAGCTCAAATTTGGCACACAAGTGGAACAAAAGTTCCATTCTGTCCGCTACATTTTTTTTCAAAATGTATGCAAAAATTTTCTTTTTACAGCTCTTCGAATTGTCTTTTGAAAAATTATGTGCGCGCCCTAGCTTCCGTAAAAATGGCGATATTTTGCCAAATAATTCTTCATACGTGAAGGTACTGTACATGGCGTTTGGTATTGAATTTGACTAAAATCGAAAAAGCGGTTCGCAGCTTATGGATTTTTAAAATCTTTCGAAATTAGGACAAATTAGCAAAAAAAGATCACAATTAAGAATTTGATATTTGAAATTGGTTATACGTAGCGATGATTAGTACATAGTTTTGTTGTAATCTGCAACGCGGTTAAATTTTCTCAGAATTTTAACTTCCAGAAAAGATTATGTTAGGACATGAATGTTAGCAAAACGTAAACGAAAACATGTGTTATACATGAAATCAGTAATATTCAGCAATAATAGATATACAGTTTAGTCGTAACTTTTTACGTGGTTAAATTTTTTCCGAAATTTAACTTTGCTAAAAGAAAAAAACGCTGAAAGTTAAACCTTGCAAATTTCTTCGTCCTTATCTTTGGATTTATTTACAAAGTTTCCTCTATGAGGAAGTCAGAATGGATCAACGTACTTTCTCATAGAAGCAGCTTTGTATTTTTCATTGTAAACAATTTTCAGTCGAGCCGTCGCGACTTTTTACGATACTCTGACCAGTTAAGAAAAGAATCCAGATTTTCTAAATTACCTGTAACACTTTTGAGGACACTTTGCGTCATTTTACAAATTTCCTAAAAGGGCCTTTATTTTTAGAAGCCCCGTTATCCTATTCGAGGACACATTGAGCTGGAAAATTCCGCCAAAGATGTATTTACATAAGAAATCTACGCGTCTATCAGAAATTCCGGCTTCACGAATTTTTGGCCCTCGAAAGAGTAAGAGTACATCATTTTCTTCCATGTCTTTGGGCTTGTGTGGGCCGACCTCGATGCTATCGCTTGTATATCGTACACTGTTAAAAAATCGCTTCATTCACTTCCCCAGACCCGGTTTTCGGTCCGACCGTTACATTCACTCGGCACGGATGATATTATGTTTTCAGCATTCCCGCGATAAGCGAGAATAGTAACGACGTTCCGAGCGGCAGGAATATAACTAGTATTAGATGATCCTCCTCTACGACTATAGAAATTCGGTTAACGATGTATGGCATGGGCGGTGCACCTGTTGTCTGCGTATTAATAAGAAAATAAAATAAGATTAGTAGACAACTTGAAATTGCTGGTAACGAACCAGCTAATAACATATAGTACGACATAATACGTGCGTTGTGCCGGATCCATACCGTCGAAGAATTTGTAAACGAGTTTCCATACGCACCGTCGATCTGAGAGGATTCATCGTGCTGTCGTCGTGGTGGGGTTCGCGAATTGGTATAGCATAGGGAGCAACCAGTTTAGAGCACACGGTAGTTCGCCGCGGTCTCGTCAAGAGTATATCATGACAGTTGATCCCTGAATTATGAAAAAATAGTCGGACATTGAATTAAAAAAAGATTTTTATTCAAATTTTTTCGTTTCGTAATTTTATTAAAATGAATTTGACTTATTTAACCCGGATCTACCAAGAAGATATCGCCTAAAATGTAATTTTTTATTTATTTGGTTGACTATAGCAGTGATAAGTTGTTTTTTAATTAAATATGCTGATGAAAAAATGATAATAAAAAATGAGTGATTCGAATAAGTGATTAAAGTTTTGTTATTCGTTAATAACAAATAAAAATACATGCACGTGGAGGTGCATTGAAATTGACAGAACGATATGATCGTTAAAAGGACATGGACACGGACGATTATAATTATTGCCGTGACTTCGTCGATTCGTGGTAACATGATTGAATTTCAAACGACCACCGAATCCAGCGCTGATTATCTTCGCAAAGTAATGGGCGAACTTCAAGATTTGAATGTACCACCCTCGCCGGCTTCCAATCAGCTTACCGCTCCATCTTACTTTGACGTCGACGATAAAAATTTTCTCGCCGGCAAACGGTATTCCAATGAAAAACGAATTCTTCAGAGGATTGCTGAACAACTGGAAAATTCAGCATCACAGACGCTACTCCCACAGTCCACTGCGAAAAAGTTGCAATCGGTCGCGCTTGATCAAGCGTTCGCCGAGTCGGCGACACACAATCAGTATTATCAGGTGAAAAGCCTTCACCACCCCTACTTTTCGAATACAATTGTTACTTAATGTTCAATTGATTAGATGGAATTTTTCAATCTTTTTCAAAGAACCGGTTAAATTAGTGATATTTAAAAACGAATGCGTTGCTCGTTTTGCTGTTGAGGCATCTTTATCAATGCAGCCACTTTTTTTTCGAACCTCTCTGATAAGTCCTATAATTGGACACATTTTAGTACCACTTGAAAGTACTCTCTCCCAATTTTTTCAGATTTTTAAATCCAATATTACGTAAAATGGGGTATTTCTGTAAAGTCAATATATGTTGAAAAATTAAAGTCATAGAAAAAAATTGTTTCAACATAAAAGTTGTAGTTCCATGTGAACTTTTCAATGAAATTTTTTAAACAATTTTGCGATTCTATAATATTACTTTTTTGCTGAAAATATAAAGATTATTTTTTAAACCAAAAAAGGCCTATGTATTGATAACATTAAAAAATTGCCAGACTGGGAACGATCAAAGTTCCGAAGTAAAAAAATGATTCGTTCTAAGTAAAAAAAAATGATGTCCAGATAAAAAAATTTAAAAGTCAATCATGGACCAACTAGGAATAATAAATAATATATTGATTTATCATCGCATAAACTACAAATTTCTAATAAAAATGTCATTAAATTTTTTTTCTTCTTTTTCTTGACAAAATTTTCTTTACTTTATTGGATATTGAATACTAATATTAGATTTAAAAATCTGAAAAAATTAGGAGAGAGTACTTTCAAGTGGTACAAAAGTCTGTTCAATTATGGGATTTGTCAAAGAGGGTAAAAAAAGTGGCTGAATTGACGAAGAATCCCTCTATTATTACAATACGTAATATGTTGCACTGATTCCTTGAACCAAGAAATTTTTAGTATATGGCAAAAGCATCTTGAATTATGATTAGTTCGTTTCACCAAAAAAATTTTTTGCATTCCTACAGTTTACATACTTTTATATTAAAAAACGGTACGATAAAAAAAAAATTCCGCCCAAGAATATTTGACCTATTCGGTATGATGTTATAAGAGTGTGCTTTCTGTAAAAGCAAAAGCAAAAACAAAAACTATTGTGTCTATATATTTTATATATTGGTTTTTATCGTAACGGAGCTGTCTCTTATATTTAATTTAATTCATGTCAGCTCGTTCGATCGACCGGATATTTATTAAAATCAATCAATCAGATAGTCAGACCCAAAACCGTAGGTGGCACAATATTGTAATTCCTGAACACAATAAATGTCTCAAATGTACGTAAATCGAATTTACAATTAGCGAATCAAGAGAAAAAATTTTGAATTGCTGAGCATAATCAAGAATTTATTGGTTTATTGTTTTTCAACATAACTTTTTTCAGTCACCGAAAAAGCTATCAAGATCAAATCAGTCTAATGGGTGCCTTGTAATAAAATCCGTCAAATATTTGAATTGAATGAAATTGTGACTAAAGTTATTTTAATTACACTTGGAAACAAATAAAATTAATTCTTCCGCATTTAATCGTATCAGGAGAGAATTTGAAATAAGATTTATTTAATGCAAATAAAATTTGTTCGATGAGAATACAATTCATTTGCATGAAGTATGAAACTCGGTTGAAATGCAATTTCGCTTGGTTCACATAAGCCCATTATAGTTTCTCACTCAGAGAAACGGGTATCCGTTTCTCTGAGTGAGCTCCTCGGGCGAATACCGACGGTAAAAGTAAATTGATATTTCAGGTGTGTTATTAAAGTTTCAAAGTTCGGGGAGAAAAGTGTCGAAAAGAAAAAAAGATCACGTACATTCTGTATTTGATTGCGCGGATGACCCACTACCCCGGTGGTCTATATTCTCTTGTTTTCAAGGCCGCTCGCGTCATCAACGACTGGTTTTTATCTGGGCGATCGTTCACCCTAGTAATTGCCGATATTATCGGTGGTAGTTTCACCTGACGTGTAAAGTGATTGAACTTTTGAGTCACGAACCGTTAGGCGCAATAATATTCCTCAAGCGACGGAATGTTCGCGGGTGTTTAGAGTTACCGGTAAAGCATGTACCGGCTTTTATAATTATTTCTGGTTCTATTAGCTATAGCGTCAAGTGATGCTGAAACGCTATGGCATCGTTTTCTCCGTACAAAAACATGCAACTTTTTTTTCCTTTCCCAATCAGGTTCCAGCGATCGCACCAGCACCTCAAAAGGTAATCGCGGCGGAAGCACCTGGATTTACGAAGGCAGAACTCGCTGCAGCTTACAATCACGCGCTTGAACAAGAAAGCGCAGTGAGCTTAAACGCCCTGGCAAACGTTCTAAGGCACAAACAAATGCCGAGTGTAGCGATAAATCAAATGGAATTCGCACCGGCTCAGCCTATGTACACTTATCATTATTATCCCCTAAAATCATTCATGAATGATATGCGGCACAATGTGCAATCATACGTGATGCCGCTTATGGTAAGTCACGCTTCTATATATTTGAAAAAAATTGTCACGGTTAAAATCGATAAAATCTGAAGTCAATACTAATTTAGCAGCCGGATTTGCGACCACAAAAAACCGAAATGGTGCAAGAAACTCAGAAAGAAGTCGCCAATCCTTTGTTCATGGCGATCAGTGGATTCATCGGAATGGCAATCCTCTTCATGATCGGTGTTATTATGTTCCCGCGATTCAGTGAATTTAATTCCCGAATTTCCGAAGATGATGATTATTTCTATCTTACGAAGACCATTGACGATGCAATTGATCGTCGGAATTGCACTGACTATCCCGATATTAAGGATCTCGATAAGAGTGCGGCCAATCGTAAACCTGTAAAAATGGCGAGGTATATATCATATTTTTTTATAAGGAAACTGTTCTGTTTATCAAATCTTGCGAATTGAAAACTGAACGATCGCATGTCGTACCAAATCACAACTTTGGAACACGAATGACTAATTACTATTAATTCGTTTCTGTTTTGCAATGATTCTTTTTTTTAGACCTTCCTCGGTCGTCCTGCTAACAAGTGATTCAATACGGCGAAAGGATGCTAAGAGGCGACGAAAGTTTGAGAGAAATTGTAAAAATGGGCTCTGCAAAAAAAATCATCGGGCTGCCGCGACTTGACGGCGATATTTCCTCATAGATTCAAACAAAGATGCTAATTTGTAGCGAATGTATTAATATATTTATTTACGACAACTGTCTCTTTGAGTAATCGTGTATATACGTAGCTGTAACATCAGGGTGATTCAGTGTCATAAAACTTTCGAGCGTTTAAAAGTATTTATTGAGAATCACCTGTAGAAAATTCAAATCTCTTCGAATCACTTTGACTGTGGAACTTCCGGTAAGTAAAAAGAATTCGTAAGCCCGTCGGTATCGTTAATGTGTCGTGTATTTTTCTTTCATATTTTTATCTTCTTTATGTTTTTTTTTTCACATCGAGTGCACTGTTATCGTTTACCGCTTTAGAATTCTCATTACAAAAATCATTCGATGATCAGCGCGGCCGTATATCACCTTCTGTTAGTCTTTTACAGAGCTGACGATCGCAAATTTACGATAATTATCGTCAGCGATAGTTTTTCTTCCCCTATACTCGTATTGCAGTTTCGACCTCTGCATTAATACACCGTTATCGTCTATAATGAGTATCATACAAAATCTAAGACTAAGTCATTATTAATAAAATGGTTCATCGTTACTCAATAAACCGAAGAATAATACATATACGTAGTATGCAGCGATCATAGTATACCATATCAATCATTTCTTCCTTTTATTTATCTTTGTCTCGTTAAAAATGTTACTTTACAAAAAATTCTCGTCGACACACGGCGATTTTTGGCGGAGTATTGACATCTCCCCTGAACCGTAAAACTCTGATTTTCAAGCAAACAGGAAAACGGTTTTTATCTCGGTCACAAGAAGTGTTTAGCTATATATATGTTCAGCTATTGTACCCACGCGTTCCTCTTCCTCTCTCTCTCTCTCTGTCTTAAACAATAGTAGTTTTGTTATCGCCATTGTACGTAGGCCGTACTCGGATCCAGTTAAATGTCCTCGCAATCGCAACAGTTAAATGTGCTTTCTTGTTTTCTTTCTTTTTTGTTAATTCTCTTCAATTTTTGGTTTGGCGAATAACGCGAAAAAAGTGCACTCGAGAAGCCATAACGAGATGCTCTGATTCGATCGGAAGATCAATTAATACCTACGAGCCGATCACTACGATGAGGTAGGTGTGACGAGTTAGATGGTCTCAACGGGGGCCTGGCAACGCGGCTCGGCGCTACACCGGCATTGCATCCTTGTTTGTCTTTTTTTCTTCTCCATAAATGAAAATATAAAACCAACAATATTAAACGAAGCGGTACTTCCATGCAAAAGTGGCGCGCACGACCACCCGCATGAAATCCATAAATTCGCGTACAGCCGAATTTCTTCTTTCTCATGTGCTCGTTCAAGTAAAATAACTGACTATTATAAATTCCAGTCACGTTGAATTCACGAATGTCGCACACCGAACGCTTGAGAATATATATTTATATATATAGATATATATACATATATATATATATATATGCTTGAGACGGAACGGTTTTTTTAAATCCATGATAATTCATGGTCACGTTACACTGAGCTTGTTGTGAAGACGCCGAGACCAATCTTAGATCTTTGCTACGCTGGTGTAACCGTGAATAATAAAGTTGTAGTAGCCGCGCTTCCAAGATACTCGCAAACAATTGTTTCACTCGAAAACTACTATCCCGCAACCGAAGTCATTTCGAAAATAATATTCCTTCGCTGTAAGAAATATATTTTTGGTACAAGCATATAAGCTAGGTCAAAAGTTCTATTATACTGTAATAGAAGTGTTATTTTACTTTTGGCCTAATATATACGATTACGTAGAGAGTATATTTTTCACAGCGACATGCAGCTTCGGCCGGATACTTCGTAATTCTAGCGTTCGCTCGTTGCAGCCTTCACAAAATATTGGTAAGCTTAAATACTGATTATTGTACGTTTAGAGCCGTCCTCGTTCGAGTCAAATCTAAGAGTGATCACGTCAATTGGGTAAAAAAAAGGTTAATTGATCGGACCGATCAATCTTCGTTGAGACTCAAAATACATTGATATCACCCAATGCAGTTGAAAAGGATGTATTGCTTATGTTTATGCAAAGCGGATTTCGCAACTTGCTTTGAGAAAATTTCGATACACAATCTGGTACTTCCTTTTAGAGTGCATTAGGTTCGCTCACATTCGCATATTGAATATATGCGCAACAATACATTTACACCGGCAAAGCTCTACAGCGATTTATACGCATTTTTTCTGGCACAAAACGAATTAAAAAAAAAAAAGAAAAGAACTTGCTATATTTTTCATCGTTCACAATGGCAACGCTACTAGCGGTAATAACAATATAAATATATATATATATATTTATATATATGTATAGACAGACAATATTCATCTCGGAGCAATGGCGCAAGTACAACGCAATTCAGACGGAAATCAGACGACTAATTACATTAACTAGCGAATGTACCTGTGTGTTATTAATAAAACTATCATGAGGCGAGGGTGTTTGCGTTGATTATAAAGATCTTATGAAGGACGAGTTAAACAAAAACAAGGTTATTGTGGAATGAAAGCGACGCAGCGAACGACAAAAAAGATGAACGTTTAGCGATAGTGACGTTAGTTGGATGATTGTCTCTCGTGGAAAGACTATGGCTTATTGTTAACATCGCGCGTACCGGGGTTAAACTTGACTAGAAAATGAACGAACGAATAAACGATTGAACGAATTGAAATCTCAAAACTATCCGACGCACATGTTTTTTTTTCTTCATAACTTCCCTTGCTTTATCTTTTTTCTTATTTAATCGTTAACCCCCTTTAAGTTTGAGCTTTGATCGCTAGGAGATGGTGAATGAACGCGAGCAAAAAAAAGTTTGCGTATTCCATTGCTCTGTGGCCAATAAGCCCTCGGTCATGCGGGGAGACAAAATTGTCATCGGCTTAAGGAGCACGTGTAACTAATATGCCACAGTCACATTGATTCATCACCAACCTTTGTATAATATCGTATAAGAAATATAAAAACATATGACTTGTCTCACATGGTGCGATTCACAGCTGCAAACTTTATACGTATTACGGACAAAAGAAAACACAATTTTTTAGTTTGATCCTTTCCTTGCTGTCGAAGGAGAATCTTCAAATTGAATAAGAAATATATAAAGTCAGTCTTTCCATGTAGAAGAACAAAAACGTTGTATATGCGTGACAAAAATTACTCTGCGCGCACCGCGTGGCAATATTTTCATGTGTTCGTGTAAACGCGGTCGCGCAATGTATATTTATATTTTATATGTATATATTTACACAATCGATGAGGGCTAGGACGTAATGTAAATAATGACGCAGTTTATAATAATGAGACGGCGAGTCGAATGTCAACAATCACTCTTTCACTTCCTCTTCACCGATGTGGCTTCTGAGGAAACGGAACTAACTTCAGGTTAGTTTACATCATCATGTTACGACTCATCGTCTTGTATTAGTGGAAATGTTAGGAATAATGCCAAGCTTACTGTGCTAATATACGAAACTCAATCGTACACATTTACACTCATACAAACACATCGCATCTTTCTGTTTTCACAGCTATTTAAACAAATCTTTGCTGATATTCTAATCTGTAAAAATCTACATAGTTGGTCGTGCGATGAGTGCGTACCGCAACGTAGCATTTTTAGGACGTACCAATTTAAATTCACTTGAATGAGTAAAAAATAATAAATAACAACGATTCGGACAATGTATGTACGTTGTACTGTTAAAATATTCAGAGCAGTTTGGCAACGAACGCGGAGCGAGCGAATGACAAGTTCTAATTTTCGATTAGATTATGCAATTGCTCGAATGGTGGCACGCACGTCATCGCGAAACCTAAGCTTCATGCATTATCGACCGACCGCCAGAATATTCGTAGCTCATAGCCCAGATCGTAATGATAAACGCATAAAATCGGTGTGCTCGTGAAAATATCGCAAAACGATATACAGCCTGTTCGGAGAATTAGATGATTATTATAGTAGTTTTTATGATTTCACGGTACACGCGCGCTTCTTGCTGGGTTAGGTATAAAAAGACAGCGATCATTCATTCTTTTCTAATTTGTAATTTTCTCTTTCTTTCTCACTCTCACTCATTCTGTCGTTCTTGGGTACAATAATCTCGTACTCCCACGCTCAGTGCCGTGCATAATTCGAAGAAAAAAAAACGATACATTTCCTCCTCACGCGCGTTCGTTCGCTAACTGTGTGTTCACGGTCTATGCTTCTTTGGTTTTTCCGAATCCACAATCGGTCAAACGCAATCGCATAGCTTTGCAATGATTCAACGAAAAAACTTTTTTTTTTTTTTTGCGTAAACGATGAATCCAACAACGACTTACGAGACGAAAGAAATGGTCAGTCTTACGGGTCTAACCTCCGGCCTCCCTTCATTAAGAGGCTGGTTCATCGTCGGCAATATTGTGTAGGTCTGCATAGTTTACGATCGCTCGATGCAGGAACTCGTATTGCGCCTGAAAACAAAGTCACACATTGTTGTAATTATCGAAATCGAACATATTACTTGGTTCACAAATTATAATTTTAATCATTAGATCGACTTTATATCAGTGCAATTTGTTTTAAGTCTTTCGAGAAACCTTATTTTAGCAAAAAGTGATCACACAGAAGTATTTCAGATTATGTGCTTAAGGTGATGTTACGGACTCAAGTCGCCATGCGTGCAACAGAGACGCCATTGGCCGTCGCAGAAGAACGACAGAGATCGACAAAAGCGCCACGTTAAAGCTAAATACTAGATCAGCAGACGTTAATCTAACAATAATAGAAGTTTCATAATTTTCACGTCAAATAAAAAATTACTTTGGGACGAAATCGTATGTAAACAAAAAACAAACGCAAACTATTCTTTCTCGCCATTAGGGACCTTATTTCTTACTAAATCGTCGGAATAAAGTTTATGGAGGTATCATAATTTCATCATTGGTTGCGAAAATATACATATATTTTTTTACCATGAAACTTACAAAAGTGCTGATCATTCCGTGTCTCTGTGAGCGTAGTTTCTTCGTCGTCGTAAATATATCGACGCGTTTTTCAGTTCGTAGCTGTTGTACCAATATACTGAGTGCGACAAACATCGAACTCCGATCAGATCCAAAACTACAGTGAACCACGAGCGGTCCACTAGATTCCACATCGTTGCCGAGGGTCTGATCGACAAGCTCAATGAGACCTCGCGTCACCTCGGGCACCTCACCCTCGACCGTTGGCCAACCGTGGTAATGGTATTGCGTGACGACGACGGTCTCATCGGTTTTCGTATTCGACACGCAAAGTTCTCGTCTCGTATAGTAGGGACAACTCTCGCTTTGAATGTACCGCACCCTTATATGATCGTAAGTACTCTCGTCGTCAGGCCAGTACCGCGGACATTTCCGAGGGCCTTCGCTCAACTGAAACAAAAATTTATCATTATTTTGCTGTTCCAGGAGTAAAAAGATTGAAATGACTTATAATCATTAGATAATATCTCGCTTATTTCGCTGCTAGTATTATAAGTAAAATATACACTTATGGCTTAGAAAACAAAGAATATTTGGCCCTCCTGCAATATCATCTATATATTATTGACAATATGGTTTTCGTAATTAGCCGAAAATGGAGTTTGTGAAACAAAATTTTATTTTAAGCTCTCTATAAGTAGATGTTTGCTGCGGAGCAAAATTTGCCTTGTATCGTAATTGTAATTCATCTTCGTATATGTTTTCTTATAATACTAGCAGCTAAGTGAGATATGTTTCGAAAAATATCAGTAATTTTTAAAAGTGACTTTTTTTACTTACATCGGAAAGCATCACAATCGTCGATATACACTGCTCAGATATCATTCGCCAAAAGTCGGCTATCGTAGTGTCGAGGGGATCTTGCGTTATAACGAAAGATTCCGAATTATCGTAACCCTCGATGAACGAGGCATTGATGTATGTTGAGTGTTCTCTGCCGGGTATAGGCGTAAGTATAACGCGATTTCTATCGTACGGTATGACGAGTTCACTTCTATTTTTCACTCTATTCTCCTCGCCACCTCCGACAGAGAACGATTTACGATCTTCCAATACAGAACTGATTTTCTGCGAATTTAAAACAAGTTCCTACAAAAACTGAGATGTGAGTAAAAGTAACGGAATAATGTTTCGGTTATTATCAAACTTACATCGTATTCCTCTTCCATTCGGCATTTTTCTATCCCGTTGTCGCGAAGTCTTAGCTTCTCCACATTCGCTTTCAGTTGGGAAATCGGTATCTCCGTGTCGCCGTATTGCGCCATCTCCATCAGGGAACGATATATGAAGATATACTGTTTTAGCGATTGGACTAGGAAATTACGTTGATGCCGAAGATCGCAGACCGTATTGAAGATCGAGACTTGACCTTCTTCGGCGAGCTGTTGAAGCAAGGAATCTAAAGCGACGAGAGTGCCAGTTCTGCCGACACCAGCGCTGCAATGGACCAGTATCGGGCCTTTTTCGAGTGAATAAGCCTCGTTTACTCTCTTGATAAATCGTAAAATTGCGTGAGGATGTTCCGGTGCCATAAAATCTTTCCATACAAGGAAGTGGTACTGAACGATCGTTCGAGCGTCTCTCTCGCCTGTTCTCGTCATTTTTAATTCCCGCACAACGTAATCCGAGAACGGCCTTTGCCTCACGTGTGCGACAGTGATGTCACCAAAATTTTTAGTTTCTTCCTTGTCAGGCCAGTACTTAGCGCACTTGGTTTTTGAGTATTCCTCAAGATTTGTCAACATGAGAACGAGCTCGAGATGTTGCTCCCATATCATCCGCCAGTAGTCACAAACCGTATTTTCCATCGGGCCCTGGGCGCAAATGAATTTCTTTCGCTCTTTGTAGCCGAGAACGAAGTTGGCGTTGATATAATCCGATCCGCATATACCGTCAATTTGCGAGAGACGAACTCTTGTTTGATCGTAGCATTTTATGTCGGGATAACGATTTTTATAGAGATTCTCACGTGCCTCGGACGCACGAGTCGTGCGATCGGTGAAACGATCGGGTAATAATTCGAATTCATGTTGAAAACCGTAATCCGAATCTCTGTGGCGCTCGAGATAAGCCTGAAGAAGTTCGCCCTTGGCAACAGGTGGCATATCCGGCGGACTGGCCGCAACTAGCTGATGTCTACCTCTGAGGCTTCTGCAGAGATGCCTGCCCACAAGAAGGCATCCATTAGAAAATCCGTAAGCGCAAATAATTTAGACAATGATTAAACCCCGAGCCGTAACAACTCACCTGAAACTATTCCTGAGTGTGATTATCTCCTCGCCTCCTTGCTCAGCTCTTTTCGTGTATCTTTGCAATACGCACAGAGCTATCAGAAGAATAGCTATCACGAGAATAAGAGCAACGACTATCTGTAGAATCACTTCTAGTGTGTTTTCCTTTTCAGCCGCAACGCTTCGCGAATCCGGACCGCCGTACAGTGGATTTAGGTATCCGCTGTACGCGGGAATCACCTGACCGTCACGTTCTCCGAACACTAAAATTAGTACAGTTTAAAAACTTTTATTATAAAGATAATATATTTACTCGGACTTTGAGCAAAATTGCAAAAAAAACTTTATCATCTTTCGGTTAGAAATAAGACTGAGGAATGTTGTTTTTAATTGTAGAAAGTATTGTTAATGTCAAGTGGACTTAAAACAAATTGATAGACTTAATTTTACAAGATTTTCACCGTAAAACTGGTGGAAATAAATTACCGGTTACGAATCTGCTTTTTCTGAAATAATTCTGATTGATATTTAGCTTTACACTTACCGATAACTTCGATAAACGCGGTGTAATTAGCTTTTTCATCGATAAAACCGTCATACGGAGGATATTGTCCAGATTCTGGTGGATTCTCGATGGGAACTACGTTGGCACCGGCGATATCGTCTCTTCTGCGACGAACCGAGGTGTTCGTATCGTTCTTCGATTGGCTCGCTGTTGTGGTGGTCTCCGTTACCGCCAGATTCGCGGTAGTTGGCGCAGTGCCAGGACTAATAGCGGATGTTGTTTGCATCACAGTCGGCGAAATCGTCGCGTCTGTAGTCGGTGTGTTGGGTACTTCGGGCGCTAGATGAAGAGTTGGCGTGACTTTGGGTCTCAGACCTATACAGCGATCGCAAGAGCTACTTGCGTTAAACGATTCACCGTCGCCGAGAAATACTTCTGGCAACAGATGATCACTGTCGAACATTTCTGCCAGATAAGCACCACCCGCTGGTGAAGCGTGTGCATAATGATACGTGTGAACCTCCAATTCTTCCGGAGAGGGCAAATCTCCTGAGTTCTTTTGTGGACCGAGTTTAACCATGAACACTCGATAGCAACAAATAGGTCCATTTCTCTCGGATATTCTCGGCAGATAGAGTTTAAACAATTGTCTTCCCTGAGATTCTATTTTTCGCCACGAGCGCATGTTCAAATTTTCTCGCTCCGGTACGGTTACTGGCATTGTACAATTTCCTACTGAGTCGATACCAGGACTTCGAAGTCCCGTGACGCACCACGCTCGTATCTGTTGAAGGAAATTAATTATATTTGTTTTTTTCTCGGCGATTAAGAGTTGGAAACTGTAGCAATTTGAGTTATACTCAATAGCACATTTGCGTATTTCATTCTGTGCGAATATTAAAGAATTTTCATGGCGATCGCGAGGTCCAACAGTCTCAACTTTCAACGATGTTATTCGCCGTTGGTTCCAACTGCTATCGGCCTTAATATCTACCACGAAATCGATAGAAGTTGGACCAGATGGCAGTTGAAATTGTCTGATTTTGTGATGACCGTAAGTTAAAACTGAGTCAAGCTGTAATAGACTTACCGAATAATTCGAATTCGGAGATACGCGATCGAATTCGTAACTATGCTCGACTTCTTTGACCGTTCTATCAGGCAATCTCCACCAATCGTTGCCCTGTCTGCCAAGATCGTTGCGATATCTCGCTGACCCGGTCAATTCCAACGTGTATCGTGTTATATTACCGTTAGGTCTTGTCGGTGGTTTCCACGATACAGATATACGAGCGGTATTGCTGACATTGTTGAAGCGACAGATCACAGTCAAATTCTCAAGAGCGCCGCAAACTAGAATGGGGAAAAGAGCGATATTGCTAAGAATTCCAAATAAAATTGTGATTTCAATCATAGGAGAACCGAAAGAATTAGTTTCTACCTCCATCCATTGTAGTTCCGTTGATAACTTTGCTCCAATTGCCACATTGCTTTGTGTATTCGCTGCAAGCAGCGATTTTAAATTGGTAAGTTGTCGCTGGGTCTAACTCTACGAACATGTAATCGTTAAATGGTTGAGCTTGATAAACGGCTTCCCTCTTCTGATCACCGTGCGTCACCATCAGGGTGTAATATTGAACGTGTTCCCGTAATTCTGGCGGTGGTACGCTCCAAGCGACAGTTATCGATCGATCGGTGAAACCGTTCACGGAAACTTCCGGTATGAAAACAGGATCTAATGATGAAAAAAGGCGTTTATTCAAAAATTTTGTTAATATATACATAGATTCATAGACACATTAGCTATTGATGATAGATGCATAGCGAAAAATGCGATGGGCGGGGATCTATCCGTGGAATAAATAAAAGCTACTTAATATCAATATTTTTAGAATCCATGTAGTTTTTTTGTATTGGCAATCGTCGATCCAGTATCACTGGCGCAAAACAGAGTTTTTGTGATGTCCGTGATAACACACATATTTCACAAATGTCCCCGATTTTTAAAACTTTATTTAATTTCTTTAAAAAATCCGAAACATTTGTGAATATATATTACGTTGAAAGACAAAAAAACGCATATCATTTAACAAATAGTTTTTACGACAAAAATTCTCGAAACAAGTGATTTCATTTTTCGTAAGAGTAATTTTTTATGCTCATATACTTTTCTAAATATATCATATTGTCAATTTTTTTTTTTTTTTTCAATACACTGTTTTAAAATGGTAAACGTGAGATGTAAGGATTGAAAGAATCGTGAAGTTGCTGATAAAGAGACCTATTGAGATACAGATATTTTTATAAATATATTTAGAAATATATCTCTATATTATAGGTATATTTTATTGTCGATTAAATACCTTTTTCGAGGGTTGTAATAAACCGAGGATCCCTGTGCACCTCCGAACGTCCTATAGAATTAATAGCACTGATTCCTAATTGATAGGTTGTTGCTTTCTCAAAACCCTTCAGAACATAACTCGAGTTTCCACCGCCAATAGAACTCGCGTAATATTGCCACTGATCCGATCCATTCTTCATGTGTTGAATTGAGTATGACTTTATCGGTTCATTACCATCATTTACCGTCCAATTCAAGTATATCTGTCGGGCACCTACAGCCTTTATGAAGTCGATACTGACTTGTGGCTTGTCTATCACGAATAGACTCAGCGATGCGCTTATTGGACCATTGTAATCATTCGCTTTGCAAACATAGGTACCGTTATCGCGACGGGTTACACTTTCGAATGCCAGAGTCGATTCTACATGCGTCTCATTAAGATGTTTGATCTTCATGAGATCTTTCAGGTGATCAATGCTTTCAGAATCATTTCCCTTGAGCCACGTAAAGTTCGTCAGGGGGTAACCCGTAATATGGCAAACTAGATTAACCACCAGTCCTACTTTTACTTTCTCATCTTTGGCTGGTGTGATTTTACCAGGTTCTGAAATAGAGTAAGTGTTGGTTTTTAAATGACTAGTAATTGACACTTGATCTTGTCAACTAGTGAAACTGTATTACATATTGAATTCTTTTGGTTCATTAGTGTGTATAGAAAGCTTCATTTACATTATTTAATTACTGTTTTCATGTGAATAGTGTTTGCTTTAATATATGTTTTACTAGTATTGATATTTATGAATATAACAGTGGTAAAAATGTTTCGAGGGAAAATTATTCTGTGCATGGAACAATCAATTGCAATAGCTGATGCTTGACTATTCAAACACTTATCCATTTGGTTGTTTTTTCTATGCAATTATATGCTTATTTAATAGCATAAAAGATATGATATCCATATTGTCAACTTTCTTACCTATGATTCTAACAAATACTGTTTTTTCCAGAGATAAACCTCCATTAGTCTTTGCTGTACAGGTATAATTGCCAGTATCATTTCTACTAGCTTTCTTCAGATCTATACGTCCACGAGTATCAGAGTCTTTGAAAGTGGTGAGATTCTTTCCAATGCTGCTCCATGATATTTGACTGGGCTCGCTGACCTTGCACAGTATAGACGGTGTGCTGCCTGCCTCGATGCCATCTATTTTCTGTGATGCTTCTATTTCTAACGTCGGTTCTATTATAATATTTGGCTGCACGCTCTCTGTTGTTTGAACACCTATGAAATTCAAGCATTACAGAGACGCTATTCATCTTCCAATAAAAAAAAGTTATCACATGGTTCTTCTACCTCATTCTTACGATGTTCCCATCTCTCTGTGTACATCATTGAGAACAAGGTGTCCGAGCATACATATACATACATGATATTTCATTCGCCGAGTTGCAATTAAAAATAAACTGCCTTACTCGCAAAGGACGCGATATTGGCTAAGAATAATGTAACACGCGATTTGCGAGGGGCAAATGGACATCATCTACACGATCAAAAAAAGCATGCATGAAAATTGATAAAAACTACAGCTATGTGTATACAAACGAAAGATACACGAGATCACTGGCGTAGCCGGTCGCACATGGTCCAATGCACGTCAAAGTACTTTTGCTTTTTTTTTTTGCGAACGCCACTGGACAGTCGCGATCGCGTTGTTTAGCGAAACTAAACGTCAGAGTATCGTAGTACATTGAGATAAATAGATAATCTAAAGGAAATGGAGAGCGATAAACTATCGTAAGGGGCTATCGCGGACGCTGACAATCAATCTCGCGCCCTTCGGTGATGTAGTCGTGACAACCGGAAAACAAAGTGGTCGGAAGTATGAAAAATAGAGTCCCTCCCGCTTCCGGGATACGGGGATGTACGAAATAAGCATTGATTATTTCCAAGCTTTGCAATTACTCACCAGCATCCTCGATATTGGCGTAAACGAGGACGAGAAAGCAGAGAATAAGCGAAGGTACACTCGCCATCGGCACACGGCTTCGTAACATGGCGTCCTGACAGCCGGGCGTGAGTCGCCAGCGATCCCCGGGCCCGTGATTTTTTTCGAGACGCGTTTGAAAGCCTTTGCGTCGCCCTTCCGGCCCCTCAATTCCTTCGACAGTAACGTGGCATTTTCCACGCTTATTGCCAATCCGATTAGGCGGCTATTACAGCCCTTCGTCGAATCACTTCACTTTTTCATCTCTCGACAACCGCAACCGGCCGCGCGAGAAGCACTCACTTCGGCAAACATCCACAGTTTCCTCGGACACTAGTTTACGTGATACACTGCTGCTGCGCTGCTGCCTATGTTCTTTGGTTTGGATTTGCTAGGAGAAATTTTATAAAAGCGACCTCTTCCTCGCATACAAAATGGCCGCCACTTTCGACAATAACCGCGACATCTACAACTTCCCATTTGCCCGGATAATTGCGGGGAGGGAAAGCGAAGTAATTCCTTACAATCGTATACCGGTTTTACCCACATTCCTAGCTTTTTTATTATTTAATTACTACAGTTATCTTACGCGCAACGAACCTTAAACCAGAACAGCTCGAATCTAAGTACTCGTCGTGTCAATTCGAACTTGTTGGATTGGTCACTATAAAACGCAAGCATCAATTGCATAACCTCTTCTGATATTGTCTTATTATTTCATCTGGAGCAAAGTGCCGAACGAAATATATTAACGATGTCTCGATTCCTAGTCAGTTTGTGCCCACAAGTCAAGAAGTTGGTGAGTAACAGTCTCCGGCTGGTTTAAATGGGACAGAAGTTATTCTTAATGTTAAATAATCAATTTTTATCACAGGTCGCTGCTACAGCATCTTCTCTGACAAAAACGAGTCTTCCTACAGCTGTAAAAAACACACGCAATTTTTCTGGCAGTGCTAAACTTTGTAGCTCTTGGCCGCAGATCCAGAAACCTGCTCCAGAGTTCACTGGTACTGCTGTTGTAGATGGTGACTTTAAGGATATCGCACTGGCCAATTATAGGGGCAAATATGTTGTCCTCTTTTTCTATCCGTTAGATTTGTAAGCGAGTCTTATCACCTTCTATTGCTATGCAGCTTATACATTGGAATTATGCAGATTATGCGTAGCAATTTTGCAGATTATAGTCAGTTTTGTCTTCACGAACAAAGTTTTCTGTGCACTCTGATAGGTTGGTGCGGAAGATCTATCTTAGCCACAAGATTGAGTTTCTATTTTTTTTTAAATGAGTTTTCAAGCAACATACAGAAACATAAAATTGATAACCAGTCATAAACCAAGTTTGGGAGTCAATTATGTTTAGTCTGAATTAGAGCTTTATTTTCTGAATCTAGACAACTTCATTGGTACGTAAGAAAGCTTTGATATTGTCAGTCAACACATTTTTTAAAAGTTTTATACATTACTTTGTACAAATTTGATGAAAACTATGCTGATGTTGATTGCTTCTCTTCATGCGATATGTCATTTACATTCTGGTTGCTTTCTATTGTTCCACCGCGATCGCAGACGTTATTCTCTTCAGCACTAACGATGACTCAGTCGGTATAGCATCACCTTAAGAGTGTGGCAGTCGTTTTTTCGCGAGCGCAGTTATTCTTCTTTATTTTCGACATAAACCCAGGGGCGGATTTACCTGTAAGTGCAATGGACCCGGGCTTAAAGCGGCAAACGTAGGCAGCGGCGAATTTTCGTCTGTTGAAAACAGCATCTTTTTAAACGGTTATTTTTACCGCTAATTCTGATCACATCACACTTATTCCGCTTTACCTGGTGTTTATTTATCACAATTCTGGCAAGCTCTAAATAAACGAGATTTCAAATCACAGTTATTACAATCGCTCAACACACTTGCAAACTAGAAGGCAAGGTGTCTGGCGATGTTATATCAAAATTCTCACCCGTTTTGGGTACCCGAATTTTTTTTTTACCAACGGCAATGGAATGAAAACTATATAATAGCACGGTGTCTGTCGATGAGTTATCAAAATTCTTATGCGTTTTGGGTACGTGAACTTTTTTTTTTACTAACGGCAATAGTTATTATTGGTTAAACTTTATAATTTGTTATTACTTGAATTGGTGGTATATTCGTTCCTTTAGAAAAAAACAGACGATCCTGCCTTGGATGTCGAATGACATTCAGACCATGTGCTACATATTGTCTGGCTCTCTCAGATTGTCTAAGTGCGAGAGAGATCACTACATCTTTCCGAAGTGTTATTCTTCGTCATGGTTGATTTTTCGAATAAAAGTCGGGAAGTACTGACTACAGAGTACTAACATACAGTCAGTACTTCTCGGTTTTTCACTGAAACATCTATTGTGGTCAAGAAACAACGCTTTACAGTTTTTTTTACCGACCGAGAAAATAACCTACCTGCTTCTTTGATTTTTGTACAAAAGCGAGCGCCAAGTTTTTCGGGCCTTGGGGCGGCAAAAAAGGTAAATCCGCCTTGCATCAACCACAGCCCAATAGCTTTTGATTTACAACAGACAATGTCGCTTATGATACTATGTTCCACGGGGTAATGTTTTTCAAATCGATCGACCGTGGTACAGAAACTTGGATTACAGTTTTTGTTACTGACCGAGCACAGTATCACATTACCTTAATTTCACATAGCTTCAATGTCAATGCATCCTTTCAGGAATCGCCGAGAAGTGTGACTGAATATTCTATCAACTCTGTCAGTATCTCTAGTTCCATTTAGTGGTATTAAACTGAGAATAGAGTTTAGGTATTTCTAAAATTACAGAACTTACTATAGTCTGACAAAAATCAAAATCACATAATAGACTAGTTAAGGATAAGTATACTAAGTTTTGCATTTCTATTTCAGTACTTTTGTCTGTCCCACCGAGCTGATAGCTTTCAGTGATAGAATATCAGAATTCAAAGCATTGGATGCCCAAGTAATTGGCGTATCGACCGACTCTCACTTCAGTCACTTGGCATGGATAAATACTCCTAGAAAACAGGGAGGTTTGGGTGGCGATTTGGGCTACCCACTGCTCAGTGACTTCAACAAGCAGATATCCGCAAAATACAACGTCCTTCTGGAAGAGCCGGGTGTAGCATTGAGAGGTCTCTTCATTATCGACAAAGAAGGAATTCTGCGTCAGTTGAGCGTGAATGACTTGCCAGTAGGCAGAAGCGTAGACGAGACGTTGCGCTTAATTAAAGCCTTCCAATTTTTCGAAAAACACGGCGAGGTATGTCCTGCGAACTGGCAACCGGAGTCGAAAACTATCAAGCCCAATCCCAAAGACAGCAAACAATACTTCGAAACCGTAAACTAAGTACAATTATATAAATATATTGGTGAATCTGAAATATATGCAGTAGCAGCAGCCGGCGAGTTTCAAGCAATCTTGAATAGGTACGAACTCTATATCCTTTCTCAGAAATCCTGCACGTACTCAATTCAAAGTTTTGCACACCGACTATGAAAAAAATTAATCATAAGGAAAGATAAACAAGATCGAATTCCTGCATGTTTGGGCGATGAATAACTATTTATCTGCTACAGTTACTCTCAGAGCAGAATCATTGCTACCACCAGTAGCCGCTAGATGTCGCCCGTAAAACTGAATTCGCCACCCATTGGGGAATGATAGTTGAAATACTATTTTACTTATTAATACACGCGGGATCGTTTCGATGTTGGATATCAACATGTAAAAAAATTAGAATTCATGGAATACTTTTTTTTACATAAAGTGGTACAGCTAATTGGTAGCGTTCTAAATGCGACCCTTTTACGGTACATGCGAAATTATTATATAATTCGGCAAGATTTGACGATTATAAAATTGCAATGCCCGGCACTAATTCGAGTGCCTTCTATTGGACAACTACTCGAATTCAAGAGACAATTGTTTCGACTGTACGATAGATACGTCACAGATAGCGACTGTACAACGTATTGTAACAAATAGATATTTTGATAAATAATACTATTGCTGTATTATTTTGATTGGGTTTTGGATTTTTATTATATGAATTCTAAATTTATAGGAAAATATGTAAGTGCAATATTTAAGAATATTATACGCTCTCTTAATTATCCCGACGACTCTTAACAACCCATGCACTTTGAGTTGATCGTAATCAATGTTAAGAAATGGTTTGATCTAAACCATATTCATTTCGTCGTACACGTGCCGAACGTTTTGTATCGTTGCTGTTTCGAAGTGAACGCATACGCACATTTATTGAACGAATGGAGAACGCGTTCGACCGAGAAGCAATTTGCAGTCCCGGAACCACGATCTGTACTTCCGTTCGTGTTGCTGCGGTGAGCACGTGCGCACACTCGGTTCTTGTAAGGCGTGCACGCGTTTTGTACTTGGAGTTTTTCCGCAGAATCAAGGGAGGGATGACGGTCCTGGTGCCGCTCGGTTCAATCAGACGCAAAGGGCACGAGGGCTCCTGAAACTTGAATGGCGCAGGGGAGGAAGGGGACTGTGTTGCTGCCGTCGTCGCCGATGTGCGGCAAGAGATGCGAGGGAGCAATCTCGTGCTGGTTGATTTGATTCTTTGTGGCGATGGGAGCAATAGCGGATCGAGTCACCGAAAGACCGTTCTCGGATTATCCCTCCAGTCTCTTTCTCTCTCGATTCTATCGAGTCTTTGACGAACTAATGTATATAGTCAAAGTGCTTCGATGAAAAATCTCATCGAAACCCCACTTTCACTATAATGAGAATTTATTGTGCCACCGACGTAGCGAATAATCGAAACCGATATCGTATCCCTATAATAGAAGCGTACGAACTTGAAACAAACCAAACATTCCTCATTCTACAATTGGTATAGAAATTCGCAAAGTATATTTGGAAACATGATTCAACTTACGATTACACTCCTCGATTTTTTAACTACTAAAGTGTGTTTCGTACTTTTTTTTAGTGAGTTTAGCTAATTGCAGTGTTTCTGTATTGCAACTGAGACTGAACCGTATGGTTCAAATGTTAGAAAAAAAAAGTTGTCAAACCTCCGAAATCTCCCTGATTGTTTACAAAAAAGGTTTAAAACTGGGAAAACCATTGATTTGTAGGTCTTCTAAAATATCCGGAAAACACTCTTTTTTAAAGACCAATATGAGGCGTTCTATATCAACTAGGCCACTTTTTTCGGTCGAGTTCACGGATGTTTTTCCAAATTAGTCTGTTGTACTACTTGAGCTGAGCGGCTGTGCATTATTTTTAAGGTAATATTTTGTTGAGTGGAAGAAATATTCCTTACAATAGACCAAATATTTGTTCTGCCACCCGTAACCGCAGATTCCCTAACAGTTCAGTCGAACGAAAATTTAACTCAAGAACCAACTACAGACCGACTATGATGTCGGTTGGTCGGTGGTTGGCTTCGCCAAAATGCCGGTTTTCTTCGTGTTCGAAACCGACCCGGTTGGTCTTGGGTTGAATTTTGGTTGGTTCATCTGCTAGGGTTTGGTTGGTATTACCAACACTTTTTATCGGTGTGTCAACTCTGGTAAGTAAATGTGTAGCTGTTTCAAATAACGTCATCTATACAATCCCGTGAACTCGATAGAAATAGGATCCACCGTTGTATGGCCAGAAAAACATTTATTTTCTTATTTATTCTAGTATTCTCCTTTCGGCCGATTGTGTCGCAGTCTTTTTTTATGCGATGTAAAGTTTGGCGGGCGAAATCACTTGCGCCATCACGCTACGTGAGTCTCGGCTAGGGCGAATTTCCGCTCGCTACCTGAAACATTCGTTTGTTGCCTTCGACGATCCGAGATCCGGGCTCTGCATATCATAAGTAGTTGCCAAATTTTTAAAGAAGAGATCATTTTATTGAGGCTCTCGAGTTATTATTTGTCGAAACTCACGGTCCCGAGACTTAAAGTTTGTTTTATTAAAATGTTACACATATAGATTACAGCATGTGGAAAGAAATTCTATAGTCTTTCCAAAGGACTTGAAATGAATTTGCGAGCCGCAGAGGGAAAAAACGTAGGCAGGGGGCACACAAGGGTTATGAAAGTCGCTGTAATGGGGACATCGTGCGAGGCGCGAGCTGAGGAAAGCAAAGGGGATAAGGAGAAGGGAGCTTATTATTTTTCGAAGAAGGTATATAGAGCAAGACGGAGAGATCAGTGAGCGCTGTCGGTAACGCCCCAAAGGTAGGGATAAAGTAACCGGAGAAGAGCGATGGCAGTATAAAAAGGAGAAGAGGATGCTGACGTTGGGTGGGGAAAAACTGAAAAGCGACGCCAGAGATAAACGGCTCATCCTCTTTCCTATCCTACCAAATCCAATCCTGTCGTCGTCGTCGTCGTCCCGCGTATGAAAGTCTCTCAGGACTAATCATATTCGAAGTAGGAGACCGTTTCTACCCTCTTCGTCAGGCTCCGTTTCCTCCAGCAGATTTCGTGCACCCTGCTTTCTTCATAATACTTTTTTTTCAAAGAGCAAAATTGAGTCTCTATAAGTTCTCGTTAAAGGAGCTGTGTAATAAATACATAATCGTCGACGATACTTTTTCTCAACGATATCTTTATTATTAGGCTACGAAAGGATTTTCCCACAGCACGGAAAGCCCAAAGGATTTCTGGGGCTCTTGTACTCTCGGCGTCTTCTGATATCAAAACTTTTCTCATTTCACAATATATTCGCATATACAACGACTCTGTAGTCGTATAACTCGAAAAAACCGAGCGAAATAGTCATACTTTTACACTCTTGAGACGTATTGGGAGTTCAACATCATCTTTCGTAAACTCAAAATGTACTTTTCCGCAGCTCGTACTTTGCACCATCCATTCTAGAAAAGTAGGGTTTGATGGTATATCATACTGATGAGAAAGCTCGTCGCGCGGTTACGTGGGGGTGTTTGGTGAACATCGAGGTGGTAAAAATGCGAGAGATATAGGGATGAGTATATAACTTGAAATATTGTGCGGGAAAAAAGGAGTTCTGGCGCCATTCACGTGATTGTGTCGCAGTCACTCAGGTGAAGAATAAAGAGGAAAATCGTGCCTCCTTTTTTGTGTCACCCATCAGATCGTGTACGCATCTAGTACATAAAGTATCCATATACAAACAGCGTACACATAGGGTCAATGGATTATACTGCTAAATAAAAAAGGGTTCCCTCCGTCCAATGCTTTGTGGAAAAAAATCAGAATTATTCATTTATCTAACGAACTGGTGTATGCGTGAAATATCAACATCATACTATCGAAGTTGCTTCTAGTTGGAACGAAATTAGAATTACGAGCTTATTTTCAAAACAGGCAAATAGCTAAAGATGATATTTGCTTGTGTATATTTACTTTTCCACTTTTTGATTCGACGAAACAAAAATAGAAATGAACGTACATTCTACTAAACTTTGAGTCTTGTATAACCTTTCTATATTGATACAAATTTTAACGAGTAAGCAGGACAAAGGGCTAAAATTGGAACAGACGACCCGGGATTTAAAAAAGTTTTGCTATTTTCATTATGATTTATTTTCAACAATGCAAATATTTTGTGAGTCAGTAAGACTTTTGGAAAAATTCATAAAACTTCACGCTAAACGAATGCAACAGTTTGAAAAAACCGTGACTCTACGAACGAAGCCATAATTTGAGGAAAATATTTGCGTATAGTATTAAAAATATAGAGAAATTTTTTCCGCCAATGAACATGAAAATATCTCGTTGTGCCAATAAAAAATGGAAACGAGATTTTTCTCCGCATGTTGTCTATGTAATCAAAGTATTACATGAACAAAATATCGCGTGGTTATACAGAAAAAATTGGCAAAACTCTTCAATCGAGATTTCTGTTTTTTAAACTGTGAAATTCAAAACATTGTGATATAAACCTGTATGAGACGTTCTCCGCCAACTCGGCCACTTTTTCTCGACCCTCTCGGATCTGTTTGATAATTGGCAATATATGAGTACTACTCAAAAGAACTGTTTACGAAGTTTTTTTTTAGATATTTTAATCCACTTGTTTTGAATTTAAAAAAAAGAGTTTCTCCTTTAAGTTTATATATCATCGAAGTTTAACGTTCGGCAAAAATGTAAAAAAAGTATGTCTTTTAACGAGGTATTTAATTCAAAATATTTTTTCTTACGGCATTTCAAGAGCAAAAAAAATGGAGAATATTTTTTTTTGATAGAAAACTTGACTTCGTTGCAAATGTTACGGAGTATTGGGCGGAATATTCAAATCGTATGAAGAAATTGACATCGTGGAACTGGGAAATCTTGACAGATCATAAGAATATTTTGCAGAAAATTGCATTTATTAATACATGTCTATAAAATATATACATAAATCAATTTATGACTACATACATCTATTAATGCTTCATTAAGTAATCAGCATATAAAAATATTTCACAGAGATTTGGTTTAATGAGCATTCATGTACATGTAAGGTACATGTATTAATTAATCCAACTTTCTGTCAAATATTTCAGCTGTAAAGATTTCCGTGTTTCACGATGCCAATTTTTTTATATGCTCTGAATATCCCGCTGAATACTCCGTAAAATCTACAACGAAATAAAAAGTGTCGTATTGAGAGCAAAAAAAAACATGTTCGATTTTTTTCGGGTAAAAATGGCTTTTTCGTTGCCACAAAAAATATAACATATTTTTAATTAAGGAAGATCGGTGACGACCCTCAGAGTCAAATCAGTGCTGTATTTTCGTGAATGATTGTTGAAAGTTTAATGCATTAAATAACAATAGTAGAGGGTGATCAGTATTAAAACATGTATATTCGACCCACTGAAACATTAATAGTGACGTATTTGCATTCAGATGCACTAATTAACATTTATTTGTAATGAGATACATTTTCGTTCCGTTTTTTCCAAGTATAATCAGTAATTCTTTATCGATTTAAATTAGTAACGATATTATTTATTCTATGAATTGACCACCACGATATTCATAGTGTCAATTGTTTAATGATGATAGCCTGTTAATTACGAAAGTATTTTTTTTTTTTTTAAACAACAGGCTATAATTATTGAACGATCAATATTACGAAATATCAAACTGGTGCGGTGGTCTAGTGGTTAGAGTACTGGCTTCTAGACCAGAGCATCGGTAGGTCGCGAGTTCGATTCCCGGTGCCGACGAAAAATAATAACATGGACGCGATGAAGCTCCAGATGTATACGTGAGACACACACAGGTAACTGTGGGGGTCACATGTATACAGCTGTAGTCTGTGTTTACATTCTTGACGAAAATCGTGACGTAGCTCCGGTGCCGTGAGGCGAACTCGAGACCGGCTACATCGGCATAAGGTTTTTCCGCAATGTTTTCCTATGCCCTTAGCAGAAATACTATGGCAAATGCGATATAGAGGGGCAAGTCGGATGCGGCCGCATGGGGGCCTGGTTACTGATCCGGACCAGGTCCTCAGGGGGGACTGGCTACTGACCCAGGCCGACCCTGTAATTGGCGTAATGCCTGCAGACGGGGGGAAATGCGAATAAAAAAAAATATCTATATATATTACGAAATATCTAGGCGGTCAATTCGTGAAGTATCTTTTAAGAAACAAAATGAGCTATCGTTCAGTGTAATCGGTGACGAATTACAGATGATATTTGGAAAAAAACCAAACAAAAATCTGTTGCATTGAAACGAAAAGTTAATCGGTTAATCTTTATGCAAATTCGTCACTATTGATCTTTCACTGGATTTAGTATACATACTTCAATACAAATCACCCTTCACTATTGTTTTTTAATGCATTAAATTATCTTAAATTTTACTTCGATAGTCGTCACCGAGCCTCCTTAAATAGTCCTTGAAAAAAAAGAACTTATTTATTTCCACAATTTTTGTCCGCCGGATTTCAATCTTTCATGATATATGAACTTGAAAACAAAGTCATGTCCGAAACTACTGGATCGAAAAATCTGAAAAAATAAACGGAAAGTATTTTCGAGTGCTAATACATGGTCACTTATCAACTAAATCCGAGAGGGTCGAGAAAAAAAAGTGGCAGCGTTCGTGAAGAATGTCTTATATACACACAGGAGAAACGCCAGAAATTAAAGTAAAAGGACAAAAGGTTATGAAAAGAAGATTCTCAATTGAAGAGCGTCCGTGCATCGACGACATCGAGGATGACAAAAAATAAGAAGTCTATGTACTCCGTTACTTTATGCGCCGTGCACCACTTCAAGGAAGGAGTGGGAGGAAAATGAGTACTCGTCGTTGTCGTGGAGTATCGTAACTAGCACTGGGACATCGAGAGAAAAGACAGTGTCGTTGGTTGCGTTGGGTGTCTGGGTGTGGACGTGCATCCATCCATATCTATCCGGGGGCTCGGCTATTACCGGGGCTTTGATTACTTGTTTTAATCTTCCGACTGGCGGGCGGGCATCTGTCACTCAAAATCCGTAATTGCGAGCCACCCTTTTGCCAGGCAGAGGAGACGCACCGTCGCCCCCTCCGCAAAACCTATCCCCTCTTGTACCACTCTGTAGAAACCAGAAGGGCATATATATATTATATATATATATATATACATCTATAGTAGAACGTTGTGCCTTGTTCGTACCTTCTGTCTGATGCTCGTCTTCCGTCATTGCCTCCTTACAGTAATACTACTGATAGATGAGTAGTATATCCGATCGCGCTTAACTCTCTTGTGTCCCAGAGCTAACCGTAGAGCCAGTGAAATATATGCTGAAAAGTACGACATTATAGCATCGTGGTGAGTGGTGCATAGTTAGTTACACAGTCGTTCTGGCTTCCCAGAGCAAGCTGTACACACACACATGTATGTTATATACTTCCATCGAGCATCGTGTGCCCGGAACTCACTGGCTTTCGTTCGAAGAGCAAAGAGAAAGAAAAAAAAAGGAAACGAAAAAAAAAGTGTTCGCAAGCGAATAACGTGTGTAACACTACGAGAGTGAGCGAGTGGGAGAAGGAGAGAAATTAAACGAACGCCCACAACGTCGGTGTACACGAGAAACGAGCTCCCGTGCGCACGCCAGCAGCCTATCCACTTATATCGGACGAATGAGAGTAGTATTGAGTCTGAAGCGATGGAACGAGTAGTCGTGTGCTGTCGTGTTTTCTATGTGAGACTCGGTGGTGGTCATCAGATCGATGAAAAGAGATTCGCGACACGCCACTCTACCAGGCCACACGACAGGCATCAGTAGGCCGCGCGAGAGACTCGTCGGACTATATCGCTTCTGTAGTCGCTCGCGTAATCCCTCATCCCCTTACCCTCTGTCTCTTTCTTTGTCGCTTTCTCTCTGTCTCTGTTTCTCTCTCGATGACTCTTTTCGAGCGGCTTGAACGCGAAGTCGAGCGGTGTATAGTGGAGATTGGCGTGTGTCCACTGTAGTATTATGTAGTAGCTTACAATATATAGTCCTTCAGTTGCGCAGAGTGCAATAGACACCGAGATCGTTCTAGATTCCCATCTGCACACGAATGAAAACTTTGCAGTCACCCCGATCAATTGTCAGAGTTGTTTAGTTATTTCGTTCCCTTCTAAGTAGCTAATCTCCATTCGTTGATTATGGGAGACGTGACCGTTGAGCCCATGTTCCCCTTGTATACCCTTCGAATATTGTATCATTTTTCACGTTCTCAAAGTAATTCGAAGCTTACACACATTCAATTTGAAATATTTAAAAAAAATGGACTTTGTTATTGTGAAAACTTGACCAAATTTCAATACGATGAAATAGAAATGTGATGGAATATTAGAATTTTTCAATGCTTTATCCAAACGGCTTCATCTTGGGCGGTTCCATCGTAAATATACTGACAAAAAGGCTCTAGTAACATCAACCTCGCCGCTGAGGTGGAATGAAATTTGTTTGAATCAAACGAGCTATATATGAATCAACTATACCGACGTTGTTTCAATAAAACTGTTATGTTTAAGTCTATGGTATATAGCAATCACTACTAGCACAATATTGGTTTGATATAACCTACAACTGATCAAAAATATTTTTCTTCGATTTAATCGTATGCACTGTCAGAGTTGAGAAAACAACAAGGTTGATTTAACCGCACATTTGGTTTCAATTTAAAAAAATCGCAGTGTCGACCAATCGATAGAGCCAAGCAGAATGGCGAATAAATTTGAAATGATTTATTGTAGAATGCATGTGACTAAATTCTTCTATTCCATAACTACAAAAAGTTGCTAAAGGCTTGAATAGGAATGCAACATGCGATTTTTTCATCACATTTGTTACTGGTGTGAAGTTTTTATCGTGGAGTCAAAACTGTAAAAAAATTATGGAACACCCATTGTGTACCCATAGGACACTATGAACTCAGGACAACTTAGCAGTTTTACACACAGTGAGGATTCCAAACACTTGCGAGACACGCTCCGTTCATTCGCCATTTAGTGGCATTATACGCAACACTGATGCACAATACTCCGCTAGATGGAAAGCGGCCAGCGCGTTTCTCGCAAGTGACTTAAAGCCTTAACGTATATAAAATTGCAAGGCTGCCCTGAGCGCACCTATAGCCGAGGGGTCTACTCCTTCGTTGACTCGTCGGTTGAAAATGAACCGGTTGGTCCTGGTGTCCACTTTCCCGGTAGACGTCACTGGGTGACCGCTTAGCCGTTCGCTCGTTTGCGCGCTAACTGTTAACCAGGTGGCAGTTTTCCTAAATTTTGAAAGCATTCCGAGAGCTATCACAAATTGAAAATTATATTCATCTTATTTAAATTTTTAAAAAAGTACAAATAATATTTTTGTTAATTAAACGAACCTTTTATTTTGCCATACTAAATGGATTGTTTCTCCCGATAAACTTCAATGTAGTCTCTTCATGCTTACATATGGTGAGTTCAACCAAAGAATTTGTTTATGAAACCCATGTTGGGTACACAACCAAACATACGATCAAAATAATGAAATATTTTGTCGATAGCGTTATCTAATCGATTGAATCATAAATATATTGAGTTGTGATAGTGAAATCCAGTTTTTAAAATCGATGGCAATTTCTAGTCAGTGCAACTTAATATTTTCCTCGCCACCCACAACCACTAGGTTTGGTTAATTTAAACCAAATTGTCTTAATGTTACCAAATTTTTTTTTCGGTGTACATTTGTGAAAAATGGAAATGTGTGGAATTCTATTCTATGTAAAAATTAATACAGATTTATATGGGATATTTTAGCTCAAATTAACTCAAGTTTTCCGAAAAAAATATCGATGATATTTTTAAAAAAAATTATTTTCCAAAAAATTAATGATGTTTTTTTTTGTCCACTAAAAAGTTAAAAAAAGTGAAAGAAATTAATTCGGCTTAAAAGCCGAACTAATTTTTTGTAAGTGCCTGTATATAATTAGCGAATTTTTAATTTTGTTTTTTTAATTGGCTTACAAATCCTTGACAAAATACATCCATTTTACGCAATAGAGCCGTTGAAAATCTACTATGTCATAATCATTGAATTATAATACTTGAGCCATTACAAAAATTGTTCTTAACATGCGTTATTCATTTAAAGAATTACAAAAAAAATGATTTGACCTTAAAAATGGCTAGAAAATCCGGATCCCATTCTAACAATATCTTAAAAATTCGTTTTTCATATATAAAACTTAATAAAATTCATCCGGCTAAAAAGTAGCCGAACCTTCAGTGAAAAATGGAATATTATTGACATTTTAATCGGAAAATTTGAATTTATTCGAATTTCCCATATGAATTTCTAATAATTTTATTTTTGTTGTAGGCTATAAAATCGCGCACATTTTCATTTTTCAGAAATGTATGTACTATGAAACTGTCCCAAGATAGAGACGTTTAAATGAGAAATTGAAAAATCCTTATATTTCTTAAAATTTTTATTTTATCGTTTTGAGGAGAATAAATAATAGACTAAGAAAAAAAAAGTTTGATGGCTGAATTTCGGTGGACTTGCTCATATACATACTTGATTGAAAGCGCGGTCGTAGTAATTTTTAAATAAGTATTGTCTTATCCTACAACATTTAGCGTATTACATTTGCCGCTATATTTATCACTTATTAAATTTCGGTGCTTACTCAATACTCAAAAACTTAGTATTTCCTTTTTCCACTTTATTTATTCTTTGTGGAAAAGCAGTAATTTTACGATGAACTGACAAGATTCAATTCCTGCACGGTAAGTATATAAAATAATTGCTTTTGGAATAAGCAGCCTTTAAAGTCAAGAAAAGCTAAATAGTGATTCCATGCAGCTAGTGCATTTACCGTATTCTATACTGGTGTAATCAAAGTATTACTAAGATCAGAGAGGTAACGGAGCTCTTATAAGTTCTGCTCATGTTTCAGTGAACCTCACTAATTGTCGTGATGAGGAAGTCATTCATTTGCCACCCTGGGATAACAGATGCACCGCAAGCTTCCCTCTATGTGTGTAATACGTATAGAAGATCAGCACGTTCCAAGAGCTCTGGGCTTACCGTACCATGACTTGGAGATTGCTGTATATATATATATATAACTATCCACCCATGTGTTATTATATATGAGTGAGACACGAAGAGTCGTATATAGAGTTATAGAGGAAAGCAAGTTGGAGGGTGCTCTACTGTCTCCGGGGGATATTTTCAGTCGATTATCCGGTGAACGTGCGCGGGTCAACGAAGTGCTCTACTCGATTTCCCCTTCCTCTTAGTCTGTCGCTCTTTACCCGCCACTCTATTACCCGGAACACGTACAGAAGAGGCTCTTTCTACGACGAGTCTATTAGTGGAGAGTAAACAGAGCCCAGGAGGGGGTGACAGAGAACGAGCTGGTATATATGACGAAGAGAATGGCAGTAGATAAAGAGATAGAGAAAAGAGGGGACGAGCGAGAGAGAAAGAAAAGAGAGGAGTGAAAAGAGTAGGGGACATTGTAATCGGTGAACGCTGGCAGGACGCGGACGCGCGTTACGTTTCGTACATCGACGCTTTTGCACATGCATGGCTTTTGCGTCCTGTGCGGATAACCGTCGATTGGATCGGGAATTCCCAGAGGCGAGCAGGGCGCGCCAGCGTTCACCATCCCCCTCGTGGTCTCGTTTCTCCGCGCGCTTTCTCTCTATTCTCTGCTTTTTTCTCGCTGGCGCATTTTCCATTCGGCCGCAGCGTCATTATCGGCTCACTCAGTACTCTCTTTTAGCAATCTCTCTTTCGACGAAAACGAAAAAAAAAACAACAACAAAAAATATATCTATGTGAATGAAACAGTGACTGTAATACGCGTTCGATTGGTACGGTCTCTGCTGGCTCATTTCTCCCCTTCTACCTTAAAATTATTTGTCTTTATTTCTTCTCTATCTCTTTGCGAGTATGAGTTGCGTGAATGGCCATTGATATTCGCCGAGAGACGTGGATTTTGTCTGATGTTTTGAATGACCAAAAAGAAGGTTGGGATGGTTAAATCATTGGGTACTGCAAAGATCGCCAGTTGTGTGTATCTTGCTTCTATCGAAGTATACACCTTTGATTTTTCCTACATTGGTCGATGAAGAGAAGGTCCACTGTAATATTGCGGAGGATGTTGACAAAGTAAAAAGAATAAGAGTGGTCATTTATTTCACTCAAAGTGAACTTTTTCTGTTATGTTACCCGACAAGTATTACGCATTATGCGCAAAGACCATATACTAACTATACAAACGACAAAATGTTTATTAAACCTATCGAATAACAATATAAATTATTAACATACTTATATGCTGACCAGGAAATAATGCATGGAAAAAAGGGTTGGTTGGAACAATCAAATACTTAGTTAAATATGCGCTCCCCGGTTGACTGGTTGAACCAATCGAGTTGTTGTTGGTCGTATTACACTGAGGTTTGTTGCGTTAACCAATAACTTGGTTGGTCTAGCCGATTAATCGGTTAGCACCGATATACAACTGAGCGCCTGGGTGTTCTAAGCGAGGGTTTTTTTTTCTATAGTGCAGAAGCCGTTTGTGGCCGTCAACTTGATTCAATTGTGGCCATATCTATATTGCATGTACACAACGGTAATTGCCCCAAATGGTGTAAAGGGCTTTAAACATAACTTATCAAACAATAAGATATTTAAAGCATTGCATACTTAATGTAAAGTTTACTTGGTTTTGTGCGAAATAATTTCATTCAGCAATTTGAATGAATTAAAGTCATGATGAATTAATATATACATTTTTTGTGTGACCACTAATAGTACGTCTATCCTAGTAGTTTGAAACGTGACCCCAACTAAAAATGAAAAATTGTATTGACAAACATACAGACGGTTAATATTACAGGAAACGTAAATTCGCTTCAACTTTGTCTATCTACTCTGCACCGGAAGATAATTTGATGTTGTCCAAAATATCAATTGGTTTTGAGTATATTTGATTGGAGTTTTACATACTCTGACAGGCCTTGGGGTGACGGAAGGGAAGAAATGCCACATCAATCTCAAGTAGGTAGATACATTGCATATGAGGCATTCCACGGTATTTCAGCCACCAAAAAAAAATAAAAATAAAAAAAAACCCAAAAAATTTCCAAAAATCAGGTTCAATGTTTATAATAGGAACACGAAATTTCAATTTTATTTAAATTTTCTAGTGAAATATGCCATTTTTTACTTAACCTGTAATATCTCGGGAACGCTTAATCGTATCAACATTTCTAAAAAATGGAAATGTGCATTTTACGACAAAGTTAACGAAATTTTTTTTTTGTGACAAGGACACAATTTATTTACATAAGACATTTTTTTTATTCTGTAAATGAATGCTGAATTTTCGCAATAGTTCAAAAGTTATAGCGGTTTGAAGTATTAAAGAAAATAAATACCGGTTTTTCCAGCATCTCAGGACACTTATTATTGGCAAATTATGTTCCATCGTATTTTGCGTTCATATCAATACTTTGGATAGAGCTCGATTTATAGGGAAAAGAATTGAGTTGAAATTGAAGGTACAAAGTTAAATTCGGTAGAAGAGCGGTATGATTCCATTTATCATAAATTATCTTTCCAAAACGAAAAAAATAATCTAAAAGTGTCATAGTTAACTGAATTGATTCAACTATGTAAATTATTGTATGTCATTTCTACCTAATACAGTGTGTCAAAAAATTTGTTAAAAAATTCAAAAAGATACAGTAAGTATATAAAAGATGTCTCAACTTTAAAGTAGAATGGCTATTATTATTATGAAATTCGGCATTGTTCATTCCTCAAGTACGCAAATTGGCTTTTACCATCTCCCCTCCCCTTTATTCCCCATTCCATTCCTCGAGACCCCTCTATAGTCTTGTTTGCAGCCACTCTTTTTAATGCACTACTGTATCGCATTTGTACGAGGGCTCAGGGAAACTGCGGAAAACCTGGCCGATATAGGCGGCTTTATTTTACTGAGTTTCTACTGTATTAGAATACATTGGAAACTCAGAAAAACTTCCGCCCGTTCACCAATTTACGCGCAAACCAGTGCGCGGCTAAGCGGTCACCCATCCAAGTTATGGCCGCAAACAATGCTGGGTAACTCTGGGGACCGCCGAAGCCACACACCGACCGCGCGTCCACTGCTGTCGGTTAACTTTAAAGTATAAAAATAAGTAACACCTATTTTGGGGGGATAATTCTAAGTCCCCCTTGTCAAATGCTATATAATATGATAAATGGAGTTCTATCGCTCTTCTACCGAATTAAAAATTTTACCTTTAATTGCATCTCAATTCTATTTCCTATACATCGGATTCTATCCACAATATTGATATGTACGCAGAATGCGATGGAACAAATAACATTACCAATAATAAGTGTCCTGATATGCTGGAACAATCAATATTAATTTTTTCAAATATTTCAAACTGCTATAACTTTTAAACTTTTGCGAATCCTATTAAAAAAATATTTAAAAAAGATGCAAAATAGAAGTTTGCATATTGCTTCCTCATATAAATTTTGGAGACAGTTGTAATCAGGAAATTCTAAAATTTTAATTTTTAACAAACCTACCGATATGATGAAGACATTCATTATTTATTTCGGCTTCCTCATGGAGGTAGATGTGTTAAAAATGGAAATTTTGAAATTTCCTCTCTGCAATTTTCTTCAAATTTTATATGAGGAAGCAATGTGCGAAGTTCTACTTTGCATCTTTTTTTTTTACTTTTTTACCTAACTCCAATTTATTTTCCATGTTTTCTAACTCTTCGATCTCCTGTCGTCTTTTTTAAAATTCTTATTTCTTAATTATTGTTCTCATTAATTATCCATATTGTCTGCAGCTATGAAACACCGTTAAAATACCCTCACATCGCCTTTTGATTAAGTATAAATTTTTATCTTAATCTCGTAACTTTTGTGGAAGTTATGCACGAAAATGTACATCTATTAAAATTTTTTAAATGTCTTAAAATCCGAACGACTTTACCGGTCATCACCAAATTTCGTACGGGTTGTATGGTATTTTTCGACTGTAGACAATTTCGGTTCATTTGTTGAGATTCGATGTGATTAAGAGAATTTTTTTTTTCGGAAAATTCAAAATTCTATAAAATCGGAACCGCTTTGCCGATTTCGTTGAAATTCAATACCAAAGATCAATTAACGTTTCTTCATTTATAAAAAACCATACAGCTAAATTGGCGAACATTTACGGAAGTTAAAGCGGTTACGAAATTTTTTTGAAAAATTGGAAATTCTATAAAATCTATACATTCATACATTGGATTCAAAGTCACGTCAATTAGAGAGGAGTCAATACTGTAGTTGCATGCAACGTTTTAGTTCGACCCATCGTGCGGTTCGTGAGTATGGACACACACACACACACACACACACACACACACACACACACACACACACACACACACACACACACACACACACACACACACACACACACACACACACACACACACACACACACACACACACACACACACACACACACACACACACACACACACACACACACACACACACACACACACACACACACACACACACACACACACACACACACACACACACACACACACACACACACACACACACACACACACACACACACACACACACACACACACACACACACACACACACACACACACACACACACACACACACACACACACACACACACACACACACACACACACACACACACACACACACACACACACACACACACACACACACACACACACACACACACACACACACACACACACACACACACACACACACACACACACACACACACACACGGCGCATGCTTCCAGACCACTTCTTTCGACGTTTTAGATGATTCTGAGTATGTTAACCTGAAAATCTTGAAAACAAATTTTTTTTCACGCAACTAAAGCTTCCTATATGAGTGAGCAAAAAAATATTGAAAATTCAGCATTCATTTACAGAATTAAAAAAAAAAGTCTCGCTTAAATAAATTGTGTCCTTGCCACAAAAAAACAAAAAAAAAAAACATTCGCTGATTTTGCTGTAAAATGTAGCCTGAAATTACACAAAAAAATTCGGAAGGAATTATTATCTTCTGGGCCATGGAAGAACGCACATTTCCGTTTGTTTTAAATGTTGATACGATCAAGCGTTCCCGAAATATTACACTGAGAGAAATAGATACTACCTAATAGTAAAAATATACTATCGAATAGTATATTGGATGCTTCGTATAGGGATCACTCTCTGGAGTGCAACAGTTAGTATAATTATAGTAATGGTTAATATCTGATTGTACCAAGTACATTCCGTATAATAAACCCTTAAAATATACACAATACACGGTACTATCCAAATACTACCCGATAGTATATAATATTTAGTATATCGGATATTAAAAATCTTAGTATCTATTTCTCTCAGTGTACAGGTTAAGTGAAAAATGAAACAAATGGTACATTTCGCTAGGAAATAATTCGAAAAAATTGAAAATTGGTGTATCTATTGTAAACATTAAACCTGATTTTCAGAAATATTTTGGGAATTTTTTTTTTGTGTAGTTGAAATACCGTGGAATGCCTCATATATAGGTAGAGTGATATTATCATAGGGTTTTGGTCTGTGTTACGGCATTGCATGGATGGATATAGTGAATCTGCACGTTCATTGGTAGCAGTGCTTATGGATGCACTAGTATAATGGTATACGGATAGATCCGTGGTACAACAACGTGTTGAAGCACCGAACGACGGAAGGGTAGTAGTACTGCCGCTGGTGATGCTCCAATATCTCCCTATTAGCTGCTACTCTGGTATCGGAGTTGCTGATCCTTTCTCGAGCGATGGTGGCGGCGTCAGCAACGGCCTCACCGTTGCTGGCCCCCGGGCGAGTGCTTCGTTAATTAAATTAATCTCTGCTAGCAGCGAAGCGCGAGCTAGCGAGAATGCTCGTAACCCTGGTGCTCATGCGCGTTCTCCCGCGCCGAGGCTCAAAGGAACCCTTTTTTTTTCGCCCGGATCCATCCATTTATCGACAGCCGTATGTTTTGTGCGTGCCTCACGCTCTCTATCTTTTATCCATGTATCCCACTCTGTCTTATACGGTAGCGGCCTTGCCGACGGCTAAAGCATCGGCGGAAACAATGGAACCGAGTCAATCATCATTTTTACGGTACACGTACCTACTATATGCACGCACTCATCCAAGCAAATTAACGACGAATCTATTTTCTCTCATTCTTTTTGTCCTGCATTTGGGTTGTTTTAATTTTTGTTCTGAGAGCTTTTTGCGTATGAATTATTCTCTGTCAATTAGTCACTTTCGTCGATTACCTCAGATCTGCCCTATAATTGCTTATATCAAAGTATGACTAAAAGATATTCTATGTGAATTTTCCAGATTTTTTATCCAATATTTGAGTAAATGCCGTTTTTTTTTTTCAAGGGCATATGTATCGCAGAAGCTCGAAATTACTGAAACAATTGTCTTCACATACGAATTGTTGTTATTTGTAAGCTTTCGAACCGACAGCTAAATATGTATCCCGAAATTCAAGAGTTCCGCAGATGCGATTTTTATAAAAGCCTGCTGCTAGCAAACATATTCTGCAATTCACCTCAAGTTTTGTAACCACGCGAACCGCAAACGGCGTTAGCCGACATTCGACCGAATTGTTGGTTCGTAGATCTTAAAACTTAATTTGTTAAAAAATTATATTGGATTGACTAAACTATATATGTAAGGCCGCCAATAAAAATTTCTTTCGGTAGTCAGTAAATACTTAACGATACGTCTGCAAAGGATAATGTGATCCACCTAATTAATTTTTTTTTTCGTGTAAGTCTATGAGTTTTGGAGTTAATAGTATTGCTAATATTGTTTGTTGTACCTCGACATCCTCGAAGAGACTATTCAAATATAAAAAACCGCCGTTTCATTTACTTGATCTTTGATTGCAGCACCGATAAAAAGAATTGGTAATATTAAGCGAATCTGCGGTTACGGGTTGCGAAACAAATATTTGGTCGATTGGAAGAAATATTAGTTCGAATCAACCAAAGATTTCTTTCGACACGCTTTCAAAGGGAATATTTGGTTGATTAAAACGAATATTTCTTCCAATCAACCAAATATTTGTTTCGCCATCTGTAACGGCAGGTTCGGTTGGTATTACCAACTCTTTTTATCGGTGACGTAAATTCAGATTTGTGACGCATATTAAAAAAAAATTACTTCTTACTAACGATTTTGGCTCAAGAAACTTGCCTTAATTTTTTCACAAGATCCCGAATTATTTATTTTTCTTACATTAATTTGTCTCGTTTAATCTCTCCCATCCCTACACCGATAAAAAGAATTGGCAATACCAACCGAATCTGCGGTTACGGGTGGCGGAACAAATATTTGGTTGATTAGAAGAAATATTAGTTCCAATCAACCAAAGATTTCTTTCGCTACCCGTAACCACAGATTCGGTTGGTATTACCAACTCTTTTTATCGGTGTATAAAACGTGTTTTCACGTAATCCATAGCTCTTGCTTAAATATTCTTCAGTAATTTTTTTGTTCCCAGTCAACATACTGCGTCAACAGGAGGAGTAAAAATTCGCACAAGCTGAGCCGCGAAAAAGCGTAATGGTCTTGCTTTTCTTTCTTCCTATAAATATTGTAAAACTTTTTTTATCCAGCGCACAGAAGGCAAACAAAACCTGTGGGTTTACGCTGCCGTGCATCGCACAGTGTGGAAATATACTGAAAAATGGTTATTACGACGATTTTTATGGAAAATGTGGACGTGTGCACCTCACCCTCAGGGCTGAAGGTGCTCTCTGTACGAGTGCGGCGAGCTTCTGTTCCGTGATGAATTATTTTTGTTACTTTGCCGTCGAGAGCGAGATAAAGGCCGAAAGCGAAATATACACACACACACACAAACGCACTTGGTGCACGTAAACTATAACTATATCCCGCGTACAATACAGAATATGATGCATACTCGAAATTGGTATATCGTCGACTCGAGCTCTGTGCCCGGCCTGCGTTCGGTGCCTCTTCCCGCCGGAACCTGCTACTCCTACAGAGCGGTACATTCTATACAGCTATAGATATTACTGTAAGCCACGTAGTAGCAGGTTGCCGCGGGAGCGGCTCTCGCGAGAGTTCAATGGAAGTATGAAACGCCGGTGCTCCTGCGTCTCCCTTTTCGTTTTCGCGAACAGCATCCCACATAGCGGCGAATCCAACTTCGGCTTTTGCGAATCGTGAGCTTCACCCTCACTCTTTCAATCTCTCGTGACTACTACCGACCGCGGAGAGGGATGTAAAAAGCGAGAAAGCAAGAGTTTAATATATACCAGCAACTCTCGCGTGAGTTTCTAACAGATCGAATTGCTTTCCACAGCAGACGGTCGCGAGATATCGAATGTGCGTAGTCGTATATACATGGCAAATGCATGGAGAAGAACTACGAGGTAGCTTCGCATATAGAGAGAGAGAGAGAGAGAGAGAGAAAAAGAGATAGAGAAAGCGGCAAAAGGAGAGAGAGAGAGAATATGCCGCACGGGACGTTCGCCTGCTCGAACGAGGCACATGGCGCGTGTGGGACGCAGCAGCAGCAGCAGCAGCAGCAACAGCACGGCATAAAAGAGCAAGTGAAAAGGGAGCCTCTTTTTAATCTAGCGACGATTCGCCAACCCCCGGCTCCTTTCACAGTTACGTGCTTAGTGCTTATACCCATTGACTCTCTCCGTCTCTCTTTATAACTTCTCTCGCTCCCTCTTCATCTATGCATCTTCGTTTCTCTTTAGCTCTGTGTTACCCCTTGTACAGCACTCGTAAGCTTTATAGCTCTGATGCGGGCTTGCCCGTTGTGCCAACGGGCGAGATATCGTGTGTGCTCTTGCCGTCGTCTTCCTCGACTCTGTGCAGTGTGGGGAGTGCCACTGATGCTCGTCGACTTGGCTATGTGTATAAAATCGTATACACCAAAAAGTGCGAGAGCTCTATGGCAATGAAAACGAATAGAGGGTAGTAATGGGTATAGCGAAGAGCTATATGCCGACTGTTAAACGACGGCTTAACGTGCGTGGTAGCAGTCAACGAGTGCGGGGGTGGTACGAAGGGACCACCCCCGAGCCAAGTGTGAGCACTCACCCCCTAAATGCTAGCAAAGGCCACCTCTCGTTGAGATAGATTTACCAAGAAAAATTAATCCATTAGACTAATTGTATCGCCAGAGGTAAAGAGGCCCCAGGGTGTGCAGCTTGCGTACAGGTAACTGAACATGCCACGAAATGTACGTAGGGCGAGGAAACGATCACGTGGCAATTAACGTTGGAAGACCTACGTTTTTTGTCTCTCTTTTTCCAATTACAGCAGACTGAAGCCTCGTTGATTACAAGCGCAGGTTTATCGTGCGTGATAACAGTGAAATCTCTATATCTTTTTCTATTAGAGTGTAAGGCAAATGTCACTCCGCGATAGATTCAACGAAAATTATTCCATTAGAGTAATTATTTCTTGAGGGAGACCCGAAGTTCGTGTTGGCCTCGCAGGTAATGACGACTGTGGTGACGAAACGATCATGACGCGATAATAGATGTCACGATGAATTATAAGTCGGGATATATATATATAAATATATATATGTAGGGAGAGAGAGAGAGAGAGAAAAGCGTGGAGGTAACAGAAGGATGAGTGGGCGGCGATGAGTGTAAAGTAGTTACTGTTCAATGGTATTAGCGCCGGAAGCGTCATCTGCTGCCTCTATGTGTGCGGATGTTGGTATTCGTAATGTAAGCACTATGGCAGTTGACTTTATCCCTCTTGCCCACTCACAGGTAAATGGGCAATAGAAACAGCTGTTGGGAAATCATGTGGAGCTTTTCGGGCCAAAGAGTGTAATTAGCCGATTAATTTGTGGTGTGGCATTTTCGTCGGCTAATGTGCTAACGGGAGCGTGATTAGTTTGGTGCTTTTATGAGCGTTAACATTTTACTCGATTCGTATGCCCTTAATGAAATTGTATGTATCTATATCTGTATACATTATAGGGATTTAAAGAAATTTATTTTGATTTTTTTGTCTTAGTCGACCGGGGTCAGTATTTGGATAGGTAACCGCTTAACTATTAGTGGCGTTCAGTATTTAAATCGATGATCATATCTAAATGGTGCCTTTTTAAGAGATTGATTGAATCCAAAGTAACGTCAGGTGGCAACGGAAAAAATTCTGACTCACGTTTTTTGAGCGATCGGTGTAATTTTACAGTTCGAGTTAGAATTTGAAGTTGAATAAATCGATTCCTGTATTTTTCTCGTAGGCTATTTTTTTTTGGACAAATTTGTACGAACATAGGCTTAAAAATAAGCAACGTTGAAATGACAAAATCCATAATGATGTTTTGTAGATTCATCGGGCCCTGATTATTTTGAGTAGGGTGAATGTACCAGTAATTCAACCGTCACAAGTGATTGAACAACAGTTCTTTGACAGTTCATGATAAATTTTGACGACTCAACTCAATATTCAATTTTCAATTAAAAACTTTTTTTTTTAGCTGTTCACTACGATTATTTTATCGCAGAACCTTATTTCGACTAGAAGTGTAGATTACACTGAACCGTTCATTTACTAATGATTTTGGAATTCGTGGTTGTAGTATTTATTTTGATATACTTCCTGATGAAAACAATATTTTTGTTAGTTGCATCAGATAAATCGATGTCCAGGTCATCCGTTAAAATTTTTAACAATAGTGTGGAAATATTAAATTTTATGGAAAAGCATGATAAAGAAGTCGTTCTTCTCAACTGTTCATTCACTGGTGAATTTACCTTATGATTGTATGCTCCTCGATCGGAAAAGATTATTTCGACAATTCTGGTATCCCTGAATAAATTTAGAAACAGCGCGAGTGCATGTAGCGCGCCAGCCACAATAAGCTGCCCTCACCGATAAAAAGGATTGGTAATACCAACCGAATCTGCGGTTACGGGTGGCGAAACAAATATTTGGTTGATTCGAAGAAATATTCGTTCCAATCAACTAAATATTTCGTTTGGAAGCGTAACGAAAGAAATATTACAAATTCTTTTTATCGGTGCTCTCTCTCCTTTAACAGTATCCTATGTTCATCGGTACGTTCAATTTAATTATCTGTTTTTGTTATAATTTAAATGCATGCATTTTAATCAATATCGATATGCTCTTTATGTTTTGTAATCCTCTCACAATAACGTGATGGCTATTTTTTATTTTCATATCTTTTAAAGATATTGAAAACGTGAACAGAATTTTTGTTATGTTTCACAGACAGTCGACAATTTATTCGATTTTGGTGGGTTTTGATGAAATTGTATTCAGCAAATTTTATACACTCTTCCGGCAATATTTACGTAGTTATAAAATTATAATGTAAATTTACTTATTCGTGATTAATAACTCCTTTGATTTGTCGACGATGTTTTTTTTAATTAATATAATGCACTCTACCAGTTCTTGAAGTGCGAAGAGTTTACTTCTTCAAGGTTCATTGTTGAATAATGGATAGCTTTTTTCAAAAGGGAACTCAAGGATCAGTCGTCACGTTATTAGGCAATTTTTCTCGCGGGCATTCGACAAACACACCGGTAACACGATCATTACCCACGCGAGAGTGAAAGAGAGAACGTAAGTGGAGAGCGCTTTAGGGTGTGGGCAACGGGCTTCTGGGCCCATTGTCATCCCCTTACGCGTTAAATTACTCCGGGGCACATATACATATACGTAGGAAGTGGGGCGGAGTAGAAGCGTCGTGCGTGTCAAGAAAAACGAGAGAGGGAGAGAGAAAAAGAGAGGCAATTCGACTCCAGATTGCCGAAGCGACAATGCGCCTCTCCGCACCCGACAAACTTTCGAACCTCGCTCACGCGCGCACACCAAAACTTGATACCTGCCTCGCGATGCCATTGCTTCTCCTCGTTCGGTGGTCCGGCTTTACGAATCGATGAAATCTCGTTCTCGCCTTTCGGTACCAACGGTGAGGGTGGATGTACCGTTTTTACTGTGTACTTCACATTATATACTAATGCAGAATACACCGGACAGAAAATTTCAAAAGAAAAATACTGGTATTGTGGACGTAAATCGAAAACCAATTTTGAAAAAACTTGTTTGTCAGGCACTGCAATTCATAGAATTCTCTGGTTGGATTGTATTGCTCACTCGACTTGGGGCACTTGGAGGTTACTTTCGAGAAAGAAGCCGGAACAATGCTTCACAGCTACTCAGAACGATACTCGGATCGCATACTCTGGTTATTTGCCCTATTAGCGTCAGGGACGCGCGGTCGATTTCTATTTCTCGTCGTTTTCAATCATGAATTTAATGGTTTAGTTTTATTGCCTTCAGTAATTATAAAGATGGCTGGACTTTGAGGCATAATTTTTATTAATTCTTGTTAAAAATTCGAAAAAAGTTTATTAAGCGTTGTATATATTTAAAAACACATTTTTTGATTAACTAAAGTTGCTCCGGACGTTCATCGGAAACCATGCCTAGTATTCGTCAAGAAATAAAGGATTTCATTAGGAAACGCAAAAATCTTACCAGTTAGTAAATCATGTTTCACTGTAGCGACCCAGAAATTTGCCTTGATCCTACCGTAAATTCAAACGAACCCCAGATTCGTAGTGGCAGATATTCAATGAGCATAATACTGACATCTTTTTAGCTCTTTCTAGCTTCAATTCTTCAGCAGTAACGTACGAAAGAGTTTCGACTTCCAACGGCTTACACGTGAATCTCCATCAGCAAGCTGCGGGTGTTGCGCAACGACGACAGGCGACCGCGACATGAGTGTGTTGCGTGGAAAGCAAAAAAACAACGGAAACTCAGTTGGAATGAGCGCAAGCTCCCAAGAACAAGAGATACGAACGTCACGGAGATTGAGTGCAGCGAAAAAAAAGAAAAATAATACGGAAGACAGAAAGTGTGAGAAGAAGAGCCGCCGAGGCCGCTCGGATGAAAGGCTCGGGCGTTCAGAGATCAGAGGCGAAAGAGGCGAATGTGCGATGGCGCGCGACCTGGTGTGAGAACGATGATTGAAGTGCACGTACTTACGTGCCCGCGTACTTACTGAGCCTCGACGAGAGCTATGCGGAGATAGAGCTCGCGAGAATGATAGAGGAAAAAAGAAAAAAAGGAAGAAAGTATAGAAAGAAAGAAGAAGAGACGACTACACACAGACGAGAGCAGAGTGAGTGTTGCGTTTCTCGCCCGACGTTGATGTTGCTCTGCTGATGCCCCGGTATTGCAAACTCACTGTCATTGTCATCCGTTCCCTCGTGGTCTCGCGGCTTCGCGAGCTATACCTCGCACTGAGCAAACAACTGTATCTCTCGACTGCGGAGAACCGTAAGCTCTTTTTCCCCAGATCTCTCACGCGCAACTCTTTCCTCGCTCCCGCTTGCTTACTCCTATACATGTACACAATGATATATGTAGTGGATGCATATATACGTGCGTACATTTACTGGAGAATACTCTCTGGTATCCCGTTCGTCGCCGTTCACAAAACCCGTAAGCGCTTTTCGTGCGAGTGAACGAAGAGAAGCGCGGATGTTGAGCGGAGTCGTCGCCGAGGCGGTTGGGTGGAACGCGCGCGCGGTTTCCGTGAGCTTCGCCACGACGCTGACGACGACGGGAGCGCTCAGCGTGATTGCGTGGGGTAAAAGTGCTTCGCAAAAGTTGTTTCGCATACGCAGCACTATATGCATAGAGATTGCGCGGTTGCATTGCTGTGCGAGTTTTCCCAGGTGGATGTTTCAGAGGCTCTCTTTCTCTCGACGCGATATCGCCGAATCGAAAAGAAGAGAGACGACAACAAAAAAGAGAATACAAATGTAGGAGGAGTAGGATACAGTGATAGAGACATCACGATTGATCCGCTCGCCCGGATTTGTGCGAATACAAGAGACACCGTACTGGAAAAGAAAAAAAAAAAATACAATACGTAACACTTGGATGCGTTACAAGGATCGGATAAAGAGCACATACAGATATTGCTGGAATGTGGACAAAGAGGTGGTCGCACAAATGAAAAACACCCGTGTTTCATAGTGATGCAATTTCTTATTTTCTTTTTTCTTTTCATTCTTATATTGACACGTAGGCATATCGTCGAAAATTATTCGTCGATATTAATGATAAGGACGATCGGTCTATCGCGATTAGTAGTCGTCGCCGTAGCCGATCGTTCCGCTCTCGTAGTGGCTGCGGCTACGGTAAGCGATTCTTCGTCGGTGTGACGAGCGGCATTTCCTGCCGCTGTTGCTTCCACCCTCAGTGTTGGTTTCTGTACTTCTGGCTCGTGTTCACCATTCTCGATGCTCGATCCCATAGCCAGTGAACCGTTGTCTCCGTAGCTCCGTAATCCAAGAGGAATTGATTGGCCACGGAGGGTGAACCGAGAGTCCTCGCGTTCGCCATAGTCTAACGTCATGTTATGCCGTATCGACGTTTCACGTTGCATGTCCCAGCAGTTAATATCGCGGTCGCACGAACGACAGGGTTATTGCGAGGATTGAGGCGGTGGTTGAGGATTCGGCGGAGGCGGCGGCGGAGGCGGAGGCTGCGGATGCACCTGATGCGTCAATAGGCTATGGGCTTGGACGTGAGAGGGATGATGGTGATGTTGGTGGTGATGATGGTGTGAGTAGAATATTGGCGGTGCCGTCGTGGGGCCGCAACCAGACGTTCCAACTCCTACACCAACGCTGTGCGAGAGTCCACCGCTGACGGAGGACGGCGGCCCGCTCGATAACACAACCCCTGATCCACCTAAGCCATTTCCCGATGGTCCGGAGACAACCGAATTTCCGGCCGGCGAGGCCTCGTGATGAAGAACCTGAATTCTCACGAGCCTCTGTGCGGCGTGCGCCATATTAGCCGCTTCGAGATCGGCTGCCAATTGTCGCTTCCACTTGTTGCGACGATTTTGAAACCATATCTTGACCTGCGTTTCCGTAAGACCCAGCGACGCGGCGAGACCGGCTCGTTCCGACGACGATAAGTATCGCTTCCTGTCAAAAGTGCTTTCCAATTGAAAAACCTGCGACCTGGAGAACACTGTGCGCGTCTTCTTTTTTCGTTTGATTTTTCCAGAGTCGCAATTGTCGTGGCCCATCTGATCACCCTGGCCGTTCGACGAGTTGACCGTTGCCGAGGAGTTGTGATGACCCCCGCTGGATTCACCGACGTCGCTACCGTCTCCGCCGTCGTCTCCATCTCCCAAATCGTCCTGACCATCGCCACTTGGACTTCGACCTCGAACTTCGTCCAATTCTTCTGTAAACAATATCATCAGCAAAATTTTAAATACGAATGGAAACAGTTTTTATTTATTTTTATCCGCATCGTCAAAACAAAAAATATATTGTAACACAGAAATAAACGAACACGTTCCTTGACGTCATTGCGCTCGATTCTACCCCTCGAGCGCTAATTCAGGTAACTCACTGAGAGAAAAGCATATCGTTTATTTAACGACTGCACATGGTAAAACGAATATAGGAAGGCTTGCAATGTTTTATGGTTGAAGCGATAATAATATGGTTCAATAAACGATATTTGCATGGTTATTGGAAACAAACGTTGAAATCGTATATGCAACAAAACGGCATATTTGAAACTATTAGAATAGTTTTTGAAACTACTATTATTTTGATAATTACTACTATAATAATGATTGCTATAACCATAAAATATTGACGTTCCTCCTGGGAATTATATTAGTGGTTCATCCAACTATCTCTCTTTTAAAAAGTTCATGGGTAACGGAAAGCATTGTTGACACTTATTCGAGTTGTGATTGGTTGCTGGGAAAGACCGCGAGAAACAAGTTCAGTTTGGTGTCAAATTTGACATAAAAATAGGACGTGCGCTGCAACGTCCGTGACATTTTGAAAGGTTATAAAAGCGCAACAGCGCAAAAGAATTTTTAGGCACGCGCGCCAGCGCGTGTGATTAGCCTAGTTTTCTTATATTTGCTATAACCATAAAACATAGACGTTTCTCCTGGGAATGACAGTTTATAGTTAGATTATCGTCAGTCCAACTATATTATTTTTAAAATTACCAGATTTCTCTCTCAGTGCATATTTCTTATAAGGAAATTATTAATCATATCTCCTGTTTTCTGTGTTGTCCAAATTATTATAATATAATTATCGACAGCGCAAACCAGTAATACCACTGAATTGAGAGAAAGTATCAATGGGTCTGAGGCGAGACTACATAAACCTTCTATTTCATCCGCGAATTGTATCCGCGATCCCGATTTGTCAAACGGCTCATGACGAGCTAACGCGAGTGCCGAAATATCGAAGCTCGCTGAATTACTGGAAACTATCCGTCCGTCAACTGTCTTCAGAGTCGGCTGGTCAGCACTCGAGAGGTCTCGACGATACTGGGTCTAATATATCTTTTGTGAAATTGTACGACGATAGAGACATCATCAAAGGAAAACGTTATTATCAAGGAAAGTGAACGGTGTGGGTTGCAAAGTAAGTCAGTAAACTCACGTAAGTTAAAGTATTCAAGTATACTTGCAATAATATTGGATCTTCACATGCTACCTCCTCTGTAATTGTCTCATAGATTATTCGAGCTAGTCGAAATTAAAGATTTAGTTTGTTAGTTTGTCTTAAAACTAACCGGCGCTCACCTGTTAATTAATGAAACCAGTTCATCAAATCGGAGCCTTGGCAGCCCTTGACCTCGGCTGCGCCAGGTGGAGCTTTTTATTATTATAAAATAATCTGATGGAAAGAAAGCCGATCTCAATATGTATATTGCAATTTTAATATCGAATTCAACTGACAAAGGTAAATAGTGTGGAATTGTATAGATATACGATACAGGTATTTTACGGTCAGTTTTACGTATGTGTGTTTGGGGACGTTTGTGGAAAATAGCATCGACTCGATGGAACCGCGTTTGTCAGCAATCCGGAATTGTTTCATCAGAAACAGAGAATTGGTGGGTACGCGGGGTATGGCGCACGAGGCGTGTCCGTAATATTGTTGGATATGTGATAGGGACAAATATTGCGAGCTGCGAGGCACATAACGCGAGTATTGTAGAACTGTCAAATTGTACTGGGGGATGAGAGTGAGAGTGAGAGTAAGAGAGAGAGAGAGAGAGAGAGAGAGAGAAATCGCTCATGAGCCGGAATAGGGCAAAGTACAGGGCAAGTACTTAGGCGGAGGTGGCAGGAGCAAAACGATCGACGGGTAAGGCGATCGACGTTGGTTTGTCGTGGCGGAAGCCGTGGAAGCCGTACTTGTATAGTTGTACATGCGTACACCCTATCATCTCTTGACTCTCTCGCTCTCGCAGCTCGTAATTTCGTCTACTCTGTCTCAGTTTCTCGTTTGTTCAGTTGCAATCTCGTTCTCTCTCCTTCTTACGGTCTTTCTCCCCTTGCAACTTCACCGTTCTATCCGTCTCCGTCTACGTTTCTCTCTCTAACCTTCTGCAACCGTCGGTAGACTCTACGTCCGCCGCAAAGCCGAGCACCGCGCTAAATCCTCTGGAACATCGCTCGAAATTTTAATCACACCCTTCTCGACCAGAACCGGCGAAACCTGCCATGAAAATATGTGCAAAGTCGAGGGAGAAGCGAAAGAGTCAAGGAGAATGCTGGAATCCTTTTTCGGTTAAGTCCCTTTTCCACAAAGCTCTAATACTCTGAATTCCTCACATGTTGGCACAAAGCATGTAGCGAGCACAATATTGTTATTAAGCCCCAGCTGATTCGCAAACTTGTTAATTAAGTTTTATATCAACCTTTGAGAAAATTTAGTAGGCTTATCACAAAATACGTTGACTTAAAATTAATTTGTGATAATGTCCGCGTAGATATATTGACCAGTTCATCACGAACATTGATTTTTGTCGTAATTATAAAAGTCTTATTTCACCACAAAATAAAATAAACGAATAGATTATTATATCCGCTCTATAATCAGAGTTCAAAGACAAATGTTTGCACTTAACATAATTGTCTCATTTAATAAACAGTTTCATTTTCATAGGGTGTGGTTACATTACACACGAATGGACTACCCTTTGCAGGTTTAACGACCGATCATATCAACGCGTTACACGGAAGTTAATTTCGTAACAACAGTTGAAAGATAAGAGAGATCTAGACAAGAAGATGAGTCAATGCAGTTAGCCGTGAGTGAAGCTCTGACTGTTTATCATCTCTGCCATATGGTTCGTGATGCACTTATGGTGAGTGGTTGAAAGTGACCGAAGGCAATTGGATTTTAATTAGATTTTAATTGCCGAGGTAACCCACAACGCTAGCTGTACGAGCTCTTAACCCTAAGCACTGTAATAATTAATGGAAAACTCACCTCGCGTGGGGACGGACGCGGAGGCAGGACTGCCCCGACTAAGGGACCCAATAATGTCACTAGCTGCTGGAGGATGTTCGAGACCTTGAAGACTGTGCGGTGGCCTCCACAGGAATGGCCAGCCACTGTTACCCGGTAATACGCCTCGAATACTGGCAGCCTCGGCTTCGGCAATATCCGATTGAGTGGCATTGCTGAGCGCGGAACTAGCTGCCGCAGCAGCGAGCCTCGAATGGTGCTGATGCTGAAGCTGATGGAGCTGATGCTGGAGCGACGCCGGAAAGAAGACACCACCGACATCAATGCCGACTGGATATCGTCCAGTTATAAACGAGGGAATGAGGCCTAGCCTGAAAAGAGAATGAAAAAAATAAATAAATTAGTGAAACTGATTAGTTTTCTTGGCCAAATGTGATATCTTGTGAAAATGAATCCGGAACACGATTGGGGACAACGGGGGAACTTCGGTCAACGCGCAATACCGATCACCTTAATTGTGCATAAACTAGTGATATATCAAATATTTTTTTAGTCTGTCAGCTTATGTACATGATGATCAAACAATTTTCTGATCCCCGCTGATCCAACGAACATAAATTTAAAAATCTGATGATTTAAAAAGTTGTACACTCTTTTGCTGATGAAAAGCCCTGATTTGAATGAGGTTTTGTCTTAATAAATATATAAATTTAATGTAAAAAATCTTCGTAGTTGTCGGGGTAACAATGATCGAAACCAGGAGGCAATGGGAGTCGCATTTATAATAGGTATTCGGTTGAATTAATCACTTGGAATGGAAGAAGAATTAATGTATTGAAAGATAGACATAATAAATATGTTCATCTTCATTGAGGTTTCAGTATTGGCAGGAGGCAAGAGTTTCTGAGCTTAGAATTTCAATTCTCTATAAACTATAACTTGAAATTGGTACGTGCGATTTACAGATGCCTCGCTGATAGTATTAAGTTGCGCTGTTGAGAGGATATACATAAAATCTTTTGTTGTACGTTTAAAAGTTACACTGTAATAACCCCACACGGCGACCGTAAGTGTCCGAACCGTCGGACGATCGCAATCAATGAACCAATTTTTAGAATTTATAAAAAAACCAAATTATTTTATTGTTTTCGTGATTTTCCTAATATCTTTTTTCAGTTAATGGAGTATCCAACAATCATTTCTTTTCGGTAGAACCGATGTTTTATTGTCCCCCATTCTCCCCTAAACTTCATGCATGTTTTTTTGTTGTGCGCTGAGATCGATAAATGAATGTATAATTTTTAAATGTGACAACTTTCGGTACACACTTGAATAAATAATTTGATCCAGTACGATTGAATAAATAATCATGAAATCAATAACTACTTGATTAAATAATCATCAATCACAATGATATATTATTCAAGTGAAAGATTGTCGTTGATTGATTGGAATTGTACAGTAATGAAAGGCATTTATTATGTGATGAATCTGGACGATATTTTGAATGGCTGTATAGGTTGCGCTTCTAAACGCTTCGAAACGCATACAGCAGGAATTTCGGTAAACTTTTATCGTTTGCAAGGGCTCTGTTTCGATTTCAAGAATTTCTGGATACGGAGAATACAAAGACACTAGACTCATGACCGAAGCATTCTATTGTTATGTGAAGAAAACAAGGCTTAGTATACGCTTTGCAGCTTGTAACCTACAGAGTACACAGTAATTAACTTGAGGTCAAGAGAAGTGACTAAAACTACTGATGCCACAAGATGAGACAAGACGAGACTTTAGTCTTGGCGATATAGTCTAGTCAATGAAATATGAGGTATTCCGTATGATTTAGAATGCTCAAAAGCCGAATATTTCCGAAGCATCACTATAATTTAATGTTGGACAATAGGTGTATTTGAAAAACGGTTACAAATATAAAACTTAAAAAAATGATGATTTCGTCTTTCATTTAACATGAAATAATAGTGAGATTTAAAAAATATCGACTATGGTCAGGAGCGTTCGAAAGAAAATTGGAATACCTTATATTTTGATGTATTCTGAAACAAAATCTAAACTTTTTCGATGATCGATTAGTGTCGCGATCAGCAGGAGGTGTCGACGACTAAGTTCGAGAAAATGAAGAAAAACAAATAACAGCATGTCTTGGTCAACTGACAAATTCAAATTTGACAGTGCAAATATGTCACGAGTCCAAAAGTAAAAGAGTGGCACGAAGAACTCGTGAGAATATAGACATACACACGCGTGTAAAATGGTGTCTTAAATAAGGATTTTTTTGGATGGAGAAAACAGATGCACAGATATGTTTTCAAATTTTGCCAAAATAGCCCGTGTCGTCTTTAGCATTCCGGCAACGAGCGTGCTTGCATAGCGTTTCTATCTGAAGCTGCACGGATTATTAGGAAGGACAGAAATAGGCTCAATCCCTGATTAACATACAGTTTCGAGTGCATCAATGCTTATCACCCTCGCCCATTCGATTGTTGCTCGTAGAGGTACGCCTTCTATTTGGTAAACCGTCATGACCACAGTTTCAATGAACAAGTTAATTTTTTTAAGGGGTCTCTTTTCTTAGTTCAAATGTGCATTTTTCTAAATTCGCGACTCGCGAAAGTTTTCGAGCTTCTCGAAATCCGAGACCCCTGGTCTCGAATATCAAGACTTGGTCTCGTCTCGAACCATATCACTCGAGTTCGAGAAAAGACTCGTCTCGTCTCTGAAACTGTGTATATCGACAAAGCGTTTGTTGCCAATTTTTTTATTCTATCAACAACGAAGTAACTCCGTTCATCATCTTCGCTGACGTAGATTAGATAATATAGGACTTAACACTGAAAGAAAAGATTAGTTACCATAACCGAAAAATGAGTTGACACAACTCATCGATTATTCTATTTCCCTTACAACTCAAATGAAAGTGCCAACGGTTCGAATGGTAATAGAGACGATTCGAATGGTAGTCCCAATAATTCAAGTGATAGTCGCAACGATTGGATTGGTTAACCTCACTCTGTCGAGGACTATTCGCGAATAGTTGAGGTTACTATTCGATATGGTAGAGGCAACAAATTTTTGAGAGATTGTGCACAGCAAATTGGAAACGTAGTTGTCACAACCAAACATTTCTTTCCGTGAAGGCGTAATTACACTAAAAATAATTCAACCGATTCAACAACAATTCGCTCGAGCGCTGCCAAAAACTAGAGTTTTCCATTTAACTCTTGTCCTTACTTTTGACAATCCATTTAACATTAAAACAATAAAATAATCTTTTGCCTATTTTAGATTTATACATTGTTTCAATCTTATACACGGAGAAAACGAGGGTCTCGAATTGCAGTGCTTGGTACTAGAAATTCAAGTTCTCAGTACTATAATAGTATAGTAATTTAGAACCCGTTTGACTTTCTAGCGTTACTTGGAATGTTCATCTTAGAAATGGTTCTTATAAAGCCTAGTAGAAATTATAGATTTCAACGCAATACAGAATCATACGAGCATAGTAAATATTCATATATTAGAAAAGCAATGCCCTGTAATGATCGAAACTAATGTTATGGTGAATTTACAAAAAATTATGAAGTAATATACATAAATCTGATACACCGACAGCAGTGGACGCGCGGTCGGTGTGTGGCTTCAGCGGTTCCCAGAGTTAAGCAGCATTATTTGCGGCCATAACTTGGACGGGCGACCGCTTAGCCGGGCACTGGTTTGCGCGCCAACTGCTGATCGGGAGGCAGTTTCTCTGAGTTTCTAATGTATCCTCATACAGTACAAACTCAGTAAGAATAAAGCAGTCTGTATCGGCCAGGTTTTCCGCAGTTTCCCTGTGCTCTCGTGCAAATGCGATACAGTCTTAATGAGGAAATTGGGAAAGGGGGGAAATCTATGAAATGATGAGGAAAAGGGGAGAGGGGCAAAAAACGTAAAGGCCTGAAGAAGGCATACGGAGAGAAACAACAAAAAAATACATAAAGCAACAACAACAAAAATACATCAACTGCAAAACAGTAGTTACGCAATAGCGTCAAAAATATTATTTTACAAATAATGAAAGAAAGGGTATCCTCCGAGGAGATGATTTTTACGCTTTCTGTTTGCGAAAAGTGACTATTGAGAAATATGAACCTGAGACCTACCGACTTAACTAACTATGTAACAACTAAAGACGCGCACACTATCTTCTGCACCAAACCGACTACATAAATTCCCTGCACTTTTATTCCACAATAGTTATATTGACGATTATATGCCCAAGTATATCAGATAGATGCGGGTGAAACTAGGTGCTCAGTAGGGTTTGAGGTCGTTATTTACTCATCTGAACATAGAATTTAAAAATTCTGAATATTGATCCTCGCCAAACAAATTTATTGATTTTCGACTTCACATCTCATCCTTACAATTTCACATAATATCGCAACAATATGTTCCGCGGCCAAAATTGGTTCATTAAAAACTGTTTTCCTTATACCTCGGTCGAAAGTATGCATCTTTTGCAGCTTTTTTGAGGCAGAAAGCTGAAGATTCGTGCATTGGTAGAGCTACGCATACGTCTTTTGTTACAGCGGGAGCATCACAAACTTTTTCATTCGCACTGATACGTGAAGTTGCTTTCATTACGTGTTTTGTTTATGCTAGTTGTGTACGCTTTATGTTACTAAGATATAACTTCGAAGTGACGGGCATAAAAATAATCGATTATATTATTTATTATACATGTCACCATGGTAAAAATGAGATAAAAAAATGTACGCAGTAATATTCATTGGAATCACCAAATCAATTTAAATCTTGGTAATTTATTAATATGCAGATAATATGCTTGTTTTTTTATTATTTTCAAACGAAAAAAAAGTTATGTTTATTTAATTTAACAGTTTATCACGTTTAAATAAAATAAGTTTATTTAACTGTTTACATTGGTTTCTTTTATTTGATGCCTACCAACTTCTCTCGATGTAATATATACAATATTTTTCGTACTTTCGACCGGCTATAAAGAAAAATAGTTTACACTACACGGGCAGAAAGTTTGAAATTCCTGCACTGCGCGCCATGATGCCCGAGGCTTCGCTTCGGGCATCATGGCGCGCAGTTCAGTGTAATATACTATATCATTCAAATTTTTCGTAAACTATACATTAAGCCGACAACATTATTACTTGGATAATGTTTATGGAACAATAGTTCAAGTGTTCTTGAGAATCGAATTGATAATCGATGATGTATGTATTGAATCTGATTACAAACTTGTGTTTCAACCAAATATAAATCCAATGATAACAATGTAAGTTTTCAATAATCACGTGATATTCAAATAATTCTTTTCGTGTTTTGATGCATTCTATACGCAATCATTTTCATTGCCTTTTTGAAACACGCGATTTATTTTTAACAATCTGATTTGCTGTTATTCCGTTAACAGTATTATAGAATCGAGTAAATGAATTCCAAATACACCAACGTTATTGAAACATCTACATTTTTTTCCGTGTATCAACTAAATTATATTTTCGTTTAAGTCAGAAATATATATTTGTTAAATATGTATGACTTTTGCATACACTGAGAGAATTAGATACTACCCGATAGTAAAAATATACTATCGAATAGTATATTGGATGCTTCGTATAGGGATCACTCTCTGGAGTGCAACAGTTAGTATAATTATAGTAATGGTTAATATCTGATTGTACCAAGTACATTCCGTATAATAAACCCTTACAATACACACAATACACGGTACTATCCAAATACTACCCGATAGTATATTATATTTAGTATATCGGATATTAAAAATCTTAGTATCTATTTCTCTCAGTGTACGATGCGACACGGTATAAACAATAATAGTCACATATATACTCACTCACTACAAATATATAAATGAGATATTATCTATATGTACTATGGCGTTCAAGAAAAATTACTATACTGCGTTACACTCAAGCCCATCCTATATAGTAAGCAGATTGAACGCTGTGCTGTATAGCGCTTCTCACTATGCCACATAGGATTGCGATTCGAGTAAAAAATAATAGGGAAGAATCACCATGTCGATATAGAGTATATGTAATCCTTTCTTACAGATTCTACCATGTGCATGATACAAATCTGTTGAATGCATAGTATACATTGATTACTTTGTAATAGACAATGTACAATTTCTTATTTACTATTAAACGTGGAACGCAATAGCTACCTTTATAAATTAGCCGAACAGAACTTCACTTCCATTCTAAGTGAAGTACAACCAGCATTACATAATATACTATTCATATAGCGCTATGAACAATAGTATTTAGCAAATTTTTTGTTTCGTTATTATTAGGATGTTGCAAAGTAAACATTTCATTCGTTCGGTACTTTTTAGAAATATTTAGAGCATAATTTAAAAAATAATAGTACAGTAAGTAAGTAACAGTAAGTATCATCATTGTAAGATACTTTGGCTATGCCAGCTTTCAAAAACAAATAGTATCTATCAGTAATTTCGTGAGTCCCGTTTACTCCATAAATGTAATTCTAGGAATCATCAGAAGTAAAATTAATTTGACAACGGTTTTTTTGCAGGATGCAAGCGAATTATTTTTTGATAGGCGGTATTTTTCCAGGGTATCAATGCACTCGCCTTGTTTCCTTTTACATAAGTCTAATTCCTTTATTGAAGAACGCCAAACTTTTTGGAGGGGGCTTAAGCATTTCTCGAGGTTCCACCAAATATGTACGTATTTTACTGAATTTCTGCTCAGTCGCAGCATGAAACAGTATTTTCCCCTCCTCTTTGATTTTCGTGCAGGACGCGGTTGCTCTGATTCCTTGTATTTTCAAGTGCTTCTCCAGGTGACAGTTTGCTGATGATATAACTGTGCATAATTATTGATCGATTATCCATAATGCGCCACCGGGCTATCGCGTATCGTCTTTGACCTGACCACAGAAGCTATTATCCGGGAAAACGTTATGCTCTCCCGCATTACCAACAGTAGATTATCTTTGCTACTTGAACTGTGAAGGACAGAGTGCAACAAGCCAGCATTCAACCTCCGGAGAATGCGGCTTTTGACGGACGAGTCTCCACTATATACGTAGGCAAAAACTCCCCGAACCCTCTGCTATCACTATCTAAAACAGAACCTTCATTTCAAGCTTTTCGACCCTCGTACACAATGTTTTGTGAGTTGTTGCATGTGTTATAATAAATAGCCCTGATACGATAGTTCGCCTCCGGAATATAAATCGAAAGGATCGTGGGATCAGAGTAGGATTGTCTCTTGGGAGACGATCCCACTTTAAACTATAAGAAACATAGGTCGACTGACCGACCATCAATAACAGTTTACGCGCCGTATGAACATCGATCTATTGGAACAGTACAACCTAGTTTTTGCGATATGACCGTTCATAAATTAACAATTGAAATACCGGTCAATGGTTTTTTCCCGACAAAATATTGCCGGTTTTGACGGCAATATTTGTTCGGAATGCTAGTACTTTACCAATTTCGTGGTTGACTACTAATCTTAACTTGAGTATTACAAGACCGCACGCTGAAAAAAGAAAATGATTAAAGTGTTGGAAATTTTGTTGACTCAACTAAATCTCGTGCTCAAGCTCAATAAATAATATAGAAATCACTTGTAACGTGCACAAAATGATTTTCATTGCCAGACGTTATAAGTTAATAATATTATTTCATAACGATGAAAAAAAAAAAAAACATTATTGTCACTCTTTTGCCACTGCTCTCTGAGAGAAGTGTCCACTTGGGGATTCGAACCTAAGACCTATCGACCTAGCAGATCGGATCACGACTGAAATCGCGGTGAAAATCACGCGTGAGGTTTAACGCTGCAGACATCACGGCAGAAACCACGGGCCCTAGTTACCGTTTGAGCTTTTAAGCTTGCGGACCATAATTTCACAAAAAATCGCTGTAGAAATCGCGGTCCGCAAACACTGTAAAAAAAGTTCCTAAATTTACTACACCACGAAGTATGAAATTCACAAATCGAGTGTACGGAATAACAAATTCACATACACTATAGATTAAAATTAATAAGTGGACATTGATTCTAATAAATTCATACCAGTATTAATATACGTGTAGATTTTTTCAAAATAGCTTTTCATTTGAATATTACAATTCGCAATCGAAAATTAATATACTGATCTATCAATTTCATCAATGATAGACACGTACATACAAATTAATGTACAGTTAGAGATATTCATAGACAGATATAAAAATTCATTAACATGGTTTCAAATATTGCAACCAAGATTTGTTATATTTAATAATCCAAGGTGTTAGTATTTCACCAATTCCGACATAAAATATAAAAAACAAAGATCTCCGTATTTTAATTCGCTAAAGGAAGTGAAAATCACAAATTGATTTACAGAATCCATATGCTGTGTTGAAAATCCATGCACTCAGCTTTAAAATAAAAGCATTACATGGCATATTTAAGAAACAGATACCAAAAAATGTAGGAAAAAAATGAAAATTAATATACTCATGTATCAAAACAATCGGTAACAGACCGGCTTATAACAATTAAAATATGAATAAATTTAAAAAATAGTTGTACAACTAATATGCTATTTGGATATCCACAATTCCTAAGTCGTTGATAGCGTAGTCGGTAGCGTGGCGTGCTTTGTTAGATAGTTAGGTAGGTAGGTCGTAGGTTCAAACCCCGATGTCGACAAAAAATGTTCTATGGTGAAAACCAATACCCAATAATGTCTGATGACATAATTTGTCTAAAAAACTAATGCCCGACTGATATTTATACTTTTTAAAATTGTTTTTATGTCCATTTTAAATTTTCGACACATATGTGCATGAATTTTCAGATACCGCTCGTATGGGAATTCATATTCATCGTGAAATTAATATACATTAGTGAATTAATTTCCCGATAATTTTAATATTTTTAAACTAACTTTTCAATAGTCATATCCTGTATTGTAAATTTTATAGACATGTGCATGTTAATATTGGAAAATCAAGTACATATTTTTAATATATCTGTAAGGTAATCGTTTTTATCCTTTTAATATACCAGAGTATATTGATTTTACCGGGAAAATTATAAAATTGAATAGATATATTTGAAAAAATCAATACACATAGTTTGACTACAGTTAAATAACAAGTCAACAGATTCCCTGCCACCCGTAATTGAAAATACTACTCTTTTGTATATTAAATTATGAATTTAAAGTTACAAAAAAATGTGCGCATTTGAACATTCAAATACGCCGCATCGTAAAATTCACTGCATAGATTGTACGGAATTTAAGACAGCTAACAGTAAATGTTACATACCTTGAGATAGAAACGTTATAATGGAACACCACACATTTTTTCACAAAACCGTTATTTTAATTGTAAGAGAAAGACGTTTATGCACAAAAACTTTCTACATAAGTATATTAATTTTTATCCAGAAATGTTTTACAGTGAAGTTTAGAAGCTCAAACGGTAACGAGGGGCCATGGTTTCTGCCGTGATTTTTGGTGTTAAAACTCACGCGTGATTTTCACCATGGTTTTCAGCGTGTTTTCAGTCGTGATCCGATCTGCTAGGGTATCTAATGACCCAAAGACCCAAAGACGAGCACGCAAACCAATAGGCTAAATCGACTATGTGAATTCTGTTTACTGTTATTCCATATTGGCTGCATCATAAATGCAAAAAGTGATTTAATTTGAATCAAAATCGAAAACCCGAGATTGTGGGATCGCTGATCCAGAAAATAATCTCAACAATCGGAAATTCAAAATGGCGGATATAATGACGGAATTTTGTTATAACTGGGTACCCGGAGGAGGTTGAGGACACCGATGTGTAGTCCGTGAACGTCCTGGTAACCGAGTTTCATTCAAATCAAGTTCTTTTTTGCAATTTGGTCCGCCATAATGGATCCACCAGTGCGAATTTCTGAACTTTGCATTCAGACTCGTTATCAGCGATATAAAAAAAACCCTGGATCACAGATTTTTATTCAAAACAAGTCACTTTACACATTTAGGTCCACCATATTCGATCCTTTATTTTGAATTTATGAACGTTGCGTTTAGATTCGTCGCTGATACGAAGCGAGCTACAATGTTAAAATCATTTAATTCAACTAAAAATCGAAATCTCGATGAAATAAATTGGACCTTTAATTAAAATAGATATGTTATACTCCTAACAATTATTTTGTTGAATCAACGATGGTTGCAGTTATATCAATCAGAATATTCCATGAATTATTCATTTGATCGTTTTGTTTGCTGTTACTTGAAAGCTCATAGTTTCAGTTGTTTTAACAGACTTTTCGTGAACTCAACAATTCAATTTAGTTGTGGCAATCAATGACGTGTTAATTAAACTATACGTTGTCAACTGTTTGATTTAGTTGATTCAATCCATTATATTATATACTACAAAACATATTTAGTTATTTATACTTCATATGTATTGAGTCAGGCAATTATGAGTCAACAAAATATATTTAATTTGACAAATTTTTGTTCTCAATGCAGCCTAACTGTGTGTTGGCTTCACGCAATCATGGGCATGTGTAGTTAAATGTTATATATATGCGGTACGAGACTCTTACCCGGATGGGATTATCTTCGTGTTAACCCTCATTTTCGTTTTCTCCTGCATAACTTGGTGAGGTTATCTTAAAAGTGTCGATTGCTCTCCACTTTCAAGGCAAATGAAACCAAATTGGATGGAAATCACAGCCTGGTAGTGTCTGTGTAGTGCATCGATTCAAGGTGTCGAGTGACGACTATCTCTAGAATACAGCATATACTACAATACATCAATCAAGCATAAGTGTACGAATACGAATAGTAAGTATTAGGTAAGTAGGTAGACCGTATGTATCGTATAAGTTGACGAGCCAGACAGGCTCGAAAAGGTGTGCTTGGTTCTCCCTACCAATAGAGTATAACGTCGTATAATATACGTACGTAGAGGCTTCGTGAAGCCACAAAACATCCCCCGTTTTTCGCTGCTCATTCGCTCATATACTTGCTCGCCTCGCGCTGCACGCAATGCTATCAGCGTGTTAAGCAGTCTGCCAGAGCGACGGTTGATCTCTTTCTCGTTATTTCTTCCTTCATACACTCATCTTCTCTTTTTTCAGTGTCCGTCGCATCATCACGGATTTGCCCAGATCAGTCACATCGTACACAGGATAATATCTCGTCTATCCCAGCAGAGTGTCAAATAATCTCCACATTATAAAAGCAGAAAAATATCTGTGTAAGGACATCAAAACCTGTCTTTATGTTGAACTTTGCAAGTGGGCCCTTAAGACCCTTAGCTCGTTGAAGGGTATAAACAAATTAAGACTATTACTATTTCTTCGTTTTTCTTCTTTTCCAGGCGGAAGAAAAATACATCGGTATTGACGGAGAGCGTCGATGAGGAACTTCTTTTTACGCTTCTGCAAAGCGAATTATATGACGCATTCGGTGTCGGTGCGCGAATTTTTTAATGATTTTTCTACATAAGCGCATTTCCTTTTTTCAAATTCTGACTCATTACACATCATCAAATAATGTCTACACCGTAAAAGCAAAAGGTATCATTCCACGAAAAATTGTTATGGAACTGACAAGAGAACATTAAAATGTATCTTTGTATTTGACTTTGCAAATGGGTCCTCAAAACCCTTTGCTCCTTTAATAGTATGAACAGACAAAGAGCATTGTTAGCCCGTTGTTTTTATTTATTTTTCAGGAAGAAGAACAATATATCGGTATTTGTGAAAAGTCTCGATACACTGAGAGAAGAATCTGGTAATATTGAAAATAATATAGTTGGACTGAAGATAATCTAACTATAAACTATAATTCCCAGGAGGATCGTCTATATTTTATGGTTATAGCAAATATAATTATAGTAGCAATCATCAAAATGATAATAGTTTCAAAAACTATTCTAATAGTTTCAAATATGCCGTTTCGTCGCATATACGATTTCAACATTTGTTTCCAATAACCTTACAAGTATCGTTTATTGAACCATATTATCATCGTTTCAATCATAACACATTGCAAGCCTTCCTATATTCGTTTTACCATGTGAAGTCGTTAAATAAACGATATGCTTTTCTCTCAGCGTAAAGGGCTCTTTTTTACGCTTCTGAGGACCGAATTTCTCGCACTTAGTTTCAGAGGGTCAAATCTCTTTCCCGTTAGTTTCTCTCTACCCCCATCGAAAAAAAGTACAACCAAGACATATTGAAAAATATATCTCAGATATATAATATATATTTTGTCCGAACAATATTATAACTGAGATGTATTTTTCATTCTTTCCATTGTATGGCTTCAATCGCCTTTTGCCGCCCTTACTCGTATCACTACCCGTACTTCGCCAAACTAACCTAACTACCAATGCAGTCCGCAGTCGACTTAACTACACTGTACCGCATTCGCCATGGGCACGGGAAAACTGCGGAAAACCCGTACCCGTATATAGCTGGTCGTATGTTCTTCTGACTTCCCGGTGTATAGACGAAAGTAGTTAACTTCAGTATATACACCGAGGCCTTAGGAAAACTGACCTCCCGCTTACTAGTTGTAGGGTCAGCCGGTGTACGGCTAAGCGGTCACCCATCCAAATTATGGCCGCAAACTATACTGCTTAACTCGTGGCATCGCCGAAACCGCACACCGAATGCACAACCACCAGTGTCGGTATAACTGAGATATATTTTGGGATATAAACGAAATATATGAGTGAAAAATATATCTAGGATACATCCAAAATAGATGAAAAATATATTTTTGTTATATTATTGTCTGAAAAGTTCCATATATTCTTGCAAATATTTATTTTCTATGAGAGTACATGGGCTCATCTTTTTTTTGTTATGTCCAACTCGTCATCACGTTTTCGCAAAGATCAGCCACACATTGTACATGACACTATGTTGTCTGGCATCAGCGAAGAGAAAAGGGAAACTTCCCAAAAAAATCATATCAACATCGGTAAGAAAACATTAGAAGGTATCTTATATTTTAATGTGCAATTAGGTCCTCAAAACGTGTGGCTCCATGAAAAAAATACAAACATATCAAGAGCATTCCGAGCTCTTCTTCTTTTCTCAGGAAGAAGAAAAATAAATCGGTATTTGTATGGGGCGTCGATGAACGACTCTTTTCTACGCCTTTTGTGGGGCGAATGCTGTGACGTACTCCGTTTTGGGAGGGCGAGATCCACCATCGAAGGAATGAAATGAGAATGGGGAGGAATACAGTGCGGAGTCTGACGAAGTGCTCGACGCTACAAGCCGTTCAATCTCACTTTGTCAGCAGAGCAATAAGCTATAGTGTTGCTCGTATAGTATGCTCTTGGACGCAAAAGGAGGGACTGCGTGAGGCTTCAACGAAAAGCGATCGCACCCCCAGAGCCTACTGCAGATGCCGTGAGTAAGATAAAGGAAATCTGACAAGCGTCTGTTTGTAAGCATCGAGAGGAGCTCGTGGAGGAGAGTTCTCGGTCGAAGAGGCGGAGTGGAGAAAACCGAAGCAGGTACACGAGAGCAAACACACCAAACAACTTATCCGGAGCGAGTTTCGTGCCCCTTTTGCCAGCCTAATTCTCGACTGATCTACCGCGTCGGTTGCGCCTAAGAAGAATATCGCTCTTCCATCTCCTTTTAGCCTTATTCTCTGTTTCTGTTTTCTCTCTCTCCCTCTTTTTTTCTATCGTCCTTGTATAGCATTGAGAATTTAGCCGCGCGTGTAGCGCTTTCCGCTGGTCTGTCTGGTTCACGGATTCCGGAGAGACCGATCGAAGCGCACGAAGAACGAGAGCGTTTCTACGGCTTTTTTCTTCTTTTTTTTTAAGGTCCTCTCAGCTGACAAAACGGTCGATCGATTTTTAGTGGCACTCTATCTCCTTCGTAGTTGCTGCTTTCTCGCTTTTTCGTATATGAAAGTACGGCTAAGCAGCCAGGAAAACGCCTGCACTTATACTCCACTTTCTGACCGCGAAACAGAAGAAGAGAGAAGCTACAGCTTAGCTTATAGACGAAGCAGACGGCGAGGATTTCGCGCGTGCCCGTACGCCTCGATGATCATCGCATAGCTTCGTTCGCTCGCGCTCTCTCGTCTTTTCCGACTGCAACACAGCAAAACAGAGCGACTTTACCGCAGCCTCTCTGCGCTTGCACATTCCACTGGTGTATATTTTCCTTTCCACTTTAAGTGGTCTCTCTGTTTTCCGTAATCGTTCCTTCTCTCCGTTTTCACAATAGCCGCGAATGTTGAGCACTCTCGCACGGCAAGTGCAACCGATAAACGTGCTCCAAAACGAGAATCTATACCTGGAATAATAATAATGATAGGAATCGTACTTGATCTGGTGAATTTGCTCGTCAAAATGTGCTACTGTTATATTTCTTGGTTTTTATTCGTAATTAACCGCACGTCGCCACTCCATTATCAATTCTTATTAAGAATTCGAAACGTGAAAAAAAAATAATAATTTTTCGTTTTTCCGTCCGGAAGTCGAATGTCCGAACTTCCAATAGCAGAGAGCGTGAAAAAGGCTTTGAATCTTCATCACAGACTCGGTGGATTTCGAACAACAATGGACATTTATTCAACGAAATCTTATTTAAAGTATTTTACGGCGAACAAATTCGAAGTTTGCAGTAGAAGAATAATATATCTGATACATATACAATTATTCCAAGTTAAGGAAATTTGATTTTGCATAACATTAATCGCAGTTATTCGAAGTACAAAATACTTTAAATAGATTTTTACTCAATGAAAGCACATAACTGTGGGTATCAGGCGCCCTCACGGCGAACGAAATATATTTCACTAATTTTATCAATAAAGTTTGTCTATCATGTTATTTATTAAAGTTGTACCCGGTATTGTTTTACCAAAAGTGTTATTAACACAAAATTCAAATATTAAAGAGTTGCCACGTGACATGCAATACAAAAAAAATGTTATCTAATTTTCGAGTAAGATATTATAAAATATATTTGGAGGGCATTTAACTGCGTGGCTGCCCAATAGGTAGACAAAATAGGACCGTGGTCAGTTTCGTCGCAAGTACCGGATATATTTGCGAGAGTGTGCCGCACTCGTAGTTAACGATCGTAACGCGATACGTCTCGTGCTGCTCGCGATTGTCGGATCGAAGAAGAAAAGGAGTAGGGTTATAAGGAGCCGCCATGGCGAGCGCCGAGGGTGAATTTTGCCGAGGCGTTCTGTACAAAGTGTCCAGTGAGTACGGAGAATTTTCTGTTCCTGTTTTACCTCCGGTACTCTCGGCGATTTAAGTGCAAGCGATTCTCTCGTTAATAATTCACCAAATATATTGAAGCTGGCTTTTGGGAGCAAATCATTTTGGGTTGCTATCAGCAGAGGTTGTGTGAGTTCAACGCCAGGCAAGTTGCTTGATCGCAACCACTATAAATTGTCGTTGGATTAATCCGATGAATATATGCATTGATCGATCGCATGTGTACCACTCACAAGGCGTAAAGTTATTAATTATTATTATTATTATTAATGACAGAAAGTGCTCGGAACAATATGATTCGTGCCAGAGGGAAATATATTGCTCCCGTACACGAGAAACACATTGCAAACTGTATACGAGTGTATTATCCGATCGGGTGGCCATGTCTCTGTTAGCCCCGATCGAGTAAAGTATGATGCGACAGAGAGGGCGAAAGAGCAAGAGGGAGAGAGGTACATATAGGTATATAAATAGATGGGGAGAGTTGCGAGCGAGTTGGCACGTTGGAGGCGGTCACTATTCACCTATAAAGTGTCATTAGGATGACCCAACAATGAGTTATTGGCTTTGAAAGTGCGCCGAGTAAATCAGCGATGGTTGGCTTCTCTCTCGTTAGTTGGTTTGCGGTGTGCATGAGGCATATACATAACATATACAACCTCATCCGCGGCCTCTTCCAATCACCCCTGCGGGCTGTTGAGGGCCATGTGGAGGATTTACATTCTCGGGAAGCGATGCTCGACTCGAGTTCAGCCATCTAAACCTTTCCAATATACATGCATTACGACGACGATGACTTCGTCGAGGACGGTCGGATTGTGATCACGCGTTCACCACGCGACCAAGACGTCATCATCGTCGACAGGTTCTATAAGCTAACATGACAAATCAATCCTGAATTAAAGTTAGAACTCCTCTAGTTGGCAATCGACGGACGGCCCTTCAAGGGAACCCACTCACTTAAGTAAGTCACATGAAATAAACTCTGTAAGTGATACACTTCTCGTGGAAAATCTTGAATTAAAAACTGATTAGATACATAAAAAACACTATAATTTCACAATTTAGTAGAGACATACAGTGCAGCAGAATAATGTGAGGTGAAAGTAAAATTTTCTACTTGTCGTAACTTTCAGATCAAATCAATGAAGAAATTTTAGTGACCGATGTCTTATTTTATCTGTCGAAGAATTCATTCTTGATTGAATATGGGAATTTTTATTTCAAGTCTTCATGATAAAACTGTGGTCTTAAATGTGTGAATAAGTCTTTCTCTCTCTCTATTAAAAAATCACTAAATAATTGGTAACAGCAAATCTAGTTTCCAGTGCATCCAAGATAGCAATCCGAAATGCACAGATCGACAGATAAAATAAGACATTGAGGACTAAAATTGGTTCACCGGTTTGGTCTGAAGGCGACAAGTAAACATTTCTATTTTTGACCTCATACTTTTTTGTGCTTTATACGTTTTTATAAAACTGCAGAATAATGATGGTTGTTATGTACTTAATAAGGTATAAGTGCGATTTTTTCAAAAGAAGAATATAATTTAAAAAAATAAAATGTGATCCCTTTTTTCGGGTGCTTCGTGTCCTTTAACAGTTACCTTAGAGACTCAAAACGGGCGCAGGAATTCTCACTGCACTCGTGGAAATATTTGTACTAATACGAATTAACATTTAGACCCTCTTTAAAACCAAAATGTGATAGGCCCGCGCAGTGAGTGAAAATTATGCTACATGGAAAAAACGGCTTCGTTGGGCCAACTAACTATTTATTAGTTGAATGAAAATTTGTTGCCACAATCATCCGAAATTTGTTGCCCAATTACTACAATAAATAGTCGGTTGGTTGATTTAAATAAGTTACACAACGAGTTTTATTCGTGATCCAACTAAATAAGATAGTTGGGGACAAATCAGTAATTAGCCCAAGTAACTATTTAGTTCGAGCAACGATCTGAGCCAACCATCTGAAAATAGTTGATCTAACCAAGTAATCGTCTGACTCTCAGAGCACTAAGTCACTTGGTTGGGTTCAACTATCCTTTCCGTTACCGTAACGAAGTCGTTTTTTCGATGTATTAGTAACCATCAAATGAAAACTTTTATTTCAGATTGTACGAAGCCAAATGACATGGATGCCAATTATCAATGAGTGACTATAATTATTGAATTGTCGTAATTATGCTCATCAATTATGAGAATAGCTATATGGACTATAAATTAATAGTAGTTACTTTATTGTTGCCTGATATTCTTACCGCATTCTCTGAAATAGTCGTAAAATACCCGAGTTAAAATTCAGATTCTCTTCAAAAACCAGATGTGGTAGTTCCGCGGGGTACGCAGGGGTTCCGCAGAGGTTACTTACTTAGGTGCTTGTAGAGTTCAAGTTCTAACTCGGGTATTGACGATTATCAATCAGACAGACAGAACGGAATGGTCATGTGAACGATTATTAATTTTTTTTTTAACTTGGCGTTAAGTTGTTACTACGGCTCATGATCAGTAATATTACTACAATATAAATTAACTTGAATATTCGTTAGAAATTAAATAGCACAAATTAGGGAGGGTGGAGCGCTCCACACTCGTAAAATTAGTGCTAATTTTTGTATATCGTGAATACAAAGTTTTATGGTTCAATTGACTATAGTTAATGGTGCTTCATATCAAAGTAGATATCCTTGAATTAGTAAAACATTGGTTTCAATGATTTTACAAAAATATTAACTGGTTTATGCCAATTTTCAAAAAGGTACATATTCGCTTAGTTTTTAAAAAGAATATTCCGTATTGTTTTCTCGATTGTCAAGTATCATGACTCATTCTCTTCTTCGAAAGATGTTCCCCAAATTCACCATCTAGATATTCGATAATATTCTCGATTTACAAATTACAGCCATTTGTTTACCCATCAATACAATTTCTTAGTAAACAAACAGCTGTTATTTAAACATGAGGAATACTATGAAATATCTAGATGGTAAATGCGTAGAGCATCTTCCAACGAACAGAATGAGCCATAATACATCGAAATAAAGTAAAAAATCCGGATTATTCTTTGAAAAAGCTGAACAAATATGTGCTCTCTCGAAATTTAGCATAAACCAGTTAATATTTGTGGAAATCAAGTGCAATTGAACTTTTTCTAAGTAACAGACATATGCAGAAATGAGAATCACCATCCATTGTAATCAATACATGCATAAAAGTTTGTCTAAATCAATTACTAAATTTAGCACTCTTTCGACTTGTGTCAAGCGTTCCAACCTCCTTAAACAGATTATTCCTACTTCAGAGTAATTTCTATCGATCTTAGTTGAATATTTCTGCCACAACTTAAAAAAAAGTCAATGTAATTGCCGCTCTGCTAAAAAACGAACAGTGAACAAAAAAACTTTGGTTGTCTTTTCAGTTTGAGCTGAAATAAAGATATTCAAAGGTATTTTATGTATATGCGCATACATAATACCCTCGGTCCACAGAGCAGAGTCGCGTTAACTCGGCTCTCGCACTACTGTCGGCAACCGAAGAGACTAAAGCGCACGGAATCTATAGGTTTCTCTGTTTCGCCGCGGGTTCTCACAATTATCAGGTGCACATAGACTATTCTCGGTGATGAGAGCATACAGAGAGAACAGAGCGGCGCGGAGCGTTGAATGCAGGCGATGAGCTTGCGTTAGCAGTGCGGCTGTTCTAGTATTACCAGTAGCAATAGCAGTGGAAGCATAGTAGTATATGGTAACATGGATAGGAGCTATGTGATGCTCTGAACGTGCACAGTTCGTATACAGTAGTAGACACGGGTCTGTACGTATAGGATATGTAAGCCTGTCGATGCAACCACACGTTGCGGTTTTCTCGACGCGGTACCCTCAAACATGCGCTCTCTTCGTTGCCCTCGACTGCGCCCTATTCTCTCTTCCTTCTCTATCAGCGCCGCTGCTCATCCTGCACGTTCTCTCGTTCTCGTCATCGCCCACGAACGAGCGATCATTCACAATAGGCTTTATCGTTCTCTCTCCTTTCAGTGTCTCGCTTGGTAAGCGCGTCGCGTACACTAGAATCCACCGAGCGACGCCCGATACTCGCCCACTCTAATTAACGAATCATTCATCGCTTTCTCTCATCTATAAATCCCTTTCTCTCTCTCTCACTCTCTTGTTCTATTCAGCGATAATTAACGAGAGTCCTGAATCGACTATCGCGCGCGGATTTACCTGGGAAACCCTTATAATTCGTCATCTGCGGGAGCTCTTCGACATCCGCATCATCCGTCACTGATAGGGACATCAGCAGCGTACCGTCATCCTCAATAGAAACTCTCGCCGCAATCGCGAGTCTGCCAAGTGCGCTGTCCATTTTCTATTCTCTGGCTCGCGTTTGATCGTGAGAACAGTGGTCGCGTACTTTTGTAGTCTATGATGCGGTACCTCGACTGGTTCACTATGAAGGGTTGTACTATTAGTCGATACAGTGGTTACATTGGTTACCGGAGAATCCTCCAAGCTGCGGCGAGCTATCGAGAACGCAGCTCTCATGATACTCGCTTTCCACGAAAAGCCTTTTGGTTACCCGCTAATGACCCTCTTTGAGCGCATCCCGTGGTCTCCCACGTGAATTCTACAACCGCACTGAGCTCTTCGATAATCTGTCTGTGGCTCTTCAAGGTCTTTATCTCCGAAGCTAGGATTACCGGACACGTTCTTCCATCGGGAAATTGGCTTATTACGATGTCAGATTTAATCCTAATGTGATTCGTTGATTGAAGGACTCAGTGAAATGCTGCGAATTTCGTCCAGGAAAAAATGGCTAGTTAGCACAACAAATGGCGTGATCAAAAATGGTTTTCTTTGAGACAACCAATGGATTTGATTGTCCAATAAATGATTAGATGGTCCAACAATGAATTAGTCGGTCCAACAACGAATTACTCGGTTCAACGAATAATTAGGCGAGAATATCGATTAGCTTGGTTGATCATTCGATTTGGGCTACCGATTAGTCAGGCCTACTGTTTAGATGTGCCTAAAAACTGCATGAGCCCATCAATGAGTTTTACCCAACAATTAGTTGTGTCAACAAATTATTTGTGCCTACTAATCAGTTAGGCTAACTTATTTTTTTATCGCCAACAAAATTCACCGAAAAGATTTTTTAGAACGTCATTGACGTCGGTGGATGTTTTTGCTAACCATTTTTCTTCGTGAAGAGTATTTAAACACACATTAAAAAGTTATTAGGATACTTTGCAGGACCAGATTTTAAGGAACGTGTATTTCTTATTTACTTATGTCGTCCCATCCCCGCAACTTGTATTTTCAATAAAGTTGAATTTAGAAAAAGTGAGGGCCATAACATTTAAAAAAAGTTACAGCATATCGATTGATTTAATACTCTTTTGCGAAGATTATGCGACGTCGGTTGAAAATTATTGTATCTGCAACTGACAGATAGGATTGATACGTTTGACTCATTCCCATTCTATTTCAGTTGAAGTTTAGTACTTTCATTATTACATACAAAATTTCATTTTTTGCACGAGTAATTACCTACCTAAAATATTTACCACAGTGTAAAGCTAAAAGATAACCACAGACTACAAATCTACCCCAATTTTATTCAAGACTCATTCTTTGACTCCTCAATCCGTTTTTACCATGCTTTTCACATTCTTCACCGAAGAAGTGGTCCTTGTAAAATCGAGTGTGTTCGAGAGTAATATAGCTTAGTGTAGAGTAAGAAAGCGTAGCACTCCGCTTGAGGACGAGCGAGCTGGTGCTCGAGACGTCGATAGACCAGCAACATATATACATAGTAATACATCGACATACGCAAGTATCGTACACCGATATTGACTATATGGTGGAGATCTATACAACAAATTTTTTCAAGTATCGGTGAGGCACGTCGCTCTTGAAATGCTTGAACGCTACTGCACTTCACGGGTACACAGCCCATCCTTCTTCGATGAAGTACGATAGTAAGCTCCGTTGAACGTGATAGAGCGCGATATAATTATGCCTGCCTAGGCCAAGTATTAGGTATCCGAGGAGGTACTCGACTCTGCGATCTCTAAGTGCTTCGACCGATTAAATAATAGATCGGGCTCGCGAACTTGCGCTTACTTCCTTCCACGTTCGACGGAAGGGCTGCTATCTCAGCTATGTATATATATATATATATATGTTATATACTTGCACAAAACAAATAGCCAGATTGATGCTGGTATGGTGCGGGTAGTTGCTCTGGCGCCCCTCGTCGCTCTTGATGCTCGCCTTCTGCAGCGTTCCTCCAGGGAATCTTAGGCTCCTTAACCTTCACTATGCCGATGTGCCCGTTTCCTATCCATTATGCACGTCCGTTCTAATTGATTTCGTCTTTGCTCGTACAGAGTATGTATAGAAGCAGAGGCAAGAACGAAAGAAGAAGACCCAACGGACAACCAACCACCCACTCAGCATTGCCGTTAGAAGACGGCGCCTGCTCTGAACTCTGGCACTTCTTTCCCTTCGATTTTTCTTTCTTTTTATTTTTGCTTTTTTTTCGTTCGACCAGACCCTCTCTACCGAGAGTGGCCGGCGCCGAACAACAAAAGCTTTGGGACGCTCAGCCAACAGTAGCAGTGGCACCCACTAGGGATAAAGGATAGAAGTTTTGCGAGCAGTCCAACCCCTCAACCAAAAATATCAAAGGAAAACGACTTTCACTAGATACCATCTATATCTACCACCAGTTGTGAAGATACGACCTTGAAGATCACGTGTGAGTTTGTAATTTGATATACAAGGTTATGTGTTCGATGCGTAATTACTAATCGTTGCAGCATCAATCACTCAGTATAATCGCAAAAGGAGAAGTGAAGAATGTCATTAAGTTATAGCCATTTGAATATGATTTATGGCCAAGCAACAAAACGGTATTCATTGCAATTTCTGTGGAACTGAAAAGCGTCTAGTCTGGGTTTTTCATTAGTTTCTAACGAATTAATGAGGCTATTAGAATGGCTAAAAATTAGGCTGCTTGAGGTCTTGCTTCATAAGATGATCGATAACAAGAGGATCTAAGCGGCACTTAACTCTGTCTCGTGTTGCGACCAGCCAAAACTTTATCCCAATAAATTAGTCACCCGCGGTCGTAATTAAGATACATCGCTAAATAATATGAACCGTTAATCAATGAATCAAATATCAACCATTAAAAATAATACGGCTTCGCGATGATTGTGAAAACGAGGTTACTGTTACCTTTATTTACGACTAAACTTTTTCAGAGAATAGGCAAATAACCGCGTAGTTTTCGGATAACTGAACAGTCGGATGAAACCAAATCATCGCCCGGAAAATTGTTAGTCCACATAAATCAAGCCATCGCTTGTATAATTGACATTTGGATAACCCAAGCTCTTCATTATTCGGAGGAAAATAAAGTAATGTATTCCAACTATCGGTGCATATAAAATTGAGCCAGTGTCATTCAAAATGGTATTGACAGTGAGTACGAAAGTGGCCTTCGCATCAATCCTGTAACGTATGCCGCCCGAAATAATGCTGTTATACAGAATAACGTAACGCGTGTTGATGGACGGCCGGAGATCGTTCCGTCGGAGCCGCAACTTAATCAAACGGTAAACGGGTGGAAAACAAGCAATTCGAGCCGTCGAACCGTCACCCATAATCATCAGTGTTTAGAGGGTGTCCCGATGTCCTGTCCCGTTGGCACTGATGCTACACTATACTTTCGTTGCTGCAGCGGGGGGTGCGCACAAATCTGATAAAATCATCTCGAGCCCTTGGTAGAAGGGCGCAAGGATCACAAGAGCAGACGGTGATGCTGATGCTACGGCTACGGGCGTTTACCCCTCGCGTTTTCGCGTAGGCGGTCTTCGGGAGAGCTCCACGGGTTCCCCTGGTATAAATACAGCCGAAATTTCCTCTCTCACTTTTTCCAAGTTTCATCCCTTGATCTCCCTTCCTTTGCGTCCCTCGGCCTTCGTTCCCCGCGTCGGCATTATAACGCACACGCGGTAAGTAACCTAAGTAATGTAAGAGGGTGGTTGTTACTCCGGTTGTTATTAAATGAGACAGCCTAATAGGCCCATTACTGTCCACAACCCCTCGTAATAGTACTCTGCGAGGTTCTAGAGATTCACGCGGGTCCATTCCCACATAATATAATTCTTACCGCACGCGCGATTCTAACGCGCAGCCTACTTGCAATCCACTCTCCCGCCTCCGCCAAATCAAAGCCCCTTGCAGTGGTTTATACGATTATCCCCTTCTGAAGATATTAATACATATCTCGTGTTGATCTACCTCATCGAATTTGTATACTTTGTAGTGGAGCTTAAGCGCAACAGTCAGAATTTTATAGTGTAAGAAAGTGTGAAACTTGCCTATGTCGATCAATCCGTGGGATTAGCTGCAAGTGGTTGTAAAATTTGCAGGTTCAATGATCGGGATTTTTATCTTAATAAAAAGTCTTTAGGCAATTGTTACAGTAAGATGAGTTGCTTTGAATAATGTTTATAAATTTTTTATACACCGGGGGATAGAGTAGATCTGAATTTTGATAATAATGTTTTGAACGTTTGCACTTTCCAACGAATTGAGCTGTATTGATCATAAGTATTGCAGAATGTGATTATAACAATTTGCATGGAAAATTACATGATCTAGAGGTATTATTTTTCTACTATCGATGATATTTATGTCCAGGTAATAATCGATAATCATTCAGTCCCAAAAGTATTTTAAATATTTTATCATGTCATGATAAAATATTTAAATGTGGACGACACATTGTTTCTCGATTTTACACTAGTTGTTCTCTCGAAGTATCCGACGGCACGAGTTTATCCTAATTGCGTAAGTTATATGACAATAAAAACATTTTACTAAGGTTTAATTGCAATTTTTCATACTTTCAATTTATTTTGTGGTGTGTTAAGCTATTCTATAGCAAATCCAAAAAAAAAAAAAAGAGTGGTGCATTCGCGTCGTGAGACGTGCTCGTCTGACCGACTATTATGCATAAGAAACTTGATATACCTCGCATTTTGTTCGATAAACAGACTAAGGCAAACTAAGAGAAAGGAAAAGCGGGTCCGCGAGACAGAAAGTAAGTAATAAGGCTCTTCGGCAAAGTGATTGGGCTATTATGTCGAGAGAGAATGTTTCTCTTTAACCGGAGGCGGGCAAAGTTCATTGCAGCTACTTCCATGATAAGAACAGAGAAGGGCGTTAAGGCGTAGCTTACTTTATATTCACTCCGCTTCTTCATCGATAGATAATTATCCTCGGTGGAGTTTGCAATGAAAAACTTTTTCATTCTCTTCTCAGATCGAGCGATACACTCTAGGCGTTTTTTTCCTTTTACTTCGTCTCGCTTACCGCGAGTCATCCACCCGAAATTGACTGAAACGAAGCGATGATACAGAGGAGAAAAGAATCGTGGTAGTAAGAATTGTCTGACAATAAGTATCATAATAGTTATAACGTTTCTTGGGTAATTAGTTGAGGAAATTGTTCTCGGGGGTATGAAAAAGACCCTCGGTCGGTCCAATAACTGCTGGCTGACTGCCTCATGGTTTTGTGCCATTGACTAAGGCGAGAGGAGTGAAGGGGGAAGAAGGGACCAAAGTGAGACGGAAAGAAAAAGAACCATTTTCCATTCTGCATAGCACGAGCTCACTCCCTTTGCTAATGCGTCAGGCTGGTTCCTCGTAATTTGGTACCAGCTAGCGAATAGAATTGCAAAGCGTCGGGTCGCTCTCGTTTTGAAAGGTCGCATTCACAACGCCTTTGAGCCTTGGGGATGATCGTTGAATGCACGCGTATGGGAGACCATAGAGTGTAGATGCTCGGATCACGAAGGTACAAAGTAATAATATACCTACCAACCTTACAGTGATGCATGCGGTATATCATAAAGCGCAGTATTGCAGCTAATCAAAACGGTAACCGATTCGCCTTCCCCTTTTTCTCATCGACAGTTCTCTGTATATTAGACTTTAACGTACTACAAGTATATATAAACTCTAAACTCTACCGATAGATCGACAACAATCGCTCTTAATACGACCCTCGTTTAGGATGAAATTGGAGAACACCATTAGCAGCTACCGGATCTTATCGTCTCCTTTTTCTCGAAGGGTTCCTAAACTCGAAAGCTACTTCTGGTAAGTAGAAGTGGTAGGAAGGTGCTGGACTTAGTTTATCGAGATAATTTGGGAAAATAGTAATTCGATAGACATCGGGTATCCTCAGTTCCTCGTAGACTTGATGTTTCGTCCGACGGCTGGTAATTTCGCATTCCTAATGTGTTATTATTGCGAAACATCATAATCATCTGTTTTTCCTACCTTGACAGAACAGCCAAATCCGCCGAGGCCTGATGACCCATCAACGGATTAGCTGGATCTCCAGACGTGTAGCTCGCAGGACTGGTGGCACTGGTGGCGCATCCCAAGCCTCCCGTCGGATTAGTTCTGCCGCCGCCATCAATCGAATGATGGTTGTTCGTTGCAGAGTTGTTGGTGCTTCTTTGGTCATTGGTAGATCTCAACGATGTAGGTGATAGCAAAGTGTCCGACGGCGAGGAACCACACGAGAGAGCGATTCTTCGTGAGCTCGCGGCGGTCGGCAAGGGCGGTGAAGAACGTTCCTGATCGGACGATTGTCTCTCGATCGAGACTGCGGACGTCGCGTCGGCTTGCGGTGACTCCGGATGACCTAGTATGCTCTCAATACTGAAAGACGTGTATTGCGGATTGCACGCCGGCCTGAGTACGGCTTTTCCCACTTCGAAACTGAAAGAATTTCCGAGGGTGCAACCACCCTTTGCACTTTTCTCTTGCAGCAACATATCTGTTGGCGTCGAACTGCTACGCGACGCCTCGAGCTCAAGATCTTCCTCCGATACCACTGAGACCTCAATTTCGGTCTCGCCCGACATGTCCTCTTCAGCCACTTCGTCAGCCTCTTTCTCCTCTTCCGAGATGACGACTCCCTGCACCCCAACGTCTTTCCTTACGCCAACCAGCTCGATGGATGTATTTTATTATATTCACAGAAACTAATCAACTTTTTCGGCACAAATAACGCGGACGTTGACGTTGTTCAGTTCCGATCCGTTTCGAGTGCGTTTTTCGAAACGTATCTTTATATTTCACTAGCCTTCACCGCCTCTTATCTCACTATATTACATACAATAAGCAAATTGACTAAATTACGCACACTCTCAGTTTGACTCTTTGCAATTATCTGGTCAAGCATTTTATTTGTCGCTCAGTCGCTTTTACGAGTTTTAACGGTTTTGCGAAAACTCCAGTTCATCTTTTGCCGCGACGGAGAGTCGCCGGTCGTGCCTCTAAAAATCGCAGTATTGTTGCACTCATTGCGACGGTATCCGCGTTCACCACAGCCATCGGATCATTGTTCATACAATTATCAATATCAATGATTATTGAATCGGTAAATTATTGCGACAATCCGCTAATCGCATCAGTCAATTTAACACGAGCGTTGTAACCGTCGGGCGTCGGCCGCTTGCCTTGTTCGCGGGTACTCGATGATGCTGCTGTTGCTGTTGTTGCTGGTCGATTGGCGACGAGCGTCGACGATCGTTCGATCGCGGTTCATTCGTAAGCGATACTTGGGACAAGAGGATGATAGGAGACAAGACACTTGAGGTGGGCACCCACACCCTGCCACCCTTGGACGAATACGACGAAGCAAGGATATCGTCAACGACTTTACACTCCCTCTCTTTACCTTCCACCTCAGAACTGTACAATGCGCGAGAGTGTAAGTGAGTACACCAACGAAAATCCCTACCCCTTTAGCTTTCAAAGTTCACTCTTTCCCTCCCTCCTTGCGAGCTCTCCTCGGAGGTCTCACTTCTACAGTCTCCCTCTTTCGTCGTGATTCACCCTCTTCATCCCTCTCGACAGATCACGAGACAGCGCACGTTCTCGTTCTCACAGTGTGCGTGTAAGCGCGCGGCAATTCCGTTCACTTCGCGGTGTCACACTCATATATGCGACTTCTCCTTCCCTCGTCATTGCAGCCCTCCTCCTCTAGTTTCCTCGATTGGTCCATTCACTGCGATTAATCTCAAGCCACTTTTCAACCACCTCGTTATTCAACGTTTCGTTCGCTATTGTGATAACAATCTTTGTATTAACGACAGAGCTCCGTTACTCACGATTGTACGATTATTTCACAGAGGTTTTTGAAGATCACAGCGTAGCAATGCTGCGAAATACGTATTACTGTATCCGTTAATGATCAGTTTTTTTTTCTTCTTATAAACTTTGAGTTCCGTTATGTAGATCACTTTACATTTATAGCCGAAGGCACGTTCACGTTGCACTTGTACGAGTGTGTAGTATCAATTTTTATGATGTTGCAATCACCAGCTGAATTTCACTCGATTTTGATGGGGTTTGCGTTTATAACAAAAATTCATTCCCCGCGCATCTGTACACAAACAAAACGAACCACACACAGACACACACGCACACACACACTGACACTTGGATCGGACCAATGACACGGGTCGAGTTAATAATTTGTGTGTATGTGGGCGCTTTTTTTCAGTGACGGCAGAGTCACGCGGTAGTGACAATGCGAGTCATCGCCGGACGGCGAACGTGGGTATCGTTCGTAGATGCACCAGGAACTAGTAAACCGGACGGGTTGACATCATGCATCAGCGTGCACGTATCACGCCGGTTAGTAGTTGACCGGTTCGTGAACTCGAGTGCATGGCGGCGTTCGGATGACAACGAAAAAGTGCACGTCGCGAGCCAACGTGGAAATGCCCAGTTCTGAAGGCGATTTGGGTAGGCGCGGGTCTCGTGACGGTCTGCGGATGGCCACTGTACTCGTTGTACTAAGGGGTTCGAGAGAGAGAAATGCCAGAGAAACCGCAGGTCACACGGACGAAGTGAGTGCCGGTAAACGCGATCCGGCGGAGGAATTGGTGGGGGATGATTCGAGGGAGTCGCTGCTGGGCTGTACCAATACAAACGCGTTTTTAACACTCCAGGGTAGTTGCGATACGTAGGCACTGAGCGGCGAGTAGGAGTACGCGAGTACTTGGGTGTACGACGACGATGACGATGGTGGTGAGAAGAGAAGCGAAGAGGAGAGACAGTGGAAGGGGTGAATTTCTGATCGTTGGTGGTGGTGGGTCGACGTGGGGTTAAAGTAAAAGCAGCAGCAGGAGCAGCAGTAGTGGTAGAGAAGCGGAGATAGGAGTGTGTGACGACTAAAGTCTCTTGAAGTGCAGGGTGTAGAGTCGTTGGTGCCCTCGTCCGTGTACACATACGAGGCGTTCTACGGCACGGGCGCGCTCCACTACTGCTGCTGCTGTTGCTATTGCTCTGTACGTGGCGTTCGAGGGTGTATCGAGAGTCGAGAGACTGCAAGGGAAAAAAAGACAGAGAAGTGGGAGGGTTGTTGGCGTCAGGGCTAGAAGGAGAGACGGCTCCAGATCCAAAGTTACGGAGAGGGAGAAACTAGCCGAGGAGAGGGTGAGATTGTGAGCGAGCGAGACAGGAGAAGGGACAGGGTGGCGTCGCGGCACGAGGCTAAGTGAGAGACTAGGGCGAGCGATAGAAACGAGCGCGAGGGTTGAGGGACAGAAAGACAGAGAGAGAGAGGAAACTGTAGAGGCAGCAGGGAGCGAGTGGGCTCTTGGTCATGCAGCCAACGTTGGGTAGTATATGGCGCTATTTCGCGCGCGGTGCGGCTAAGCTCCAAGTTGGCCCAGAGGGTAGGTGGGGCGGAGTTTGGCTTTCCAGGGGACGGCTCTCTCGATTTCTCATAGGGTGGAGTCGCGATCGATGGCCCGTACCGCGTCGGAGCGGTTAGGGGTAGCTTTCAGTGCGGACCAATCGCGTGCCTCGAGTCCTTAACTCGAAAGATATACTACTACGGAGCGGGCGGTCGCTCGTTTTCTCCACTTCACCACTACCAACTACTACTACCAATATACCGCTGGCAACCTCTACTGCTAACCTACCGAACGCTATTGCTGCCAGTGGTTCCTGCTACGAGTGCTCTATGGTATATACGTGTTTCAGTGAGAACGAGCGAGTCGAGCGGGTTCGCCCTCCGGGCCCCGTGCCGCGCCGTGTTACTTATCCATTATAACACTCCAAGATCTTGATTTAAGCCTGCAGCGCGCGGCGGTGAGCTTTTAACCAATTAGCCTTTATAGCTCTAGCCACCCCTCTCCGTCGTTCCCCTCGACCAACCCTCGCTCCTGCTCTCTCGATCTCTCCCTTCACACCCCGCGCCCGGTGTTACGCTGTCGTTTCTCTCCGTCCCTCACGCCCAGCCATTTCTCTCACTCTGGCGACTCGCTTGCTCACGTGTCTTTCTGCAGCGATGCTACTGCATTCCATCTCCCTCTACATTCTCGCTCTCGTGCTCTCTCTCTTCTTCTCACCTTCACGTACTCACCATGGGCATACACAACGACTCAGGTACGTTTCTTCTTTTGACTCTCTCTCACGTACTTCTGGCTTCGAATCCGGTAGTTCTCATACCCTTTTACTCCCTCGTACCTTCTACGTTTCCGCACAACGATCTCACTCTTGTGCTCGCGGGCTCAGCTTAAGCTCGCGATGTATGCGGATACCGATGCGCGATATACCCACCTAATCTACCGGTTCCTCTTCTCTCGAGACCAATATTCGTCCTGTGCACCTCCGAAGTGGGGGAATACCTAGTTCTACCGTAAATGCACTCGCACAGCTCTTCGTAGAGTACCGTATATGTGTTGGGCATATAGTTTGCGAGCCTGCGGTACTTAGGTTCACCCCGCTACCAAGCCAACGTACTTATACCGCCTTGCCATCGCCGTAGTATGTATAGTAAATGAGCGGGACAGCAAATAGGGGCTGAATTGACCAAAAAGGAGATGGAAATAACATTTCGTAGCAGCGTGGTAGCTATATTACACCTCGGGTCGCGCGCAGAGCTACTAAGTAGATGTTTGCGCGTGCGAGAAGCAAGAAAACGTGAGGGTCGGCCACTAGCGTTTTCTCTTGCTCTTGCGGGAAGAGAGACTCGCTCAATGGTCGACGCGCACTCATGGCTGCGCGGTAAATGCGCGAGGGAATTTGCTCCCGGCTCGACGATGATTTTTACCGCGAAACCCTCGCTAGTCTCGAGGGCTCACTGCCAGAGACGTGTAACAGGGCGGGGTGAGATGAGACTCGTTTAGGAAGAATCCACCAACCTCTCCCTGCTACGAATATCTATACACACGACGGGTGGATGATGTATTTTTGTTTTGCCGTGGGGGATGAAAAATTATGGCCCAAGTCTCTCTGCCACATCGTTCGTACCACTCGGGACCAATTTGGGAGCTGTTATGAGGTATAATAATTTCGAATACCTTTTTCGGCCTCATTTTATATCCACATTCATCATCGAAACTTGGCAATGATGACATATTTCTTTATGAGATTGAAACGCAGAGATGCTATTCTGGGAATTATTCCCTCTGCCATCAGAATCGCCCACTTCAGGGGTATTCTGTAGTCAAAGGTAGGGAGAACAGTTGTGCGAAGTATTTAGTAGCACAGAATGTAAACTTATGCCACAAAAGGGTTTTCCACTGGACGTTGACGAGAAACGCGGAAGGCAGAAGGACTGACGCTGATGTTTGATGGCAACGCGAGTTTGGCAGACTGCAAAGGTAACGAGAAACCGAGAACGCTCTGCTTCCACGCCCAAAACCCCACGAGCTTTAGCGTTTCACTGTACCCACAGCGTGTTACTTGCCAACAACTACGCACGGTAGTGTACAGCGAGTGCGATAGAGAGGCGAAAGTGGCAAAAGCTTCAGCAGTAAGCCCACCTCGACGAGTGCTCTCTATAACGAGGTTATACTTGGAGCCGCTACTCCACTCTATTCTCACACCACTGTGGCGACCTCGTCATCCTTTCCTAGCCCGTATTCTTTACATTTTTCTTCTATCCAATCGCACAATGGTGCAACACCAGTTTTGTGTTTGTCGAGCAATATAACCCAGCGTTTTGAGTATTACATCGTATTATACTATTTATGTAGTAGGCGGTGCAGGAGCTGATACACTGTTTTGCACTCGACGAGGAATAATGCAAAAAGGGCGAGAGAGATTGACCGAGATTTGGGTCAATTTGGCAGCCGCTTAAAAGATTTTCCTTTTAGAACGATGAACACTCGAAAACATTTTGGAGAGGGTGAGACGGAACGAGACGGCGGCGCCACAGGATAGTAGCGGATACACAATACCGAGGAGCCCGGTGGGTCCGTCGCGAACAGATTGCGCCGATCGTTTTGCTAGCTCAGCTTGCCTTGGCGTGTTGCTACTTTGCCACACTCTATTTCGCTAGCTTCTCCATTTTCCGTTCGCTTTCCTGAGCTCTCTTTACTTTTCGTCCATTCTTCTTCGCAGTTCTCATTCTTCGTAGTGCTGGAGCAGAAAAACTCGCGTGCAATACTAGTACGCTTTACGTGGCTACTGTACACACTGTGTATATAATGTATATACACGGACGAGTGGATACGAACGCCGCTTCTGCTGCGTATTTTACTTTGTGCCCGGTGCGTAAGAGGATTATATCCTCTTGAGAGAACGATAGATGGATTGGACGGGCGGCAGAGTGAGAGGTAAGTGGCGGAGTATGCTTCACTTTTCACGGGGCTCTCCACTGTAAGCATTGTTAGTATTATCCGTAGTGATTAGTCGATGATGCAGGTAAAGCTACCGCGGGGGGTCCCCATTATGCCGCAACGTTGAGCCCAGTCGGCCGCGAACTCATCGTCGAACGTACTGGCTCACGATGCTCCCACTTCTCGTCATTTTTAGTCTCAAGCTTTCCTCATCTTCAGCGTCTGCTGTACAAAAATACACATATTTTTCAGGTTTCTCGTCAATCGCTACGCGAACGGCTCGCCAACGTCTCGTTCGTGCCCCATCGAGCAAAAGAGCCGCTAATCGACAGCCGATTTAGTTAGGCGGCTAAAGGAATCAGAAGAAAGGAAGAAAAAGAAAACTGGGACTACGTTTTGTGATGCTCTACCGTCAATGTAACAAGAAGAAAAGGGGATGCAAACCAAACGGCAAAAAGAAGCGGGGGTGGGAGACGCGTTTGCTATAATACTCTCGGTGCAATTTGCATGTATACCCGTGAGACCCAAGTGATGCTGGAAGCACAAGCAGCTTCCGCGCCTCACGAAACAATGTATAGACCGCCCTTACTGCCTTGATTTAGTACTACGAGGCTCGGTAAAATACAAGCATCGTAAATAGCGTCCGTTCGTAACGAGAGAATAATTATAAAACGATATAGGATCAATGAAAATTGTTTAATAAGGCGCTGCTTGAGAACTTGGGAAATTAATTGCTAACGTATATTAAAGGGGTAAAAATTTAAGTTCAATTAATTCAGATATCACATTTTATATATAAAATTATAGAGTCCACTACGAGGATAAAAATAACTTTTCATGTAAGAGAATTGGCAAAAGTATTATGTAATTTCAAATTATCTTTTTTAATCAGCGTTGAGTATAGCACTTAACATTTCAAAATATTTAAAAGAGGTATCAAAAAGCGAAATAATGTAGAACAATCGCTTGTATAATCTTTTTTTTTTCTTAGGAAAAGGAGACAAACCTGTTATAAATCATTCGAGCCTTGTTGATCACTGGGTGTGGTTGAATAATTTACGTGCACTAATCAAAATATTATTCTGATCCGATAAACCCTTCAATGCTTTAATACAATTGCAATATCATGTAATTCAAGTTATTGTTATGGCGTCACTGCAATTTAGTTAATGGAATTACATTCTAAATGATACATACACATGAGAGATTCAACTGCTTACAGAAGTTGCTCTAGCTGATGATAATTGTATTGGTCGGTATGATATAACTAAGACAAATTCTTCCGATTAACTTTATTTAAAAGATTTAGCGGAAGATCGCGATACAATTTTGAAACGTGCAAATAATTTCGGTGCTTCCCAGTGAAAAGTCTGTTTTCTTGGGTAAAAGAAATTCAATATTTGTATATCAACATACTCAAAAAGTTTGAAACATCGAGAAAAGTATAAAAAAGTCAAGTAAAAAAATCATTACAGTTGTATAAAGTTAAAGGTATGAGGAGTATTTAAGTATTAAGTAAGTACGTACTTAAATCATACGCAAACGTTGCTTTGTCATCTAAATTTAATTTAAATTTGAATCAATTATGAGGTGTATTTAGAATGAATAAAATTTCATTAAGATCAAATAAAGTCTATTTCGATTAAATAAAATCCTATCAGGCCGACCATTACATAAATAATTTATTGAATGGCTGGCCTAAAAAAATTCCATTTAACCGAAATAGACTTTATTTGATATAAATAAAATTTAATCTCATCGAAGTAGACTCTATTTGATTGAAATAAAATATTTATTATTATTGTCAATACACCCCATAATTGATTCAAATAAACTCATTTGACCTATTTTTTTGGGTGTAGTAAACTCTACTATCATGTATTTCCATTATTAATTATTCTCAAAAAGAATATTCTCAACACCTATATAATCTTTCTTCATATTTTTCTCTATTGCCGACATAAATGAAAAACGATTCTTTTCACATTTTTGCACAAAATTCGGCTCATCGTTGTTTTTCAACATCGTTCACACCTCATTTAAAAAAATTAAATAGCGGTGAATTATATATAAACCAGATCGGTAAATACCCGAATCTGAAGATGATCGTATTCCGGTGATGTTTTGGCACGGGCATTATAGTCTACAAACCACTCGGACAAGGGATGAGGATAAGCGACAATTACAGATTTCACGGGCATATTTAGACAACGTACTATTAACGACAGGAGCCAGCATCCCTTGTGAGATGGAGGAGGAAGGGTGACAGGCACAATATTCAGAGAGAAGCAGAGATATAGTTCGAGACAAAGAGTGTCAAGTACGTGTCAAAGTGAGTTAATTATTCCCAAAAATTAACTTCTCAACATCTATGAAATCCTTGCTCATTTTTTTCTCTATTACAGATATAATAAACTGAGACTGCTTTCCATATCTGTGCACAGAATTCGGTCCATCGATGTTCGTCGCGTTCGTTTGCAGCTCATAAAAGAAGACATCTTTGCAAAGAAATTTGCGGACCGATTTTTGCCATCAGTATGTTTACACCTCACCCAGGAAATCACTAAACAGCATTAAATCAGGTGTACACAAGATTAGTAAGTACCGCGGGCATTACAGTGTACACAACACTCAGACAAGGAATGAGAATGAATAATGGTTACAGATTTCACGGGCATGCTTAGACAAGAAACAATTAACGACGGGAAGTAGCATCCCTTGCAAGGTGGAGGAGGAAGGGCGAAAGGCACAATGATCGGAGAGAAGCACGGATATACTTTGAGACAGTGAGTGTCAAATACGTGTCAGAGCGAGTTAATGATATCCACAAATAAAATTCTCAACATCTATGAAATCCTTGGTCAAATTATTCTCCATTATATACATAATTAATAAATACTGCTTTCCACATCATTGCACAGAATTCGGATCATCTTTATTTGTCGTTGTCGTTTACACTTCATAAAACAAACCTCTTCGCAAAGAATTTTATTTATCGATGTTTACCGTCGCTCATCCAAAACAAAATAAGCAGCAGTAAATTAGGTATAAACAAGATCGAAAAATACCCAAGTTTAAAGATGATCCCATTCCGAGGAGATGTTCTGACGCGGACTTTATAGTATACACAACACTCGGACAAGGGATAAGGACAGATAACGGTTACAGATCGCACAGGCATGCTT